>VXBA01003142.1:194226-511919 GCA_013399895.1 Serilophus lunatus
AGAAAGAAAGAAAGAAAGAAAGAAAGAAAGAAAGAAAGAAAGAAAGAAAGAAAGAAAGAAAGAAAGAAAGAAAGAAAGAGAAATCCTTTGTGACACATTACTTATTTTGGAAACACTATGAAAGCAGTAACTGTTACTTGTCCTGTGAGCATTTATGAACAGGATGGCTGGCATTTTAAAAATAGTTATATGACCTTTTGTTGTTGCTAGGATCCTTACTGATACTTTTGAGAGTCCTGAGAGATAGTGAATAATAGCATAGTATGTGAAAGGACTGTCTGTGGTGCAAGAAAGTGTCAATGTTTTATAGTGTGCAATATATATTAAGAAATGCGTAATGATGGTAAAGGCAACAAAACAAAATCTGAAGCCAAAAAGACAGTAATAGATATTCTTACATACTTAGGTCATTGAGTTTTAGTAGCTGTTTAGGATGACTCTCTGCTTCCATGCTCCCTATTTTCTCTGGGGAATGGTTAGTGGTTGTTTCATTGATTCACATCTGTTGGCAAATAGCCTAGAGGATGTAAAAGAACAAGTGACCTTTGATCAGGAGTCACTCTTGCAGAAGATTTATTTATTTGAATATTATCCTGTCCATTTTATGTAGAATCATGACTATGGAGAATAAGGAAGCAAAAATCCCTCAAGGACAAGTAATGGCCATCTGATATATTTGTCTTTTTATTTAAGTGTAGTCAGTTGTGAAATATTATTAAAATTTAGATATAGTCATGATAATAAGTTCTGCATATTATGTTTTGTTTCTACACTAAAAGGAAATTAAAATTGACAAAATATGTCTTAGATTAAAATACTGATGTGCTATTCCCCAAGCATGGAGGGAGAAAGTATTAGCAGTGCTGCATACACAGATATGCGGGAAGCAACTTAGCATGAGAAGAAAAGGTTGTCCTTTAGACTGCAGTACTGAAATCTTGAACCATTCTTGCTCAGAATGTCTTTGTCTTGTCTTTGTTGTTATGGTCTTTGCTTCAAAAGAAAATTGCACAGGCTAATTTAAGATTTATATTTTTATCGTTTTTCAAAGTATTTTTTTTGCACTTACAAGGAGAATTATCAGACTGCTGTAATGGTAAATTACAACACAATTATGTTACTTGAGAGCTGAGTGCTCCTGTAATTTCATCACCTTGCTCTGAATGCATGACTCATTACAGGAAACTGTCGGGTGTACAGATGCAAAGCAGACAATTGTGTTGAAGCAATCTGAAAATGCACTTGGAGTAGCCCACTTCCACAAATGACTTTTTTTCATTCTTGACATAAAGAAGCAATTTTCATTCTCTTTTACATCAATTTTAATTCCAGTTAAAATACTTCCAATTTATAATTCCAGTTTTGATTACAAGTTCATTTAGGTTGGAAGGGACCTCTGAAGATCATGTAGTAGAACCCCCTCAGTTCAAGCAGTATTAGCTACAGGAGGTTGCTCAGTACTTCATGCAGTTGAAATAAGTGACTTCAGGACTGTTTTTTAAAGAGTGCTTTTTTTTTAAGGAGTTTAAGCAACCCTATGAGAGGCTGTATGTAAATGCTGCAGACCCTTGATTTTTCTGGATAAGAATTTCTCTACACTTATTCCTCATCATGGGTTGCCTAGTCTCCCAGTGGAAACTGTGGCATGTTTAGGTCAGTAGCTCTGAATTGCTCTAATGTGGTGTTGCAACATAGCAAGGAGACATATGGAGCTATTGCTGTGTAAGGTTCTAAAGTCTGACCTACCTGCCATCAGTGTTAGATAAAATTGCTTGGTACTTTGTTCAGTTTCTTTCACAGTAAGATTAGTTATTTCTTCAAAATTACAAATATATTTAAACTCTACTGAAACACGAGACAAAAAAATGAGGGGTGTGTTAAGCTACATGAAAAAATTAGCATATTTTACTATTGCCTTGTCACCTCACTTTTAACTGTAGTTAATATCCTTATTAATACGAAGAACATGGTATTTTTCTTGTGGAAAAATTAATTGGCTAATACTAGGCATTCTATCTTCATGCACTTTTGTATAATTCACTAAAATTTTTTAATGAGTTTTGTCATAGTAAGTGAAACAAAGACAGTGACTTGAGATATTAAAAATTAAAAAGTAGGACATAAAGTCTACAACTTTTGAGAAAACCAGCAATACATATGGGTTGTCAAGATCAAAATGTTTTCATTCTGCTGACTGTGCCTGATCGCTTCATATACTCTGCAACAAAATCATTCTTTTTTTGTATGTTTATTTTTGCCATTGACAGTGTTTAAAATGTAATTTATATTTTTATAATCTGAGAGAAAAAAATCAAATTTTAAATTTTGTATTTTTCTAAGATTTTTTCTTTTTTTTTCTAGAAAATAAGGGTCAGTAAAAGAACATTCTAATTGGATAGTAAACATTTTTGAAGCAATTATTCAGCAGAAATGGTAGCCAGTATAAGGTTACAAATATGCATGCTTTCATTTCTTTAGTGTATTACTTACTGTGAAGTTTTAACAGAATGGGACTATTAAAGGATGAAGCGGGAAGCTTAAAATGACAGAAAGTCTGAAAAGAAAACATGGCAAATCAGAAAATGCATTTTTATTTTGAAAAGTGTCTGTCATGTCAAGCAGGGGAGGGACAAATTGCTTCTTATGGTTAAGAATGATAGAATAGGATGGCCTGTATTTTTAATTGTAATATTTTTTCTATATATATTTGAAATAGTAAAATCCACTTGAAAGTAAGTAGATTATTTGAGATAAGGAAAACAGTTCTTCTTTTTTTCTCAAATTTATGACAAACATTAATGAATGAATAAATTTTATTGACTCCCTTAAAATAGGCACTGTTACTGCTATCTGAGCTATGGTCACTGCCCATACATACACACACCAAGGAAAAAAAAAAAGTAGAGGATAGTTTTTAGGTTGTAAAGCAGTGAACAAATTTCAGTGTGATTACACTGTTACAATGCCTAGAGAAGCTGTTAGCTCTCCTTCACAATAAGACTCCATGAAAAAGCAGCTGTCCTTATTATCATCTGACTACTGTTGTGTTATCTGTAATTTAAGGAAATCTGAAAATAAATTTTATGCACAGTTAAGTAGATGAACAGCTTTTTTCATTCATGACTTTGTTTCAATTGGTCTCTGCTAGGTAATGCATATGTAATAAACCTACATGTCAAAGTAGCTGATACTGTTCTCATACATGCACAAAGCCAGCATGTTTTGTGTGGTTTTGGTACTGAAGACAGTTACATTAAAATGCTGCTGTTCATGCCAACTCTGTAGTAGATGCTGCACTTGGGATCCACAGTGGCTCTACCTTTCAATGGGGAGAATCAGTTATTCATTTCTAATTGTGCTTGAACTAGACCATTCAGCAGAGTTACTTTCTCACTATAAGCATATCGTGTGTTCGAAACATCTCAAATTTTTCTTTCTGGTAAGTGATGAGATCCAAAGAAAATACTGGGGCTGATTTTTTGTTTGGTTTGTTGATTTTACTGGTCCTCAGTGACTTTGACTAAAATCTACATGAGAAGGAAATTCATGTTTCATGGTACTTTTGGGCTTTTTTCCCTTTTCTTTATTTCCGTGTAGAAATACAAGATGTATCAGGAAAGATGCATCAGGAGGAGGGAGCTACCCGTCTCTGGACAGCACATTGTTGGATATTCCTGAGCTGAGAAACTCAAGAAAGGGCTTAAAAGCTGGTTTGCTGTGCCAAGATGCCAATTTATAGATATTGTCAATTGTAATCAGTGGTTGTGATCAAATTGTGTTCAGTGGTTTCTGTCTGCCACACATAATTTCCTACAAAGCTGTAAACAGTGGAAGAGCTGTCCTCCCTGAAAACATTACTGTTGAAGATTTTATGTCCAAGTTCTGAATGATGTTTTCTGGTAGAGGCAGTTGCAAATGTTATTAATATATAGGAACCCTTGGAAGTGAATTACTCTGGCAGTGTACCATTTAGGAGACTGATCTGGATAGAGTTGACTGATGGTCTGAGGCCGGTTGTATGAGGTTCAATAAGGCCAGGTGCTGGCACTGCAAATTCATGCAGTGATACAGGCTTGGGAAAGAGTGGCTAGGAAGCTGTCCAGAGGAAAAGGGCCTGGATGTGCTGGTTGACAGCCAGCTGAGCGTAAGCCAGCAGTGTTCCCAGGAGGCAAAGAAGGCCTCTGGCATCCTGGCCTGTATCAGAAATAGTGTGGACAGCAGGACCAGGGGCAGTGATTGCCCCCCTGTTCTCAGCACCGGTGAGGCTGCACCTGAAATCCTGTTTCATTTCTAGGCCTCTCACTACATGAAAGACATTGAGATGCTGAAGCATGTCATAGAGAAGGGCAACAAAGGTAAGGAAGGGTCTGAAGCACAAGTATGATGAAGAACAGCTGAGGGAGCTGGAGTTGTTTAGCCTGAAGAAAAGGAAGCTCAGGGGAGGCCTTATGGCTCTTTGCAACTGCCTGAAAGGAGGTAGTGGTTGTGGGTCAGTCTCTTCTCCCAGACAAATAGCAACAGGGCAAGAGGAAATGGCCTCATGTTGTATTAAGGGAGGCTCAGGTTGAACATCAAGAGGAATTTTTCCACTGAAAGGGTGGTTAAGCATTGGAATGGGCTGCTCAGGGAAGTGGAGTCACTATCACTAGAGGTGTTCAAGAAACAACTGGACATGGCAATGGTGCAATTGTTTTTGACATGACGGTGTTCAGTCAAGTTCAGTCAAGGTTGGACTCAATGTTCTTAGAAGTCTTTTCTATGCTTCTATGTAATTTTAAAAGTATCTGATTCTCTAATTATTTACTTACATCAAACCTACTTTGTTATAATCTGAAAAATTCTCAGTAACTTTCCTATTCTATCTGCAATTATTAAAAATAATTTATGTTTTTTTAGGTTGACTGCATTAATGTTTTCACTGAAAATAGCTCTTTATTTTGTCTCCCATTTGTCTGATCTTAATTTCTAGGCCAAATTTAATATGAAGGCTTTAAATCTTGTCTCTTGCTTAGGGAAAAGGTCAGGCATCAAGTTCCATCACACTCTAAAGAGAAGAATAATGTGTTATGTATTTTTTGTTCACAGTTCTTCTGTAAGGAATTCTCAATGATAAGAATGTAAGAATAATTTCCATTTACATCTACTTCAAAGTAAAGGCGAACTTCTTGCTTTCCTCCCTTCTTGAAGGCCTATTTACACAGAATCATGCAGAATTAACCAGGTTGGGAAAGACCGCAAAGATCATCAAGTCTAACCTTTTACCTAACTTAACAACCTATCCAACACCAATCCATCGTCTAAACCATCTAAATCATGTCACCGAGTTCATCCTCCAACCTATCCTTAAATACATCTAGGGAAAGTGACACCACAATGGCACCACCACTTTCCTGGGAAGCCCATTCCAATGGGAAATCACTCTCTCTGTGAAAAAATTTCTTGTAATATCCAATCTAAACCTCCCGTGATGCAGCCTAAGACTGTGTCCTCTCGTCCTGTCACTGGGAGCCTCCACCTGACTACAACCTCCTCTCAGGTAGTTATAGACAGTGATAAGGTCACCCCTGAGCCTTCTCTTCTCCAGGCTGAACAACCCCAGCTCCCTCACCCGCTCTTCATAGGGCTTGTGCTCCAGCCCCTTCACCATCCTCACTGCCCTTAATCAGCTACTCTTTTTTTTTATTATTTTTAGCTACTGTTAAATCTGAAATTTGTGGTTTTATAACATTACTGAAACCAAAATAAAAATGCTAATACTAATTAGAATTATAGAATAGGTTGGGTTAGGAGCAATCTTCAAAGATCATCTGGTTGCAACCCCCTACCATTATCAGGGACACCTTACACTAGACTTCTCCACTATGAGCCCCAACCAACCTGACCTTAAACATTTCCAGGAATGGGGCATCCACACCCTCTCTGTGCAACCTGTTCCAGAGTCTCACCACACTTGTTGAGAAAAGATTCTTAAGTCCAATCTGAATCCACACTATTTCTGTTTAAAACCACTGTCCCTTATCCTGTCACAACTGGCCATGGTAAAAACTCTGTCTCCATCTTTCTTAAAAGCTCTCTTGAGTTTAGGCACTGGAAGGAGGTCTAAGGTCTCTCCAAGGCCTTCTCTTCTCTAGACTGAGCAACCCCAACTCTCTCAGCCTCTCTCAACAGAAGAGGTGCTCCAGCCCTCTGGTCATCTTTGTGAATGTCCTCTGGACTCACTCCAAGTCCAAGTTCTTGTGTTGAGAGCCCCAGCACAGGACACAGCGCTCCAGGTAGGATCTCATCAGAGTATGAAGTGGGAGGATCCCTTCCCTCAACCTGCTGCCACATTTCATTTTATTTTTTTTAGTATATCTTCTTAATATGAGTCACAATGGTGTTAATGAGAAAATCAACCAGATACTAAAGGAAACTTTGAAACACTCTCTGAGAAACTTTCCAGAAACATGTAATGGTATTTTTGTCTCGGTGATATGGTTACACAATATGATTCAAAGCTACACCTGCGAGGAAATATGACAAAATGTGAGGTACATAAATGATGTGGATTTCCTGTGCTAAAGTTGTTAGTAGAATGATATTGAAGTACTTTTTGACCACAACAGAAGATTTTTTTTTCAAATTTATATGATTTTGCTGGCACAAAGATTTAGCCATGAACTGAAGCTGGCTGAATCTAATAACACCTTTGATTTTTTTCAGATTTCTTTTTTGGGATAATTCGGGTTAGAAGAGATCTTTCAAGATCTCGAGTTTAAACCAGGGTCAGCTCTGAGATCAAACCAGGTTGCTCAAGACTTTATCCATGTGAGTTTTTTAAAACCTCCAGGGACAGAGCTTGCACAAGTTCTCTGACAAATAGACCCAGTTACTTTTGGACTCTTGCCTTGTACTTGAGCTCTTAAAATATTCTCTCATAGTTCAGAAGACCCTAATGCAGGAATTAAAAACTATATCTCATGTAGACCCCAAATCCTAAAAAGTCTGAAAAAGAAAAAAAAAAAACAAACAGAAAAAGCAAAATTAGCTAGCTGATAAATAAATAAGATAAAAATAAATATTTTTTTTCCTTAAAAAACTTTATAATGAAACCAAAGGAGAAAATTTAATATTCAATTAGTTCAATTTTCTGCATAATTTATTTCCTTTTTTTTTTTTTTTTCTCTACAGCTTTTTTCTTTCTTTTCCTTAAGGCAATTTATTGCTTCTTTTAAATGCTAATGGAGATTAAGTTTCTGATATAAATAAAAACCTGATGGACCAGTCCATTTTTTATTTTGTTTACATTTAATAGTATTTAAATTCATTGCAACACCTTCCAAATTTTTTATATCAGATATTATATTGTTAAATAAATCACAATTCTGATTTCTCTAATATATTAGAGTAAGACCTTTGAAACAAAATCTGTGATGGGGAAGGATTCTACAAAGTGTGGTTAACTGTCAATAAAACTTCTATCAAAATCTGCTAAATGATACATATCTAGAATACAGAATACTTCATTAAAACAATGAATGACAATAATTATTAAGCAACAAGCTTAACCCCAAACCTAACAAAATTACCAAGAGTCTTGAGAAGGGTTGAAATGCTTCCACTGAAAAAAAGATAAAGCCCTGGCAAGAGGTAGAAGAGACAATTTAAAACCAAACAAAACAAAAGAAAAGCAAAAGCCAAAGCAAATTCTGAATTAATTTTGTTTTATGTTATGTTCTATTTTCTTCAGTTGCCAACAGAGTTACAGAGCTGTGTCTGAAGAGACGCTTTAAAATTAAATATAAATGTAATTCTAAAGGAACATGGTTCACATTTAACACTGAGGCTTCAAACTGGTTTTTACAAGTGTTTAGTTTCTGGTTTTCTCTCAGTTTTGGCTGCCTGCAGCTAACATGGGATTATGCAGAGGTGAAGCACTCTGACATGATGGGAGAGCTGATTTTTTAAAGCAAAATCTGGATGAGCGACTTTGAACTTTTCTTGTACTGAATTGCAAGCCCCACACAGAGTATCAGTGGCATGAGTCTGCTTCACCTGTATCAAGGATCTACGTAATGAACCAGCTGCAGCTTTAGAGAGAGACGAAGATGAAGCAGAAGAGATTTCCAAACACAACAATTTGGAATCTTCCAATCAGTTGCATATAGCAGCTAAGCCCTCCTTATTTAAGGGCAGATATCTGAGTTTATTTCAAATGTTAGAAGATCTGGGAAATGTTATTTACCCTAAACAAGTAAAAAATGTAATTTATATATTGACTTTAATATAGTTAATCACAGCAAATATATTCTCATATGAAATATTTTATAGGAAAAACGTTACCTTTCCAAATTATGTGCTTCCAGCTCTGTATTAAAAAAAAATAAAAAAAAAATGGCAGAGAACATTAAAATTTCAATCTTTAATCTACTAAGGTAACTTTTAAGCTTTTACCTAAGTGCAAACTAATATTCTTTACTTTTTCAAATGGAGTCTTTCCTCCTTTCTGGATACTCTTCCTTCTTTCTATCCAGCAATCCAATTCTTTGGCAAGGTTCCCTCTTCACTTTTGAGTTGTCATTGAGCTCCTCAACTTGACAATCTCTGTAAATATAGAGTACTTCCTCTAGTTGCATTTCAAGATCACTGCTCTTGACAATCAATTCCTCAACAATCTTTAGAATATGTTCAGAACAGATGTAAATCTTTTCAGCTCCAAGAAACTCAGTAGGTTTCTGGTGAGTTGTATGTCACTTTGTTCTTTTATATGAAAAGAAGAAACAAAATGGCAAATCACTCAATTATAGTCCCTAGTAATCACGAATTACAGAATAGTTCAGGTTGGACGGGACCACAGTGGGTCTTCTGGCCCAACCTCCCTGCTTAATCAGGATCATCCAAGAGCACAAGGCACAGGATTGCATCGATAGTGCATGAATATCTCCAGTGAGGGATATTCCACTACCTCTCGGGGAAACCTGTCCCTATGCGCAATCACTCTCACAGCAAAGAAGTTCTTCCTCATGTTCAGGTGAAACTTTCTGTGCATCAGTTTCTGTGTATCACTTTCTGCTTCTTGCCTCTTGTCGTATTGCTTGGCACCCACCAAGAACAGCCTGACCCATCCTTTCAGATGAGTTCCATTGATGTGTTCCCCTATATATTTTAAAATAACATGATTTTTATATAGTTTCTCCCAGTAATTGATTCTAGCATTGTTTTGCCTTTATTAAGCATAGAAAGTGCAAGAGTTGAACTGCATTATTTCATGAGATGCCCTAGAGGCATTAAAATTTGGACACATATCTGAGTCACAGTTCCTGTGTCATTTGTGCTCTGGGCAAGGAAGGCAGCAATTTGCTGCTGGCCTAATTTTACTAACACAAAGTTTCCCATTTCTCCCCTACCTTCTCTTCCTATCTGTGTAACTTCAATTCTCTGGCCAGAAATGCTCACTGATCCAAGTTTTTGACAGATTGAACAAAGAATGAGGGGACATGTTGTATTGCTTTAGTCTTGATGAAATGCCTTATTCAGTAGCAGCTGAGCCCTTCAATTTTCATCTCTTTCCTATAGGAGTACTGTTATGCTTTGACATTTATAAGGATATATCAAAAAAGGACAAACAATAAAGAAGTGATGTTGAATTAGTTTTGCCTGTAATTCAACATTTCATATGCACTTTTCACATGTTTACTTAATGTTTTAAAGACAATTTGTTTTTTGGTGTGGCAGATAGCTTTCCTTCAGTGTCTGCAAAACAGCACATCCAGATTTAAATCAGTGGGGCTATGGACGTCTTTAAAAAAAAATGTCTGAAGTCCGTATTCAACTTCCAAAATTCTCTTTTGTCCATCAGAGAGGATTCTTCTGTTTGTTTGTTTCCTATGCATGGCTCTATAACTTTTAATTTATCTTACTGTGTTGCACTGCACATCCCTGATACGCTGACTGAGAACTGTTTGTAAAGTAATAAAAACATTTCCTAAAATGTTATGGTTCGAGGAGAGATTCTATTAAATGGCATCACATTTATTTCTTCTGTCCTATGTAGTATATCTGTGCATTCTAGTCTGAAATAGGTTAGTAGATCAAAAAGAACACCATGGGATAACCTGTGTGATTAGTGATGGAGAGGACTGGCAGGGCGGCTGTCAGACAGACTACATGGTATATTTGACATTTCTACAAAATCACTGTATTAAATTAATAGTCACATCATTCTCAATCCCATAAAATTTGGCTCCACTTTTAAATTTATGTTATGATCACAGGGAGGAGTAATTTTATGATATCTGACTTTTATAAATGTACCATAATTCAAAACCATGACCATGCAGTATTATATTACTGAGTAATGAAGTTAACCAAAGACCTTTCATCTGATTTCTGAAAAATTCGTGTCACATGGAATTTTAGAGTCAGGTGATTCTGAATTTAAATATCTCAGAACATGTCTCCCAACTATTTCTGATCCTTTTCTACTGTGGGAGCTCGTATGGTAGAGGTGTTGTCAATTAGCAGCTAAACAATTGACTTATAGTAATTTCTAAAAAATAGAGATGGCAATCAATTTAGACTTTGTATTCAACAGAGCAGAAAAGGAAAATTTGGACAGTGGATTTGAGCATAAACTTTCGGTTTTATTAAAAACTGCTGCATCACAGTCCTCATAAAGCAGATATGAAACTGAAATGTTAAAAGCTCTCCTAAACCCAGCAGATGTTGTTACAGTATTGAATTAATTAATGCATGTAGGAAAAAAAAAATCTCATTCAAAACTGTTTTTAGCATAATTCATAATTCTACTACTTCTCTGTGTCTTATTTCCAGGATTCAGGGATATGGCATATTTTTGTTCTAGACATAAATTTTATGAATTCTAATTTTAAAAAGTTAAGCAAATAGAGTTGAAGCAGATTTTCATTTACAATGTTGTATGCAAGCAAACTAACATAGTTAAGTAAAAAAGGTTTTCTATGTAAGTAAACCTTTTCTATATTTTGAGAGAAAAGATTACTTGGCATATAGGCAATGAATCTATTTTTAGGTCTGGATGTGATGAACTACTTTATAATGAGTGTCACTGTCATATATATGAAAATATTCAGGCACCTTTCAAAATTGTATCTTTTTTTTGACAGATAATGTTCAAAATTGCAGAGAAAAGTGACTGGAGTCTAAGCAATGATGGTTCTGTGGAAGTTCTTAATTCTTAATATCAAGACCATAAGACCAGTTTACATACTGACATGTAGCTTTTCAAAACCTTCCCTTCCCTTCCCTTCCCTTCCCTTCCCTCTTTTCTTCCAGTGTCTAGTTGGTTGATAAAACCATCTGGTTCTCTGTGGATTTGTCTGGTCTGTCTATAGATATGTCAGAGGATCACTTTGCACATTATTTTATTCAGGAGTAAAAAATCATGTACAACATTTACAATATACTCTGTCCCATTCTCTACAGAAGTCTTCCACTCAGTTGATGAGTGGAGGACACCACCCCTTCTAATTTCCACTAACTTATGGAGAACCTTATTCTCTAAAATTCTCTTTAGTCAATTTAGCTTCATGACAAGAGGAATGTTCCTCCAAGTCATTCCTGAGGGGCTGATTTTTTACAGTTAATTAAGCATTCATTAGTTATTACCCTGTAGAAAGCAGGAAGTTTCTTGGTTTAACTGTTAATGGATTAACTCTGTCCTCATTTTTTAGACACTGAAAAATTAATGGAAATATCTTTCAATCTTCTTGAAAAAATACTTAAGCTCTAAACCAAATTTTGAAGAGGACATGGTAAACATTTTTCCCACTGATGTCAAAATAATTGTACAAAACCCCACAGAATTACTATTTCTTTAGTTGTTTTTTTTTTTTTTTTTTTTTTTTTCCTTTGCTATGTTGACATTATGGAAATTGTGTTTTACTTTGTATGATGTCTGATTCTTCACACTGTGTTATGTGGTTCCATATTCTTGTATCAGTCAGTATTGGCATACTCTTTTTCACTTAAGTGTATTCACTTGAAATAATGGAACACTGTTTTTCAGTTAGGCACATTACTTTTTTTTTCTAAATATACTCAAGTAGGTTTCAATAATTTCTGCTTTTATTTTGGCAATTTTTGATTTCCTATGTTTTCATTCAACAATGATTTTTCATGTTTATGATGCTATAATGGAATCCAGATTTAGTCTTCTGATTTCTGCTTTCCTTGGAGCTTCAGAGAGTTGAAAAGAAAAATAATTGAAGCTTGTTTTAAAAGACCAGCCTAGTGCAGACTGATTCTCCTCATTTGCACTAATTTAACAGGGTCTTCCTGATTCTCAGAGAGTTATTATCTCCTGATTACTCATGAGTCAGACCCTCAGACAAAGGTCTGACATGGCAATGCTAATAGGAAACTAAATTGTTATATTATGTATTTTAATAAGTGCTAGAGACGAGTCGATGGAAATTACTGTGATACCAGTGATTTGGTTAAAAAAATAGTCTAACCAGAATCTTTATAGAGTTTTTTAATGAATTGAAATGGCTTGCAATCAAATGATGTTTGAGCAACTCTAATTTCAGCATTCCATAGGGCATTTCAAGGCTTTGTCTGAGATTCAGAGGAGCAAATGGTACTAGAAATAGAATAACAAAATGGAATATACATGCTTTTCATTTAATTCTACATTTTACACCAAAGTCATTGAATTTTTTTTTTTAAGGGCTTTGGATATGAGCTTCTATGTGTTCAGAAACTTTTACAAGAGCTGTATTCCAGTGTCATTTCTGTCCACCCAGTGATAAAATTAATCTATTTTTCTGTTATACATTTCTAGGAGATGTGGGCTCTTGGTAAATCAAATATTGAACATCTTTGTACACTTGTGCGTAAGCCTTTTAACAAGAATTTTGAAAGCATCATGGTAGAACAAAAAAAAGAATATTTATAAAGGATGCTTTAACATAAATGCTTTCTTACTATACAAGCAAAGAAGTCTTCGGTAGTGTGAGGTCAGTTGTTTCCAACAGATTTAAGCAATGTGAGCTCAATTTATAACTTTAAAAACAAAACAATTATCAGTAGTTTGAGTTTTGGTGAAATAAGAGATACTACAGTAAATGTGCATTTTTTTTTTTCCCAAAAGCACTATTATTTTTTAGAAGTCTTTCAAAGCTAATAGAAGTTGTAAAATGAAACACTGCAGCACCCCTACATGTTATTCATTTAAGGCAAAACTAATTTAAATTTACAGGAAGAATAAACTACATATTTTGATCCCATCTTTTCTTCATTTAGTTTACTTGTTTTTTAAGATTGTTATGTGTTAAAATTATTTATTTTCTTTCAAAGTTACTTTTATAGAAATGTGGTAATCTACACAACCAGTACTATTTCAGCCATCCACTAATATGAGCATCAGATTTATTTTTTTTCTGTGATAATTAATTCTGATTTTGGTTTTGACAATGGAATCTTCACAATAGTATCACAATAAATCCAGGTTGCTCTGTACCTGATAACAGTTTCAGAGGTCTCATTAAATGAGGACTGGAATAAGAGGTGTTGGTCACCTGAGTGAAAGAGAAGTGTTCCCAGAATTTTAAAGAATTTGAGGACAAATCCAGACTCTTATCTGTGAAGGGGTTTTGTGCTTTTAGAGATCGTTAGAGTTGAGCTTGTCACTCTTCCATTTGTATAAATGACAAATTGTTTCATAACAGTGTTTCCTCTCAAGAATTAAATAGAAAGGGGGAAAAAAGCATTTAGGACAATGGGACAGTAAAGAAATTCCTATTTTTTTCATCATAGTTGTTTTCATAGGGAATTTCTAAAAACAAATAAAATTATGCTGTACCTGTAAAAACAGGATATTGCTTCCCCCCACCCCCTTTTTTAAGAATTAGAATTTCTTTTTTCCTTGTATTTGTAATACAAAACTTTGCAATAGTAGTAGAACAATCCAGGACTTGAATGAGTAAGTTTAAATGGGAGGCATGGTCATGATTTTATCAATAATTAATGTTCATATTTCAAAGCAGAATTCATGTCTTTGTAAAATGAAAGCATTTCGGAAATGGAAGGAAACTGAAAATTAAAGTAAATGCTGTTTAATAGGAGCCTTGTACCTGACCTGAATGTGCCATCTGTCTTGTATAAAACTAGAAGGACTTATAGTTTCAGATTTATATTTTCAATGAGAAAGATCATTTTTTACTGAATACTTGGACAACATATAAATTTACCTATTACTAATAAGATCTCTTCTCAAAAAAGTATCCAAATTTTTGGTTTGCATTGCAATAGTGAACTATCAATTTATTTTTGTTATCAATGGAACATAAACATTGAAATGAGTAAAATATTCTTATTGCTCGTTCGAGCTCCAGTGATTTTGTACTGAATGTCACTAAAAGCCTCTCTCAGTCTCTTTGAAAAGACTTTTGAAACTTTTCTCAGTTTGAGTTTTGCTTTTTCCAATTCTCTATGATACAGAGAACAGAAGAAACTTGACAGTGATACTTCTAGTGCAGTCAAAATATGATTCACAAAAGTTGAGGAAGTGCCATGACCTTCAATCATCTATCTGCTAATATGTCCTTATCAAATTGTTAAAGAGATTTTCCCAAAGAGCAGGAACCCAGCGTGAATGATCAGAATAATTTACTAACACCCCGGAAGACCTTAATTTCCTTTCTAGATGTCAGTGAAGGTCAAGATACTGGCCAGAAGTTTACGTCCCTAACTACACTGGAAGATTTGCTGTTCTTCCGCTAAAACATCCCTCAACATTTCATAAACTGATGGAAGGGATTCTACAAATATAAAAACCCACTAACACCCTTTTTTTTTTTTTGTTTTTCTGAGTACTAGTGAAAGCATTAGAGAAAAACATGGAAAAAATGAGAAGAAATATTCTGCCTGTTCCCCTCACCCCGAAACTGTGCAAAAGGGTAGACAAAGACTGAAATCTGAAGGTGTATAAATCACTAAATTTTCACCATTTTGTTTGTGGTCAGTAACTGACTTGGAAGTAAAAAGGAACTCTTAGCCATTGATCACTTCTTGAAAAATCAGGCTTTTGCATTTAGATTGATCAATTTATAACTGGTGAGATAACTTGGTCATTTAACTTGTCCTCTCTTTTGTGAAGATTAAATGGAAATAGTTCACTCCAAGACCCGTACATGGTCTACATTTTTCTCAGCTTCTTTGTCAGTCACACGTCTTTGTCAGCTGGGGTCTTTATTAGGATCCTGGTCTCTTATACAAGTGATCCCTGATTCCTGAAAGATTCAGTGGCTGTTCAATATCTTAAACAACAATAGAAAGTAACAATCTTTGCTTACAATTTTTTGTAGGAGGTGCATTCAAATCCTTGTGGTGTCATTGAAAAGACAGTACTTTGCTATTGATAGTACTGTATTGAGTGATATTTGTTATTCTTTTCAATATTGCCCTTTCAGATATTGTAAACTGTGATCTTTTTAATCTCAGTATTTTCTGAGGGAATGCATATCAGCAGTCAGAATTGCCCTTTTTCCATTTTTACACCTTGGTAATAAAGTTCTGGGAATAGGGCATGAGCACAAAACAAAAACATTTTGTTTTGATATAACAGTTTTTTTCTTTAAAAGGGACAAGGGGAAACTGCTGAATGAAGTCACGGAGATAAAGAAAGCACTGCCCCACCTAAACTGCACAATGAAAAATTGACTATGGTGCTGTTAAGTAGTGAAAAGGAGAAAATAAGGAACATAAAGCTCTTCCTAAGTCTTATGTTAAGTATTAAGTGTTATGTTAAATCTAAATATTATGTTGCCAGATATGACAGTCTAAAACAATTATGTCCCTTTATGGTTTTCAAAATAGACTTACTTCACCTTTGCCCTGTAGTATACAATTCTGTTATTTGCAGATGACTGAAAATTAGACACTACTAGTATATCTTATAATTTATTACTAGGGTTTTTTTTACTATTTGTTTCAGGTTACTCACAAATCAGGTAGAAGATTTTCAGATGGGTAATAAAATATTCTTTAGCTGATACTCAAGGAATAGATTCTTTTACTTAGAGTGTTATTATATAGTTGTTGTCCATAGTATTGTTGTATAAATTAATTGGTATACACTTTTCTGCTAGTGGAAATATTTCAGATATTTCCAGTTATGTTCAGTTGAAATAAAAATAGAAAGTTGATGTTTGATCATGTTTTAGAATATTTTACACTTTTATCCTTAATGAATAGTATAAGAGTAATTTAAAATTTTAGGGAACTTGATAGTAGGGGGAATGAAATAAAATATTGGCAAAATTGTTCACGTCCTCTTTAGCAACATCTCAAATGATATGTAATCATACATATGTATCATAATCCTAATACCAGTTTGGTATTGCTACATGATCCTCATCACCTCCCCTTAAAGTTTAGTGACTATATTTCAGGAGTTTGCACTGCAAACCCTTACTAATGTAAAAAGCTCTTTGTTCTGCCAGGAAACAGACAATGCATTTTAGCTCTGTTGGAAAATTAATTGCTCAGCAAGATATGCTTTAAGAAGGTCAAGCATTGTCTAAGATTTTACCTCTCATTCTATGAATACATTTTTGTGTAGTCTGAAAATCATTTCTATATAAGGCCTGAGACTCTGAGCTACTTTATAGACAAACTAAGGTCCAGCCAGTACTTGATGAAACCATTGAAATCCAGATTTTTAAATATCTTCAGTTCAGGAGATAAACAAGTTTGTTCAGAAATACTTGAGAACTGAGTCACAGTAGCTTTAAGTAAAAAATTATTCTAAGAAAAATTGAATGTTAAACATGATAACATAATGCGGTTTTTAACACTTACTTGTGACTCTCTCTTTGCAAGGATCAGTGTCAGAATCAGTTGCTTGGTGAGAATGACTTTTCAGAATTTGGCAGTCTGTAAGTAGCTTAGATTGGGTGACATCTATGCAGTACTAAATTACTGTTGTCTGTCCCTTCAGACCTTGCCACTACAAAGCAAAATAAACTGTGCACATGCC
This sequence comes from Serilophus lunatus, assembly GCA_013399895.1. Lineage (NCBI taxonomy): Eukaryota > Metazoa > Chordata > Aves > Passeriformes > Eurylaimidae > Serilophus > Serilophus lunatus. The sequence continues at coordinate 211,226 of VXBA01003142.1, forward strand.
ATTAATAAATAAAGACTGTTTACTTAGCTTTTAAGAGCCCTGTTTCAGAATTTAATGTGTAATAAGAATAGGCTAATTAGCTTATTCAATCATTTGTTAAACTCGAAGGATATGAAGATATCTTTGCCTTTTTTTATAATTTCCCTGAAACCTGCAAAAAAAAAAAAATAAAAAAAAAATCCCATGGCTTTACATTTACTGGCAAGGTCTTTGAAAACATTTTATATTATGCTGTAGCTGTACATGCAATTAATTAAACCTACCTGTCAGCAGTATTGAAAAGACTTACTTATCAATAAGTGCAGCTAGGATAAACTTAGAGAAGTGATTACAATGCAGACTATCATCTCTTGCTATGAATATTAAATAAAGTTAACATTTTAGCGTATCTCTTCTTTTTTTCCTAATTTAATTAAAAGTATCTCACTTAAGCAATGTTTGTCAGATGCAGCAATTAAAATTTCATTAAGTAGAGCAGAGGCATTAGATTCGGACAAACTTCTTTTTGAAAAGCAGAGTCCTCAACTAACTCTTTGCCTTTTCATAATAAAACTCTAAATGGAACAGTTTAAAAATAACCTCCTCTAGATAACTGTGTGAAATCCAAGTGATTACTATGTGACTGGACAAAATTTTGTAGTTAAAAGACTTGGTTTAATAAAAGAAGTTAAATTAAAGCCTGAAGGGGAATGTTGCACTATCTGATCTTTTATGGTGCAAACTGTAAAATTCCATGTAGTCAATTCTACACTCAGTTACATACTTGTGTGACGAAAATGTACTTTTCAGAATTATAACTACTGTTTTGTCACCCTCTGGTTCTGAATTTTCAGATTTCAATGTTTTAAAGGGAAGGGGAAAAAAAGACCAAATCATTATTTCTTAAAATTGGTAAGCTCTGAGGAAAAGAAAAAATAATGAACTAAATTTGAATCAAGAAACAAGGAAAGTATGCTCTTTTTCTTGATCTTTTAGTGCTTCACTAACAAGTTAAAAAAAAAAAGTTATAGAACATGAAAAAAAGGACTTTAAGTTTTGTCTATTTTGAAGAGAAGACACATCTGCAGCTTATGGTGCCATCGTGCCTTGTATAAATAGTAGCAGAAAGATAAAATACGTTATGTTACTTCTTTATGAATACTTTAGTCAGTAAGCTTTTAACTAATAAGCTGATGTTCTCACATTTGAAAAACCAAAGCATTGTGTTTTAAATTTGAATGTCTACAAATAAGTCAATGTATCAGGATTTGATTTATTGTTGATTTGTTAATGGGTCTACTTAGACACTTCTGTCTTATTGCCTTTTTATTCCTTAAAGGAAAAAAAACAACACACTTTTCTGAATCTTTTGTGTCATTAAGAAATCAAAAAAACCCCTTCACTATATCTAGTTTTTTACTAACATATTGTAACCAATATGCTGTTCAACCTGCTACATCCCCAACTCCAAACTAACAACTTACATTGTGAAATCAAATAAAGCTATACACTTGTCAGCTTCTCAAAATCAAATTCTTTGGCAGTGTCAGTTGATTTTTTCAAATTTAGAAATCCATAAGAGAGTCAACATAGAAATCTATAAGACAGTCAAAATGTATTCTAAAACACTTGTAGGGTTACCATTTAGTCAAATTATTTTAACTTATAAAACCTCCAAAGCATGTATCTAGGATGAAGACACTGCTTTAGTAGTGGAAACTGTACTTAGTTACACTGAAAAACTCCTCCTTCCTTAGTGTTTTCTCTTGATGTGAATAGGGCTTTAGAGAACGGTATATGCTGCTAACATACTCTGAAATAATCATATCAATAGAGTTTAACTGATATGACCTAGATAAGGAGCTGAAATCCATTGTTTTTAAACCCCTCAAATTTACTGGTGGTTCACAAACCTTTACCCACAGGCTGTCTCAAAGACAAGTGGTTAATTCTCTTTGCAATTACTGAAAGCGGTTCTGAAGACATTGTAATACACCTGCTTTGAATATACTGTCAGAGTATGACTGTGGGACAGGGTGTGACTCCTGAAGAAAAATCACATACACAAGCTTACCATCAAAGTAAAAGGAGTTACAGAAAACGGATTATTTGCACCATTTCCAAAATATACTGACCTTTCTGCAACAGTCACCTTTGCCTCTGTTCTCATGCTCTTCAGCAAGGCTAAATGGCTTCTTTTTACCTTTCATTCCAATTAGACAGCGTTGCTTTAGTGTGCTTCATGTTTAGTTCCAGATTGTTCTTTTCTCCCAGACTCGTACTGTGAGGGAACTTCTGAGCATAGATTGAGTGTCCTTTAGCTGAGCCTTTTCAATCAATTATACTTCTGGCAGTGCTTGGGAATTGTGGGATGTCCTGCACACTCCACTTCCAAGGCTCTCAGAACTTTTAAAATCCTTCATGTGGTGATATTTTGGTTTGAGTTAAGTTAGATAATGTAACTGAGCTTGTTTAATTTATGTACTCTTTTTCATGAAACATGCATTTCTTCACTCACAAAGGTTGTAATGAATTAATCTTTTTATAGCTTCTTGAAGTAACAAGCAGTGAGTGCAGCCAAGGTGACCACGAGAAGACAAAGAAAATAAACAGAGGGTTTTTTTCAAAAGAATACAGGCTGAATTTTGTTCAGAATCAACTTCTACAAATAATTGTTTTGATTAAGAATTGATATTTGTTCTGTTCTTAGTATGCAGTGCGATAATGGTTGTGGTTAGATAATGATTGGTCTTTTTTGGTAAAACAAAATATTCCAGATTATGATGGTATTTTCTGCAACACAGAAAGCATAAAATATGTGGCCCGATTACATTCGGTTAGATTTTCTTAGACAAAAAAAGTGAAATTAAAAGGCCTATATTCAGCAGAAGTGGTCTTACTCGGAAGTTGTACAAGATGAAGTTTTTGTGTCAAGCAATCATATTAAATATACTTTAGTTGATGTTATGCATATTTCTGAAAGATTTCACTGCTACATGTATTGTATTCATAAAGCTGTTTCCAGATTGGCTTGGCCAAATGAAGGTGTTGTCTTTCAGAAAGATTTAGGTTCTTTTAGATGTTTTGCTGCATGTTTTGAGAAATTTCTTTCTGGAAGGTTGCCAGAGGAGGAGTAAAATCTGAGTGTTTCAAGTTAAAATAGGGATTTGGGGAGTGAAATTCAGTACCAAATGCATACAGACAGATGTTATTTGTGGATCTATTGTTACTAGTCTTTTTTGGTTGGATGATTTTTTTTTTTTTTTGATTAGACTCCTCAAAATTAGACTTGATTTCTCACCTTTTCTGCCTTAAAGAGTAGGTGGGCTAGGGCAATGAGAACTAGGTCTCTGTGAACACAACTGAAAGACTGGAAGGATTAAAAATACAACCAGTTTGCGAATGTTTTAAGTAGTCTGTGTAAAATCGTAGAGCTGAAATAATCTGTGCCTTCAACAGATTTTCCAGAGCCAAAAGGAGTTGTTTATCACATGTTATGCAAGATTACTTTTCTAGAGCCAAGAATATTATTTTTAGCAAAAGAAGGATGTTCTGTGTTATTTCTTCAAAATATAAAGCACAGATTTATTACTGCATTTTTTTACAATGTGTTTCTTACAGAATTACACATTTATGAAGATAGTACAATTATGATATTCAAATGACCTTGTAAAAATATCTTATTGTTGTGTAAAGCCTATTAAAAACTCAGTGCCTATTTTCCTTTTCTTGTGTTAAATGAAGAGTATGAAATACAGCTGTTTAAACTGTCGTGTAATTTGTTTTTTTAATTCATGCTGAAAGAGCCTTAATATGGAAGGATTTTCATAAGTAAAAGTGTGTTGTGTAGCAGCATAATACCTGGTGCCATATGAAAATTCCTATGTTTTCACAAAGCAGCATTTAACAAAATAAATTAATCCCCCCTAGGAAGTGTAACTATACTGGCAAAGGCAAAGAAATGCTGCCTTTTAGTGTACAAACCCACAGGAGAGATGGACTCGGAACTATATTTCTTTCTTCCTTGTCCTTGTGCTGATGGGATGAATGAAATGCTTTGCCAAAGTATCACACTGACTGATTTCCATGCTGACTGAGTCTTTTCTTTGCTCTCTAATTCACACTGTTAAATGGCAGAGCTACAGCAGGTGTCACCTCCCTCGCAGGAGGCGGCACTGAGTTATAGAGTCCCCCAGACAAGAACCAGCAGTGTTGGCACTGGAGCTGGAGGTCCAAACAGAGTAGGAACCCTGCCATCTCAGAAAGAGCAAGAATAAGAGCTTCTTCTGAAACATACAGACAACAACCAAACAGCAGTCTGACAAAGAAAATTAAAAGAAGTAATCAAAACTTTGCTGGCTGAAGCAGACCAGCTAATTCTAGGAATTATCTATACCTACCATCTCTTTTTCTATATAAAACTTTTTTTTTTCTCTCTTGACGTTTAACTATTTGATCTTGATTCATGAAGGTGAAATTTTTTGCTGTAGGTTGACATATTTAAAATTCAAATACTATCATATCTTTTTGATCTTTCCAGAGAAATAAAAAGAACAGCCATGCTTATTAAATCCCTTTCAAGAATTTCAGACTCATGTTTTTTGTCTAGGTAGATAGTGTATACATTTAGATATTTTTTTGAGTAACATAATGTGCAAAAAAGATTATAATTTTTAATAAAAGACATGAACGTGCTTAAGCCCTATCTATTCAGAAAGAAAAAAACCACACCAAATTATAGGCTAGTATTTTATCATAGTATTTATTTTATCATAAATATTGGCTTCAACCAGCAACTATTTCTTCAAAAATTATTTATAACTTAGTGTTTGCATTGCAGTTGTACAAAAAGAACACTCAATTCACTAAAGAAGGTTTTTAGAAATGTTGTCATCTCTCTCCCATCAATAATAAAATCAAATATAATACTTGGATAATTTTATAGAAGAGGTTGTTTATGTAGAGTCTGTCTTATGTAGGTTGTTCTACCTTTCAGTGTGTTGTTCCTTAATAGCCCATTCCTGTTATCATCTATTGAGCTCTTTTGTGCCATTGAAAAATGCTGTGGGATTGGAGCCAGTTCAGAAGAACAATGAAAAATACTGCACTGACTGTGAAAAACTTCTAGATAAAATATAAGAGTTTCATGACATCCAGTTCAGTAACTCCTAAGTTCACCATTAGTTAGGTATTTTAATTTTGAATATTATATGATAATATAGCAAGATAAAAATTGGGATACTCTTATCAACAGAATACTCTTAGATAAATAGGTTTTTTAAAAAACCCTGAAAGAAATATCTTTCTTCTTGAAATGCTACTATGAAGGTAACAAATGCAGGCGCAAATATATTTGAGTTTCAGGGGGCTTCTTTAGGTATCTTGCACCTAAGAACCAGTAGGGTGTTCAAAGTAGCTGCTTTCAGACAGATTAGAGAGAATCCAAGAATCTCAAAGTAGCTCTCATGTGAGTATGGTGAAGGCAATTCAGAATAAGTACAGTCATTACTAGAGGCTGCCAGAAAGTATGCCAAAAGGGTGGAATGTTGTGAGACTTTCTTCTGCTTTCCTAGTTTATAGCTCTTTCTCTTGTAGTGCAGATGCTGTATCACTTGTGGATGTTTCCTCTTGTTCAATATTCCTATTAATATGTGTGTACATTTGTAGTTATTAGTACTAGTTGGCATTTGAGTACATACGCTGAATAATTCAGTACTGTAAACACTGAGTTTACAAATACATATCTGAATTTATTAACAGGGAAATGAATAATTTAAAAGATGCAATATGAAAAAAAAGTTTTGACAAAATTCTGAAGCTGCATGTGTAACTAAAGCAATACTAAAGTAGGGAAAAGAGTTAGTGAGATGTAGAAGTGACTCACACCTCTACAAATACTACTTTTTTATCTCTCGATATTAAAACTGACAAGAATATTCTCTCAGAAAATTCTTTTCTTATACAAAACAAGGAACTTCATTGTCAGCCACTTACCAAAATACAGGTTGTCAGGGATAGGTCAGCATTTCCTGACATTCCTGGTGTCACCTTTTGGTCACTGCTAGAGCAGGTCCACCAAGGTGAGAAGACGAATGGAGCACCTCTCCTATGAGGAAGGGCTGAGAGAATTGGGATTGTTCATTCTGGAGTAGAGAAGGCTTCAGCAGGCCCTAATTGTGGCCTTCAAGTACCTGAAGGGTCCTACAAGAAACACAGAGAGAAACTTTTTTACAAGAGTGTGCAGTGACACGAAAAAGTGGAATGACTTCAAACTGAAAGAGAGTGTGTGTCCCATTCCTGGAGATGTTGAAGACTAGGCTTTTGAGATGAGTTGAACTGACTTGAGTTGAGAATGACTATTACAGTCTGTGTTGATATGGAATGAGGAAATCAGTATCTGGGAACCAGGGAGCTGGTTGCCTTCTCCTCTTCCTAGGCTGCTTGTATGAACTGTAGCATATCTGATAATCTAAAGACAGGTTTTCAAAGCTGTTTAGGCATCTCAAACTACTGGTAATTAGTGGTGGCAAAATATCTTTTAGAAGAATGTTTTGTTAATTCCCATCTTTCCCATGGTACTGTGATGTTAGGGATAATGGTGCTCAACAAAGAAAATGAAGTTTCAGTATTTAAACCGGTGAAAAAACAGGAGGGAACTTTCTTATTTAAATGCAGTGTAGTGTTTAACCCAGGCTGCATGCCAGGGGCCCACTACAGTTAATCTCACTCCACCCTGCAAACAGCAGTGGAGAGACAATATAACAAAGGGCTTCAAAAATTGAGATAAGGATCATAAAAGGTTCCTTGCTAATCACTGTCACAGGCAAAACAGACTCTATGTGGGATATTAATTAAACTTATTACTAAAAAGATTAGAGCTTAAGAATGAGAAACGTAAGAGACATCTTTCTCCCCACCCCTTCTTTCTCCACGTTCAACCTCCTCTCCCCCAGTGGTGCATGGGGGTTATGGTCAGTTGTTTTTTTCTGGTGCTGCTCAGGGAGAGGAGTCCTTCCCCTGAATCTCCCGAGGTCCCTCCCATGCGAGACAGCTCTTCACAAACTGCTCCAGCATGAGTCTCTCCCACAGGAGACAGTCCTTCACGAACTGCTCTGATGAGAATCCATCCGGTGGGTAACGGCTCTTCAGACACTGCAGCCACATGGGTCATGTTTCACAGGGTGCAGTCCTCCAGGCACAGGCTGCTCCAGCGTGGGCCCCACAGGCCACTAATCCTACCAGGAAATCCTTCTCCGGCATGGGCTTCTCTCCCCATGGGCCACAGTTCCCTGCCAGAACTCTGCTCCAACTGTGGCCTCCCATGGGCTACAGCCTCCTTCCGACATGCACCTGCTCCAGCATGGGCTCCTCCGTGGGCTAAAGGTGGATCTCTGCGCTCATGTGGTCCTCTCTGGGCTGCAGGGGCACAGCTGCTCTACCACGGTCTTCACCATGGGCTGCAGCTGGATCTCAGCTCTGGCGCCTGGAGCACCTCCTGACTCTCCTTCTGCACTGACCTTGGTGTCTGCATTGTTGTTCACAAATTCTCACTCTGCTCCTCCCTGGCAGCCATCCTCATCTAAACTAAGTTTATTTTCCCTTCCTTGTTAAATATGTTATCACAGAGGCATTCCTTTAACTGCTGATTGGCTTGGCCTTGGTCAGCAGCAGGTCCAGCCTGGAGCTGGCTGGCATTGCCTCTGCTGGACATGGGGAAAACTTCCAGCAGCTTCTCGAAGAAGCCTCCCCTTCAGCTCCTCCACTGCTACCAAATCCTGGTCACAGAAAATCCAGTACATACAGTTAAGAGCTTATTTTCATTATTTTCATTTGATGTTAGTGATGCAGCAGTCCTTTATGAGTCTACTCAGATGCCTAAATCTCAGGTGCCTAAATATGAGTGTGTAGCCCAGCTTGACACACTTTGAGGAATCCAGCCTGGTCTTCATCTGCCCATGAAAAAAATCAAAGCCTTCCTTCAGTCCAGCATCCCATCTCCCATCAACATGCAGGTGGGAAATTTTCAGTAACTATATACATGTGAACCTCTTCCTGACCATTCGATATGGCACACTAAAGGAAAAAAACATTTGAAAAACATGGATAAGTCTGAGTTTTCTGTATTATATTGTGTTAATATTGTAATTAACTTCCAAGTAACAATTACAGCTTGTAGAAAAGTTTCCGTTGTATTTATAAAAGGAGCTGGCATATATGTGCATATATGCTTGTGTGTGTAACTTTTATATGTAATTTTCTATTTATGTGTGTATATATAAACTTTTCAGAGTTTGGGATTATTTTTATGATTTGTATGTAAGAGTGTTCTTTATAAGAGTATTTTTCTTTTCAAAATGTACCTCTTTTTTTTTTTTACAGAAAACATAACTTGTAGATTGATTAATTATTTTGTTTTATAGTAAAGACATTATAATGACCATTGTTCATACTACCTTGAGTGAGATTTTAAAAATATCCTAGAGAATTCCATGTTCCTTCTGTCTTATTCCTTTATCCTTGATACTACAGACAAAGTTGGAGGAGTTTTTGTTGATCTTAGGCTGCTACTGAAAGAAGAGGTTCTCCTTCATCTACCACCTCTGGTATCAGCACTCTCAATTACATTTCCATGCAGAGGGTCACATAGGCTGAGTAATCTGATAGGAGGGAACTACTCAAAATACACATGAGGGACAGGTGGGAATATATGGCCAAGGATTGGGTACAAGAAGAATAAAGCTTACAGGTAGATAATATCAAACAGTTCATAAAACTTTTTCTGAAAATATACCAAAATATCATATCTGTTTGGAAATCCATATTCATAGAATTTCTCACTTTCTATGGTCAAAGAAGCAGCCTGAGGATTCTGGCTTGATAGGACACACATTATCCAAAGTAACTGCACCGTATTTTTTCACTATGAAAGAAAACTGCGCCATAGCAAATAGATAAAATTGAAGTTCTAATAGAAAATGAACACAAAGGCATTTAAAAATAGAAGGCATAAGTAGAATTTGTTGTTCTTCATTCCAATTAAAAAAGATGAAATTAATTTTGCCGTGATAAAGAAACTCTTCATAAATTACATATTCATAGCCACCACTTTTCCAGCAATAATGCTGCCATTATTAAAAGGAATATTGATGAGTTAGAAAAAACTCTGCCTACATATGAAAACAAATGTGATTCTTTCCCTTTTTCAGTGTACATTATTAATGCAATTTGTACCTGAGACTTGTGTATTTCAGACATTTTCTTGTTGCATATGCTGTCATATCCTTCTGCTAATTTATTTTCTGTTTTCGTTGTGTTTATTATGTTGCTTGTGTCATGAGAGAAAATTATCAGAGATATTTAGAGGAAGGACATCTTTTCAATAACATGAAAAATAATTTTGGTAGTTAAAATGGGGTAATCTGAATATTTGTGATGCTTCACGCTTCTAGGTAGAAGGACCTTTATTTTTCCCTTCTTTTTTTTATCCCTAAATATCTTTTTTCAGCTTCTATTGTATTAAAATCTACTTTGATGCTTAATATTCCAGTAGACTACACAGCCAACATATTTATTATTACTCAAGTCACTCTTGAGCATTTTAGGAAGTTGGCGACTTTTAACTGCTGTATTGTACTGTAGGATTTAGACACTAATTTTATTTTACCTTGAGAACAAGTGCTTACTGCGATTCATGATTTTCAGGAGTGAATTCTGACCTTTGCTCCTCCCAACCTCAAAGGCAGATCTGAGCTGCCCAGACTATTGATGAATGGGGAAAAGAGGTTCTGCCAAATCTTCACTCTCCAGATTGGAAGTTTAAGAAGAGAATAAACAAGGACGGAGTAAATGAAGTAAAACAATTGCTTTCCTCCATGGATCAGTTAGAATGGTTATGAGATGTAGTGAACCCTACATCCATGCTTTGACTTAATTCTGAAGAATGTGTATTGTTAAAATCAATATATAGCTTCAATTCTGGATATGAACCTGCCGTGGTGTAGCATGTAATGCTTCCCTTAGCCCAGTGCAATCCTCTAAGGATCTATCTGCTACTTTTTGGTGACAGATATGGGGCTTTTTGATATCAGTTCTTTACAGTAAGGTTTAAGGAAGCACAGGTATTCAATATATATATTTACAGAGAAGCTTCTGTAAAACCCAGTTAACTTTCTTAGAAGGCAAAGTGGAAAAAAAATCACAGTTGGCTTGTGACAACCATGTTTAATGGGAGCTTGAGGAAATAATGAAAAAGGCAATGCAAGCATGAATCACTCCAGGGAATATCAAACAGCATTCAGTATTTATACTGTGAGAACCAAGAGATTTCACAGATGTATTGTGCAGACACTACAATTAGAAAAAACATATTATGCACTTAAAAAAACAACATTTCATACCTATAGATTACTGATGGCTGTATTACACGATATTTGCTTGCAGTTTTCCTCAGGGTGGTAGAACTGCTGTCTCCATATGGGGGTGGTGATTTATTGTTACTTAGACATCTTTAATGTTGACCAATTATTACTTTAGTATATGAATTCCTTTATAAATCCACCAACTAAAATAATTTATAATGATGAAAAATTCTGAGTTTGGATAAATTATCATTGCTGTCCATATAGACAAGCTGTAAACCAATCCATGCAGTGGATACCAACATGAATAATGCAAAGAATACAATTAGAAAGTCTTGAAAGCCTTCCTCAAAGTCAGGAGTACTTTGAATCTCTTTTCCATGGTGGTTCGCTACTTGTGATGCTCAATATTACTTTTTAAAGGATTTACAACCTTTAATGAAAAAAAATAAGAAATATACTTTCAATGTTTGTAATTTTTAAATGTATTTATTTATTGCCTTTTGATGATTTAGCTACACTTAATTTGGAATATATCTTTTAATACATTAGTAATACACAGTGATGTGATGTAATGACATTTATTCTCTTTGAGTATTTTGTCTGTCATATTAATATTGCAACCTCTACGTGACTTATCTTAACCCACTTGATGCCTAAAAGCAAACTGAGTTTCTAAAAAGATCCGTCCATCAAAACCATTGAAGTATTCCCTGTGGTATCTCTCTGTTGGTTTAGATCAGCAAGAATGAATAGAAATGAAACAATGGACAGCCATATGTTGACTGCCAAGTGATTAAGATCATGTTAAGTGATGGTTGATATGTGTGTTTTTGTTTTGAGAAAAGCCAGCAATTATGAAAACAAATGTTACAAGAATCCTTCCTATATTACAAACTTTTTGTAACAGAGTAAGTTATTCTATTTTGATCAACTTAATAATGAAACTAAATGAAGATTCAGTGATATTAGTGGGAGACCTGTTTAAAATGATGGGTGAAAGGCTGAATCTCTAAATTTTATAACTGGTGTTCTGTGAAAAAGTATGCTGTTCAAGACAGACAACATGTTCATACTCTTAGGCATGTCACAATTAGAATTGATCTATTTACAGGAGAATATTTAAACTTCCCTTGATAACTTACTGATCTAGATAGTTTCACCAAATTTTATGGGCTTGGATTTTTGTATTTTTCACTGGTGTAATTTACAAAAAACTCTTAAGGACAGTGATAAACTACATATCAGAAGGATTGTAGCCTCAGTGATTTTTTTTTTCCCCCTCTCTTATCCATTCTTGAATTAGGGAAAAGCAGGAGTAACAGGGAGTAAAACGAAGCATTGTGTTCTGAACGGAGTAATGAGAGAGATCTTGGCATTGGCTAATTTGTGAACTAGATTGTTTTCTCTCTTTTGCTAAATTCTAATTTACATAAAATACGTGTATATAGGCATGTGATTCAAATAGAGAAGAATTTCAAACTGTTATAACTAAGGACAAGACATGAATTACTGTACTCTGAGTTTTTCCGAGTGGTTTTCTTATTGCTATAGAAACTAAGTAATGATTTATTTGTTTCACTTTGATTCCAAGAGGACAGGAAATTCTATATGATTTAAGATAAAGCAGTCAAATAAAGAGCTGAAGACTACCAGGGAAATTCTAATAATTCAGCTGCATGGCATTAGAAGGCAATCTTTGCTAACTTTGGTGGTGTCAGTGAGTTACGAATTCTTTTCAGTTTATCTTTTTAAATGTCTTGCAAGATTAAAAACAGGGAAAGGAAGGATGGTAAAGTCATACCAACTCCGAGAATATGTTGGGTTTTGTTGGTTTTTTTTCAGTGTAATAGTATCTGTGTACATAAAGATTCCATGATTCTTTTGTGGAATGTGGGGGAGGGAGTAATTTAAAATTATTATGTTTGTCCTGGAACTTTTTTCTGTTCTTTAGATTATAGGTCTATAGAATATTCACAAAGCCTTCATTATCATACTTTCCAGAAAATTGGTTTAGGGGGACACCTGTTCAACTTGGGTATGTTTCCTTAAAGGAAATAAACTTTAACTGCTGAATACTTTCTTGCATGCATTGCTAAGTTCCCAGTAGGAACCTGAGGAGTATGCATGCATTTTCTTACTGTTCAGCTACACCAGTACTCTACCTGATAAATATGGTCGGGAAGAAATGGTAAAGATCTGTCAGCCTGTAATACAAAAATACAAAACCTCTTTCTGACACTGTATCTTCTGAAATAAGTCGAGCATATGTTTCAAACATGTGCCAGTGACAAATAGTGAAATGTCCTGCTGAATTCTGTTCTTTGAAATTATCATCATCATCGTCCTCATCATTATCCTCCTCTAGGGCACTTTAGTAGACATTGGCTCAAGAGGCTGAGATGCAAAAATAGTGTAAAAAAATAATTTCCACTTCAACTAAACTCTTCTACTGATTACTTGAAGTCATTATAGAGTTGTTTAATATTCCGTTGAATAGATGAGTAAAACTTTCCTTTTGTCTATAATGTAAATTACATAAGCTACAATTTGGATATGAAATTTTTGTTACTTTTCAAACAGAAGCCTTTTCTTATTAAAAAAAAAAGAAAAGAGCAAATTTCTCTTCAGAGTAGAGTGTGTTAAAGTAATGGGCATAAGGTGCCTTTTGTTTCCTCAGAACAGCTGCGGTTTTACTTTCAGTTTAACAATAATCGTCATATCATTGCTGATTACTGATTTTACCATTGCTGTGATCATGTTGGGAATAAAAAAACCAAGGCTATGTTCATGATGTTGAAAGAGAGAGGAAAATACAGACTTTTCGGCATAAAAAGTTTGAAAACATCGCCAAACTTATGACTTGAGTCATAGCTTTGCAGATAGGAAAAAACCCACAAATGTCTTCAAACCAAAGTTGTAAGTAAGCATGTAAGATGCTTATCCTTTCATTTTAGGAAGGTTGCATAAAATGAATGGAATGAAATGTAAATTATAATTTTGGCTAGCATATGGTTTTCTTATCAAGATTCAATAAAATTATTAACTTTTTTCGTCCTTCTTTCCCTATCACCATAACTATAGAATCCTTCCCAGAGATAAATATTAAGAGTTTTAACTTGGAGAAGTGCCTAAAAAAATCCTATTTAATTTTCAGTTTATTAAGACTTAAGCAATTGAAATAGATATTTTAGAATTTGCTTACCATTAATTGAAAACAAATTTATTCATATTTGGATCTAATAAATAGCACCTTGTATTTATAAAAAAATCCTATGTTGATAATAGGACACTCAATAACTTGGCAATGGATTGCTTTGCATGTTAAAGAGAGGATTGCCAGAGCATTCTAGAAGTGCTCAGACTACTTTTCCCGAAGAACTCTATAATATGTAAGTTCTCAAAAAAACAAGATAAGGAGGATAATATAATTATTTGCATGATAACCATGAGATAAGTCAATATTCCCAGTCCTGAAAAAGTTGATGGAATTGACATCACAGGTTGTTCGCAAGCAAATAATTCTGAATAATTTTGAGGCTGCTAATGAACTCTTCCAAAAGCAGAGATTTTCTGAAGTTTAAACAGTATACCTGATAATGTGTTTGCCAACTTTGATGGGTAAAAGACGTGGAAATTAATGTTGTTTATTCTGCAAGTGTGCAAGATTCTAAATCTAATGTGAATATCTAATTATAAAAGGCAAGAAACTCATCTATCCTAATGCTAACCTCTCATATAATATCAAACAAAGGATTAGGGCAATATACTGAACATAATATTGTTATTTTAGCACATCTGGTAAAGCCAAAATATTGCAAGTGTTGACAGGTCTTTCATGTAGTATTAAACTAGAACATATCAAATTTAACTTACTTTTAGTGTTTTTCCTTTAAATTCTTTATGAGACACGAAAATTTGAAAGTCTTGTTGATCTGTTGTGTGTTATCTGTCCACTGCTGTTGTTGGTAGTAACTATATAATTTCAATTTTGACTATGAATAGAAAATAATTTTCTAAGTATTTTTGTTTATTTTTCCTTTCTCCTGATGCAAACTGAGACCTTAAACTAATGTGGAGAAAGTGTTGATACTGTGTGATTGTCCCATAAACACAAATATAAGCAAAATCCAACCAGTCAAAAAAGCTTTTTTTCATTTAGGTGAAAATGTTATATTATAATATTTTGATTATTGAATGTCGGGGTGGGAGAGGGCAGTGGGAGAAGAAATATCTGAAATATCTGAATGCTCTGTCAGATAGTTTTTCAATTTTGAATCATACTGAAATTCGCAAATTTCCAAAGTATTGAAGTAAAAATTGTTCAACCAAATATCCATTCCTTCCTATCCTTTTAAGTAAATATTTTTACATTACTTCATTTCCTCCTCTGGCCTCTATATCAAATGGTCAAGCTCTGCTGGAAACCTTATTGAAATAGCCAACTGCTTTTATACACACTGTGCACTTTTTATCCATTGATATTGCTCATTGAAATATCATTGATATTTTTTCAGTTCTACTTAAATATCAAGAGTCTTTCTCTCCTTTTGTATCTCTCGCCATTATTTTCCTTGTCATTACCTTGATTTTTTCCTCTTATCTTTCTTGCTTCTCCTTTCTTTGATAGACTGCTTAATATGGATCTATTAGAAAATATTCCCCTTCCTTTCCATATAGTACTGCAAAATATCTGAATGGTCTTGCTTCTTCACCTAAGCAAGTATTTTTAAGTGCGTCTATTGCATGCAACTCCATATAACTGTGATCCTTGGTGGAAACATTAATAGAAAAGTTTAATTACTTGTGCAATTTATTATAATTTCATTATATATTTTTAGCAGAAATGAAATTAACATGTCACATCATCAAGAAATGGCTGAGGATGAAGCAGTAAAATGCAGTCCTGCTATTAATATTATATTTCCTGAAAGAAAGTAACATATTGTTGGATGTAGAATGCACATTTGGTACCTCAGACATCACATATTGTTTTGCTTTGAGTAACTAAGGAAGAACTGGGGAATGTGGGAAAGGGGAAAACTGTGTGACATTGTGATGAGCCTCATCGAAGCAGTTACAAAATCATCCAGCCAGTAGACAGAATCTGGTGTTTTCTGTTTTTCTAGATAATTGTTTTGTAGGCAAAGTTGAGCTCTTCAAACTTTGTGCATTGAGGATAAATTGCTTCAATAAAAATTCTATTAAAGCTAAAGAAAGTTATCTGTGAGATTTTGACACATTTGGGTGGATGAGTGAATACATGTAATCTTGTAATCCTTGCTCTAATGAGCAACAATAGAGTTTCAAAACCTTTTTTGGCCCAGATGACTTAAATGCTGAGAATTATATTTAACAGGGCAATAGAATTCTTCACAGCTGTAAATAGCTGCTATCTTACATAAATTTTTTGTCACTTTGTAAATGACACTTTTCCTCAGAGCTGGTAGAAAGCCTTTCTTTTGGTGGTTTACCTTTACCCCTAAAGTGTAGCTATTTTCTGTCTTAAGTAGAAACATGTGTTGATTAAAACATTTTCATTATCTGATAGCTGTAGAATGATCACTCCCTGCCCCACAAAGCAAGATGGCATTTGCTACATTACTGTCTTCCTACCTTCCTTCTTTTCCTTTTTTGAGAAAGGGAACAGCAGTTTCCAGCATTTTAAAATGCTACCTGTTGGAAGTAAGTACAGTAATGCAGTTTTATGGGCAAGTTACAATTAATAGCTAATGTTAGGTAAGATATGGTATTTTTCTTTGCTGTGATGCCATTTTACCAGCTCTGAGTACATTTTACAGAAGCTAAAAGACTGAGTAATAAAAAAAAAAATATTCATATGAAAGTTAAAGGAAAAAAGAAAAAAAAGAATTGGAGAGGAAAACCTGAGATTATGAGAAAAAGGAAAGAACACTTAATTAGATGTTAAGATGCATAATCCAAACTTCCCTACTAGTCATGGTAACTAGTTGATGATTTCTGTTCAGGTTTCAACTATTCTTGGATTGAGAGGTTATTTTTGTTTTTCAGAAGGATTTTTTAATGTTTTCAAATATATTATTATGAATTTTTGTTGGTGTTTCTACTGCTTGTACCCCATGTGCATTTATGCACATGTGATTACATAGGTCTGTCATGACAAAGTGATCACAGAAACTAACACTTCATAGGGGGACATTCAGAGTTGTCAGACTATCTGACACATCCTGGAGTGAATGTGCTCACAGCAAAGTTTCCCATGAAACCAGGAATGTAGGGATTTCTGTTACATGGACCAGTAAGGAGGCTGCCATAGCTTCCACTCTCCAGTGAAAGAACTGATGAAAAAGTGGGGGGGTGGGGGAGAGGAAGAAAGCTGAATTCTAAATGAATTATGTATAAGAGAATATTACATGTATATAATGATATATCAAATATCAAATTCACAGTACTGTTATGTTTAAACACATAATAGAATATTGTAAAAATCTAATAGAATATTTTAAAAGAAATAGAATTTCCTCATTTAATAGACACATTTTTATTGAAATATAAGTTTATAACATTTTCCTTCCAATCATTAGGACTTTATAGTTCTGTAATTTAGATTTTACCAAATTCTATACAATGTATGGTGATTAAAGCACTTCCTGATATTTACGTCTTGATTTTTTTAAGACAAATGTTAAAATCACTCCATTATAAATATTTCTGTCAATATTCTGTGGGGCTGATAAAATGGAGCTCATGGACTTTAGTGAGTTACCTATAAAACTTGATTCTATGATAGCATTTTATTTTTTAAAGTAATGATAAAGACCTTGAAGGAATTTAGTCAAGATACCTTTATATATTTTTGTTATCTATATCTATGTCATTACCTGTGCTGTTTATATAATTTCTGTCCTAAATTAGGAGTGAGCTACCTCTCTACTATATAATTTTCTAAATAGAGTTAAGGTACATTGTATTCTAGAAAGCTGTGCAGGTATCACTTGCCGCTTGCTCAGCATTGGCTGCAGACATCACAGAGGCATTGTTTCCTGATTGCATTTGGTCAACTCAATAATTTATGTGTTAACCTCTATGTTGAAAAGTGCAGCATAGAGCCTCTAAGGTAATTTTAACAATGCATTCATTTTCTGAGTAAAAATTGACAATTTTCTAGAGGCTAAATTCAAGTTCTCTTGAACATCAGGGCAGTACACTTCAGTGGATGCTTGTTCAGGCTCTTTACCATATATCCTAAGGTAAATATGAGAAGCAATTTTACTGGGGAAAAGATCTGAATGAAAATATTTTTTCCATCTTCATTCTTCTTTATAGATATTTGTGAACAAAATAACATTTTTTAATTGATTTCAGTCATTGAAAATAACACCATGTAAACCATGCAAGGGTCATTAAAGATCAATAAGGAAAAAAGGAGAAAGTAGCAGGCACTGATGGATGGGCCAACACTTAAAGTAGCCATCCTTTGTGTCTCTTATTTTCTTTTGTTGGTTATTCTCTGCATCCTGCTTTGGTAACAATATGCACTCAAATGAAACTAATGTTGACATATTGACAATATTGTATAAAATTAGTATGGTCAACATGGCTACTTAGTGGTTACTGAGAGTTCAGGATTACCTGCTAAATGAAGTTCTGCAGAGTGTATTCATCAAACAAGTAAGAATTTCTTTTCCTATAGATTTGATTGTTTGGTTGTTTGTTTGGTTTGGGTTTGTGGGGTTTTGTTGGTTTTTTGTATTTTTTTCTTTTAATCCAAGCACTTGAATTATTTTTTCTGGATATTGGCAACTGTTCCAAAAAGTCATGAGGGATGTAGATCCAAAATACGATACAGGCTTCTTGGAAGATTTTTGATGCTTAAAGAGTGTCCAAGATTTTGTATTACATCTGCGGGCTGTATTTAGAGATGCCTCAAAATGTTTACTAGTGTCTTTACCAACATTGATGAAAATACAGTTTTTAACAGAAGAATTCAATATTGCATGGAATTTCACCACCAGATGGTATCCATTTTCATACTTAAAGGTATCCCTGGTATATGAAGCTCCTAAGTTTGTTGTGTAGATGAGTAAATGCAACATTTTTGTTTTCGTTTATTAAGATATAGTTCAACTTGTTAATCACGAATGTACCTCCTTGTGCCAGAATGATTTCTAAGAGGAAATGTGTGTTGTGCATTATATCATCTTGCTATGTCAGGAAGATTGTGCAGAAGGGCAATGAGGTGTGTGAAAAAGGTTGGAGGAAGAAAAATAACAATACTTCTACCTACTAAAGGGAATTCTGTTGGGAATTCTGTAGCTTATTTCATCTATGACAGATCCTTAATTTAATATCAAGAGCAGCTTTAAGTGTGTCTTGAGCAGCTGTTTATCGTAGTTAAATAGCTGAGAGGACATGTAAATGATACATGTTGTGCTTATCTTTTATAGGCTGGACATCTACAAAAATATACAACATGATGAAATAAAAATGTCTATAGGGCCAAAGAGAGAGAATAAAGCCAACTATTCAGTTTCTCAATAATACATACTGCTATTTGGATTGTTTGTTTATGGGACCCTAAGTGTTTAAGGGAATTTTTACTAATTTTGTCCTAGGAAAGATGCAATGATGTTGTACAGATATGGGAAAGATAATAAGATAATAGTGCTTGGAGTGTTATCTTAGTCCTCATTATATGCTACCTTTTTTGGAAATCTTATATTTTCTTCTTCATCTCTGACTCACTTCTCAAACCATCCTACTGTGCCAGTAATGCACACAATATTTTTTCTCACTGTCTTGGCATGAAGAAGATGTAGGAGTTAGTCATGAATATTTGCTTCCTAATAGCCTTGCCTGTATCAGTAAAATGCATGGTGTAATGCTCAAAAGATTTTTTTCTCATTTAAGATTGTTGAAAAAAAATTAAAAATATTGTTGGCTAACTTAAATATTCTAATCATATATTATATATTTCACAGAAAAGTTGAACTTCACATGTGACTGGGTTATTGACAAGTCAGAACTGACAGTTGTTTACTGTCATGTATAGAATAGAGCCCCCTTCCCAGCAAACAACTCATAAAATGAGGCAGGAATCTTGTACTAAGTGCACTGATGCACACACTCCTCTCAGATATGGCTGATAAAAGCAACCCCTAAACCATATCAGAAAGGCAGAGAAGCAAATCAGTTATTTTCTTTTTCTTTTCCATTTTTAAGAATGATTTTACAAGCTAAGAGTTTGCTCATGAAAATTCTTTTGCAGACATCCTATAAAGGTCTACAATGAAAATAAAAATGCAAAGAAAATATTGAAATTACAGAGGCATCATCCCTAGAAATTTATATTTGAAATTGTGTACATTTATTTGAAACTATACCTGAATCAGGATGTTTCATGACTGACTTTTATTGTCTGTGGAGACAGATGTTTCTGAGTGGTGATACTCACGGTAGTGGCCATCCTAGGAAGTGTTCAAAAGGCCTGTGAATGTGGCACTTGGGGACATGGGTTAATGATGAACTCAGTGGTGCTGGGTTAAAGGCTATACTCAATGATCTTGGAGGACTTTTCCAGCTGTAGTGGTTTTATGATTCTATAAGTCTATATTGATCTCTCCTGATTTTGGTTTAATCTAGTCATTCCAGCTTCCTGTTTGAAATCTGGAGAGAGAAAATTCTACCCAGAGGTGGAGAATTTCCAGCTCTCATGATGAAGTTAGTCTTTCCATAGAACCTCATTCCTTATGCTGCTTGCAGGCCACATTAGGTACACATGAATACTTGGAGAAGACAGACTTGGCTAGGAAAAAAGGAGTCCTAGCAGAAATGGAAAAAGTCAGATCCTGTTAACATATAGTAGTAGATCATTCCATGTAAGGTTTATGTGGGTATGTTATGCCTATAATGAACTGTAAAGAAACTTCAGCCTGAGGCTTATCAGACTTTGGTTGGCTGTCAGATTGAAGAATATAACAGGTGGAGATAGTGGTTCCTGCAAACTGTTTCTTCACTCATGTTATTCATTTCATGATCTTCCAGTCCAGGTCACAGTGTTTCCTAATGCATTGTTTATGTATCAACTATAACATCGATATCCAGGAAAGTCTTTGGTTTGGCAAGGCTCACATGTCTGGCTTCTGTTGCTGCACAGAGTAGCATATTGCTGCGTAGACATGAACATTTTTATTATGTAAACCACTCAAATGAAAACCTTGATGCAGTTGTTTTAGGATATTATTTTGAGGGAAATTTGAAGGCCATTTGAAGACATCTGCTCCATAGTTCAATCTATTAGTGTACCTGCACAGAAGGTCAGTATGGTAGTTTTCCCAGTATAAAGTGACCAGATATCTCATGACCGCTGTGGACAAAAGAGCTGGTAAAATAAAAATGCCACTACCTTATGAATGTGATTTCTTTCCATGATCTTTTCCATGTGACTTTGATATGATAGGACTCCTACGAAAATAATTACTTGTTACTTTAGATTAGGATGAAATCAACATTCCATGCTTACATATGTAGAAAGTGTCTTATTGAGTAGTGTGTCAGGTTGTTTTCAGTTTGATATAGAATAGGATTTCTTTTAAAGTTACAGAAATGTTCAGTAAAAACATCTATGTAAGTTCCATCATCTAAAGATGAAGCAAATGAAAAGTAGAACCTTTACCAACTGTAGTATTCAGAGAGGTTGCTGCTGTCCCTAACTTTTCTGTCTCAGCCAATTTTCTACTTTCCTTCTGTGAATTACCATCTTTCACGTTGATTTCCTTTGACTTTGCACTCTCTAATTTTTTCACATTTTCCTTATTGTCCTCAGCTTGATATCAAATCTCACTGCAACTCCTTCATTATAAAGTAGTGATCTTCTTGTATAAAGTGTAAAGGCATAAACTGATATTATTTTTCTTAGGAGAAAAAAAAAAACCAGTGCAAAATGCATGGGCAGTTCATCCATAATGTGGAAATTTTGCATTTTGTGTTTTAGAGTTTGATCTATGTAACTTTGATGACTTTTTCGAAAATCAAAACCAGCAAGGCCTGCTGCGGGTCTGTCTATATTTAATCTAATGAAATGAATAAATATTGCTGTGTCTGCCATTCCTTTCCTTTACTGTTGATCAAAGGGGCAAGATGATTTTTAGATATATTTTGTTCTCACTATTTTATGCAAAAACGCTGTGAAGATTTCTCAATCACTGCAGCTCTGAAGCTAAAAAGGTCTTCCTAGCATTTTATTGTAAATACTCCCTAGGGAAGAAAGGGTGATTTTTGTGCTTTTCCTATCTTAATCAATATGTGCAAATGACTTATAAAATACATTGAGAGTGGAGGTGAGAAAAGCAATGCTTTCCATTTCATTTGGTTCTGGACAAGCAGAGGAAAGCAAGCTAAGTCTTTTCTACTGCCAAGAAAATTCAGTCTCACTAATAGCCTTCCTGAGTGTTTAGTGAATTCATCTTGGTGGCAATACTTATTAACTAAGGCCCAGTGCAGCATGAGCTGAAATAGAATAATGGGCAATTCATTGTAAATATGACTAGTTTTATATCAATTTTTCATTTCTTCTTGACTGATGTTTAGTATTTTTACTCCAAAATAATTGGCTCTCTTCCTGTCTTCTGGCTGTGGGGCTTGAGGAATATTTTTTCTTATGAGTGAGGTGTGTGTGTTCTGTATTTAAGGTATGCACTTTGAGGTTTGTGGAAAACTCTTCTTTGTCTCAAGAAAAAAATCCACAAATGATAAAATTTCAAAATGTAGAAATCAAGTTTTAAATTCAGGGTACTAGACACAGGACCAGACTTTCTCAGAGGTGACAGTTTGCATAATGAAAAGTGGAGACAAAAGAATGTGTGTTTAATGTGAAAATTGTTTCATGTCAACAGATAAAATAATCAAACACAGAACAGGAACACGCAGAAGATTAATAATATGATATTATGGTGGGTTACCACTGACTGGATGCCAGGTACCACCACATTGCTCTATCACTCCCCCTCCTCAACGGGACAGGGTGAGAAAATGTGACAAAAAGCTCATGGATCGAGATAAGGACAGGAGGAGGTCACTTGTCAGTTAATTTATTGATAATTAATAAGAGAACGGGGTAGTAAGAACCAACCTAAAAAATGCCTTCTTCTCTCCTTTCTTTCTTACCACACTCAACTTCACTCGATTTCTCTACCTCCTCTCCCATGCAGCAAAGAGACACAGGGAAAGAGACTTGCAGTCATCTCATCACTCTCTGTGTCTGCCGCTTCTTCCTCCTCAAATTCTTCTCACTCCAGTGGGTGAGGGAGCTCACTTGCCATGAGAGACAGTCCTTCATGAACAGCCCCAACAGGGATACTTTCCACAGGGTGCCTTTCTTCAGGAACAGATTGCTCCAGTGTGGGTCCTCTGGAGGGTCACAAGTCCTGCCAGTTAACCTGCTTCAGTGTGGGCTCCTCTCTACAGGGCCACAGGTACTACCAGGAGCGTGTTCCAGTGTGGGCTCTCCACAGGGTGACAGCCTCCTTCAGAGCACTCTGTCTCAGGGTCCTCTGTAGGCTGCAGGTGGAGACTCCACTGTGTACTCCCATGGGCTGCAGGAAGACATCCTGCCTCACTGTGGTCTTCCCTGCTGGGGACTTTGCTCTGGTGCCTGAAACACCTCCTGCTTCTCCTTCACTGGTGTCTGTGAGGAGGTTTCTCTCACTTATTTTCACACCTCTTTCCCAGCTACATTAGTGCAGCAGATTTTCATTCTTCTTAAATGTGTTATCCCAGAGGCACTTCCATTACAGCCCGTTAGCTCAGCCTTGGCCAGCGGTGGGTTGGTCCTGGAGCTTTGAGGAATCACTCTGTCAGATATGGGGGAAGCTTCTGGCATCTTCTGACAGAATACAACACTGTAGCTCTCCCACTGTCAAAAACTTGTGAGGTATACCCCATAAATATACAACAAAAAGAATAACCTCCAGAGAAAAACTTTACTCAGCTTGTTACATGTTGTCCCCTTTCCAGACTCCTGTGTGTCACCAAAGATTTCTATATGGTAAAGCAAAATCTTTCTAGAGGTCAAAATTTCTATTTCCTGATTTTTCTTTCTGATTGAAGAATAAAAAAAAGTCAGAGAAGAAAAAAAAGTTTCTAAGGTCCAACTGCCGGGTTAAGTATGAACATGATCAGGGTGTATGTGTTTTAAGGTGTCTCTATGGTAATAAGCAAAGAAAACATCCTTTATTTAATTATTACTTTTTTGTAATCTTATGCTGTTACATCGTTACAACCTAGACTAAAACCTTCTTCTTAATGTAGCAAAAAATGTCCCATAATTTTAACACTTAAATAAGTTTTCTTTCCAGTTATTAAATCAAGTTCTTATACTATCCAATTTTCATATCCATAATATTTTATCTTTTCTAAAGAAGTTTATCAGACCATATGCTTTACAGAAATTTACTCAAGAAGTACCATTTCATAGGTGCAAATATAGGACGTCTTTATGAGATGAATGCATTCAAGTGGATTCTTTTTCTTTCCGTAGCAAACGGGAAAAGTTCAGGTCTGCACACAATACCTAAGATACTAGCTCATCTATAAAGTACTTTTGAAGTAAGGAGAGTGTAGGAAATAAAAGAAATTGGTTCCTTTGCATTTTGCTATTTAATCTGAAACTACTTCCTAGAAACTTAAAATTCCTAAAATGGTACCTGCGTTTTACTATGTCATGGTTCAGCTGATAAAGTACATGGATACACATCACTAGCTCTATTTTGTTTTTCTGTTAGTTTTCATTGTTCTTTTTCTTACAGGGAAACCTGGTATATTTTTAAAGCATTAAACCAAAATTTACAGCTAGCTTATCTTCATTCCTTTATGCATTACACTATGAATCAACCTTTTAAAGAGGTAGAATGCATCTTTTTTTTGTTGGCATAAATTCACTGTCTTTATGGGCTGCAATAAATGTTGACAATTTATATTACTAAGGGTCTGGACAGCAAGCTTTCCTTCAGATGTAAGTATAAGAAGTAGACGATAATAATATAAGATATAGACTGGAAATCCAATCTACACTTCCCTTTACTTGTTGAGAAAGAAATTTAATCACGACTTTAAGAGTACATGGTATAACTTACACACGAAGAACTTAATGTCCAATCTGTTCACATAGAAGGCTCAATGATTACAGTTTATTCACTGAAGTAACTTTGAACATATAATTATTTTTTCCATTACTAATAGTTACCAACCCATTTTACTTAGACATGAAAACCAAGAAAGAAAAATTAAATTGAGGCAGCCTGAAAAAGAGGAAAAATTTATGTTCTTTAGTTGTGGACTGTAAAATAAAATATACAGAGCCAATGGGCCAAAAAATTGCTTTTACTAAACAGTTACATAACTCTTGTTTCTTGTTTCTACTTTCTGTAGAACTCCAGTCAAATGGAAATTTGCATCTCTAGCCTTTTTTCCTGGCAATCACTGTCTTGCCAAGTATCTTATTATGTTTTGCAACTTAATGTGTGTGTGTGTAGAGTGCTGGTTTTGTATCAATGATTTTCTCCTATGAATATTGATACCATTACCCATGCATAGAATTGCTCTGTGAAGTTGGCACTCGTAAAGGTGTCTATATATCTGAGACAACAAGCACTACTGAAAATCTTAGCATTTGAACAGAATTATTATCAGCTTGCAACGAATGCCATTTCAGGGAAATAAAAATAGTGCTATAAGAATCACTGATTAGAGTCTAGGTTCTTTGGCAAAGAGACTCTTTCTTGGAATATAAAATTGGGATGAAAGTTAAGATTCACAGTCTGTAGTTTACCTACATCAGGATAATATTAACTTCTCTTACCTAGGACCAATTAGAACTAATTCATGTACTACTAGAGTTACATCATCACTTTTTTTTCTGCCTGCAATAGTGTTTGCTTTCAGACTTGTTGTTGTAGATTTGGTGTCTAGATGCACTCAGAAATAACAGATAAAATAATTGAACACCATAGAAGAAAACAATAATGACTGCATATTCATGCCACGATCCTTTCTCTTTATTTTAAGATTAAGGGTAGAGAAAGAGAGAAGTCTCTTTACTACACTAAAATTTTTAGCTTCTAACTATCTCTGCTTTCTGACAAAGCTGTTTTCTAAATCATTGTTACAAGACATCTGGGAAATCCTCTGGATATATTTACTGGATCATGCCACAAATTTGGTTACCTTAATACAAACAATGGCAGAGCAGAGATCCTTTCTGACCCTCCAACTCCTGGTCCCCTGGCGATGGGGCATTAAGCGTTGTTATTTCTTTTTCGTGCAGGCATAAACAAACAAACAAACAAACAAAACCAACTCCAAAAGACCAAACCCAAAACATTTCAACATCGTCTCTTAACTTTCTTGTCAGAACCACCGGAATTCAAAGCAAATGAAATGTATTAGTTAGTCAGATTTCTGAATACCCTAGATCCAAGCAGTAACTTCATAGAGTTTATCTATGCACTGGTGGTTTACAGTGAAGAATTTATCCTGAAAAATAGGACAAATTATCGAAAAACTTTCTTTCTTCTCAAATATATTAAAACCTCTTAAGTACAAGACTGATTCTGTAAATGTGGTAGCATTGTAGCTCTTCAGAGTAAATAACAAGCAATTATAGGAACATTTTCAAAAGATTCACAGCAACTTTTCAGCATCATTTATAATTTCAACTTACTTTATGATCTATGAGTATTTTTCAGTATAACTCATGATAAACACCATGGGAGGAATCAGTTGCGAGCAAGTAGAAGGACTGGTTATTGAGATCCACCAGATTTCTCTTAATCATATATTTTCCCCTGTGGATTTGTACTTCAATTCACATTATTGAAGTCCATTCACATTTTGATGTAATTAAGCCTTCACTGTATCTGTTTGGTAGGTTGTATTTGATTGCACCAATTATCCACATAGAATAAACCTAGTGTGATAAACATAGATCATATTCAAGTCTGTTTCTAGCATTCATTCTTACCATTGTTAAAAGTAAATTTCCTTAAGTCAACATAAGAACTATTCCTGTGCCCCAAATTTCTCTTGTTTATTCTCGTTTACCAGTCAAAATCTCACAGCTTTTCCAGTTATTTGAGTAGTGCCAACCAGCCAAAGGGTTTAGGTCATGCCTCTCTCTTTTACCGGATTTCTTCTCCAAACTTAAGGAAGAATTCTAAATGGAACTACAGCTTTTTCCCTCCGAAACTCTCCTAACTTGTGTCATGGGGGGTTTGCCCTTTTTTTAACATCTCTGAAATGGGGAAAAGGCATTTTACAAAAAAAACATCAGATCAGAGATATTGAACTTTCAGCAGCACAAAAAAAATATAAAAGAATAGTAAAATTTTGAGATATCTCACCTCGTAAGAGAAGATATTATTTTATCACAAATCACACAGACAGCATTTTTACGCTTTATTTCACACTAGAAAGTGACAGTTCTTTACCAGATGCTAACTTCCGCTGGAGGAAAAGTGGAACACAAAGAGAAAAAGTTCTCAGGTTCCAATTCTTTTAACTTTTACTTATTTTTTTTCCAGATCTCTATAAGGTCTCAATTATAAAGCCAAATCATGCACTCTCTCTGACAAATGCATCAAGGCTTGGCACCTCATCTGGTCAGGTTTCATTTGTGAGTGCTGAAATTTCTTCATTTATTCAGGCAAATTGAGAACATCCCTGTTGATTAGTGATTCTTAAGCAGAAGGCTTTCATATTGGAACAGTGCTTATGTGAATTTAAGGGAGACTTTTATCACCTGTAATGGAAGTCCTTGACATATAAAAGTTGAAAGTCTCATGGAAATTATTTTTTATCAAACAAAATACAAAGAGAAAGAAAAATAAAATTCAGATGGATTTGGTTTTTAATGATCTTGTACTCAAAGAATTGTAACTTTGTCTGTGATGAGTTCTCCCTTCGTAAGTTAGTCTTTCATACCTAAAGAAAACTAGGAAAACATATTTTTATTCAATATCTCCATTTGTCTTTAGCACTACAATTCCTTAAAAAATTGAAATCTAAATTTAGAGGGGTTTCGCTTAATTTTCTCTGAGAGTTATATATATGGATTTTGATAGTTTTCTTTGCAGGAATCACAAGAGACAGTAATCCAATTGAAGAGTTGATATTATGACTTCTTTGCTCCTCGTTTGTCATGATTTAACAGAAATCATGCTACTTAGAGTTCCACTGAAAATCTGAAATGCATGTATATATCAAATAGATTGTCTTCTCATAAAAATATATTGCAATCCATCAGCACTTATCTTCATTAAGGTTAATATAATTTGTATTCTCTATTTACTTTTAATAACAACATACAAAGTCCTAATAAATCTAAAATACTGGTAGTCTCAATTTGTTTATATTTTTTAATTGTTTCATGCCTTGTCTATTACTACTTTTAATGTGGTCTGTTTTCAATATTTTGTGCTAAGCCATTTTTTTTTTTTACTTGGTATTATTTTTCATTATATAGAAATTAGCTGGGTCTTTTCTGGCATCTGTCCTGTCCAAGTTCTTTAATTTTACACATCTTAGCAGCTTGGCTTTAGATCTTGTGTGCCATGAGGGAGAAACTTTCCCTATGTCTTGATGTGTGCTTATTAAAATAAAAAATAAAAAAAAATCAAAAAGCCACAAACAGACAAAACAAACCACAAAGAAAACAAACGACAAACCCTTTTAATATGATTCACTGCTAAAGAAAGGTAATCAACTGTGACACAAAATGCTGAGCTCTTACAACAAGCTTACCAGAGTCTTTAGACAGATGGTCCTGTTGCATTGACAATACTCTGCTGTGATCTCTGGGTTATGGGGTATGTTAGTATTCAGAACATCTTATTTTATCATTTGTCAACACCTTGGCAGGGAATAGAGTGCCAGGTGTGGGAAGTCTGATGCTTTTGCCATTAACAGGAACCCTAAATCATCAGTATGTCTAAGACAACCAAAATTATTTGTCTGAACATTCAACTCTGTATTCTATCCCTTTCATCCTTCATCATTGTTTACAAAATTTCTGAATGGCAATGCACAGCTAAAATATTAGAATAGTGGAAATTTAATGTTAAAATCATGCAACTCAAGTTTTAGACATTTATGAAGTTCATGGGTTATTAACAACTTTAGGCATACAGGCTGCATTAAGTCTGAAATTTGTAATTACATTTGATGTTCCTAAGTGCTGGTGTAACCAAATAGATCCTCCTGAGACATAGGCAAGTTGCTTTCTCATCAAAATCTTCAATTAACGCTCCATATTTCCATGAATACCAAGGAAAATAAAAAAATCCTTAAAGATGCAGATGTCCAGTCAATCAAAAATGTTCACAACAGGTTGGAGTAATAAAAGGGTTCCTGGAGGCTGTTTCCAGCCTTTGTACAAGTTTTCCTGCTCAGTGGAGGTATCCTTGTCTTTGGAAACCTCTCAGAAAATCAGATCCACAACCTCA
This sequence comes from Serilophus lunatus, assembly GCA_013399895.1. NCBI lineage: Eukaryota > Metazoa > Chordata > Aves > Passeriformes > Eurylaimidae > Serilophus > Serilophus lunatus. Next base: position 240,039 of record VXBA01003142.1, read on the forward strand.
CCATTGCAAAAATTCACTTCAAGTGTTTTGAATGTGAGAATTTTTTGGTTTTTTTGCTCTATTCCTTCCCTACTCCCAGTGTCTAGTCTCCATAAATGTTTGTTCTGCTCTACTGCTTATTGCATGGGCATGCAGAACTTTTGTGAAATTAGTGCCACTTTTTGTCTTAATCATGCATATTATTTTTATGCTAATGTTTCTATTCTAATGATTTCTGTGATAAAGAGCTAACTCATCTTTCTAAATGTTGTCACTCAGGTTATATTCCGACTCTTCAGGGACACTAGTTAACCTGGACAATCTGGCACGAAATTCTGTTTTTTTCCTTCTTTAGAAGTCTTTAATCAGTGAATCACTGAAACAGCTGGTACAGGGCAGGTTTTTCCTCATCTATTTTATAACCTGATTTCTTCTTCACTGACTGTATGATGGTGAAAGATTTAGTAAACAAGCATGACATTGACATTTAAATCACTTGAAAGACCTGGTAATTATGTATTTAAAAAACCCTAAACCAACAACCAAAACCTTCTATTCTGCTAGCACTTAATAGGTCATAATATTTTTTTTTTTAAGTGAAAAAGTTTTAGAAATGTGTTGAAGTACCGGGAGAAATCTCAAGACTGGAAAGTGTCCATAAATTCATGTCAGAGAACTGTCATCACTTTTCTATGGTACTAAAAAAACTCCTACAAAACAAGAGATGTAATTATCCTTACTTTTTCGTTTTCACTGACTTATTCTTAATCAAATTTTATTTTTACTTTTTTATTATTTTGTTATGTTTCAAACAACAAAAAAGGGGTTTTGTGGCTAAACAGTATCTTCTTCGGTAAAGTCTCTGTGAGAAAATTTTTAAATGAACAATCAGGCAATGATTTGCTAACATTACGCATCTACGTCATAAATTTTTAAGGAAGTATCCAGCAGCAGCTGATTTTAATAGTATAGCGATGTAGATTGGAACAAAGTTTTTTTGAAAATAAATATAGTGTACACATTGCTACAAAACAAATTTATTTCAACTACTGTTATTGCAGTGAATACCAAATGAAATTATGAAAATTAATGCTTAGAAGCATAATTCTAATAGGCATTGATGTTTATTAATAAAATATCCATGATGTATCAGGAAAACTCATGAACACTGAAAGTTCTATAATGGTTGGAAATGGAAGCTAGAAAATTAGATCAGCTGTTAGGCAAATATTTTTATAGTGTGGTTGTTTAACATTTGGAAGAATGATGGTGGTGGTTTCTCTTTTTTGGTAAGGATAGCTGTGTACATTTCAGACAGCCAAGGTCATACCATGACAAAGAATTTTTTCCTCCTAAAAATATTTCTCAGCTTGAATAAAAATTATTTTAAAACAGTTCTGTGTCTAGCTCTGTGTATATGTTGTGATATTAATGAAACTTTTTTGTTTCAGGATTTATGAATTGTTAATAAACACAACACAAAAGCACCCTGACAGATTTAGGTTCTTCTCAAAGCTAAAGACAATACTTCACAGTATGAGAAAAATATCTTTATGCATCTCTTCTCACAGAATTTTTTTTTAATAATTTGTTAGTTTTTTAAAAGAGGGAATGAATACATCTTTGTCTACTCTGCACAAGATGCACAGAAGGGTTTCAATTGGTCTGACAAAACAATTTTTGTACTCCTGAATTTTCAATGGGAATATTTCTAATTGTCAAAGAACCTTTTTCTTTCTCAATTCAGTCTATTAATCTTTTGAAAAAGTATACTTATATTTAAGATACGTAATAAATACTACCCAGATAGACTCAGTGTTTTTTAAAAGCTCTGTGATTATCTTACAGACATTTAGGAATTAGTTTTGATTAGAAATATCAGGCTTAAAACAAATATTCCTTTTTCTGTTTATTCTATTGGATCTTTTGGCTGGATTAATTTAATCTGTATCTCCTTTTTCTTTATCTTAATCCCCACATTCCCTTGTATTTCTAAGTGCACGAGACTAAACACACTGTTAGACTTGGGCTAAGGACTATTCCCTGCCATCCCCTTCTTTCTCTCCATCTCAGAGGGATTAGAGGTCTGCCATATTTCCTCCCTTTTCAGATCATTTGACTTCAGGAATTCTGGGTCTGAGATTCAGATAAAACCCTAAAGGCTGCGTTTTGGTATTTTCCAGTTTTGCTTTGCTATCTAGTTGCAGAAACATTGGCAAAAGATTTCAGCGCTAAATATAGGACGTGCAATGTATTTCTGTAAAACAGATATTTTGAGGGAAAGTATGAATGACTGTGGCTCAAATCTAGCCCAAAATCTGGGTAATATCTGCATGCCTAAAATACAGACTATTTTTTCCTTTCCCATTTTTATTTATGATTATTTGTTTGGTGATTGTGCTAATGGATATGCAATCACATTGCATTCTCTGAGTAAGAGAAGTTAAGCATTTGAGGAACAGGAACTTTTACATATATCACATATGAAAAGCCGTTTTTTAAGAAAGCAAAAGAATTTTACATAGTGCTAATCCCAAAGGTGTCTTTCATTCCTGCAAGCTACTGTTTGTGGCTGCTATGTGATGGTTGTATAGTCTATCCAGTGCTCCTAATTATTTCTTTGTCTTTGGGCAAGGACAAAAAACCCCAGTTTTCAGTCTCATCCTGCTTTATGATAGGAAAGATGAATTAATAAAAAAAATTAAGTTTCTACTCAAAATTTTCCTAGGCTGTAATTACCATATATTTAAAATATACATCTAACATCTTTGTAGGGGTGAAAAAACTGTTTCTGTTGAACGCATTTTGCACACGAAATTCTACAGTTATTCTGAACAGAAAAAAAAGTCCTTTTTTTATAAGATTGTAATGCATTCCAACAGCGTATGTTATTGATAGTCTTTCTGTCTCAGTCACCTTTTAGCACATGCACTTGATGAACTTTTTTTGTTGTTGTTTGAGCATTTTTTCTTCATGATAGATCTTCACGGTTTTAGTCTCCTGACATTTTGAGTTTATTGATTGGATTAACATTTCTAAAGATGCAGTGGCACTTCCTCTGATACTGAAGAAAATACAGGCCTGTATCATTATATGTTCCCAGGTAATATCCAAAATTCAAAAGGAGAAAAACAATAAGTAATGTCTTGAGTTGCACAGCACTCTATATAATGTCAGTTTATTATTCATTGTGAAATGGCAGTATGGCTTGTGAAGCACAGCTTGAGTGTGCGAGAGAATTGTGACTCTCTTTGTCTACTGTGCCAACAGTCTGCTGCATCTCACAGGAAAAAACACCAGACTGGTGATATCTGTTACTATTTGTAGGATTAACACCCCATGTTACTTCCAGTTGTTTTCCTGGTAGCCAAATGAGTGCTTCCTGTTCCCAGCTAGGGCAACTGTGTGTCAACGTGGCATTTAAAAAGTCCAATTAGAATTATTCAGAGATATTGTCTCTCTGAGTGCATCAGAAGTCTCTTTCGTATGTATTTATAAGAGTAGAATAGTATGAATAACTTATACATTGTGCTCTGTACGTAGATCACATGTTGCTTCTCGTGATTTAATTCTTCATGTTAAAAATGCTTCTGCTTTTCATTTGTTCATCCAGGCCATTTTCTGGCTTTTCCTGCCTTGGAGCATAGTGTGTAGAATGTCACATAAGAAGGATTCCAATGAAAACACTTTTCATTCTTTCAATTGTGCATCATTCTGGAGGACTGATCTCATCTGGATGGCAAAGAGTCCTGGTATCATCAGCACTGCTGAGCCTTTTCAGGCGCCAAAGGCAGACTGAGTGACTCACAGCTGAGACAGTAGGGCTTTTGAGAGCAGCCTCTGGGGCAGAGCCACATGGAGTCTCACAATCCCTGTGCTATCAAATGCAACAATAAAGCTTCACAATGCCTGTGTGTGAAAATACCAAACTGAGGGTGTTGCTTTCTCATAATGATAGGAGCTAGGAATGGTGCAAAAGTTCAAACACATACTTGGATTTGTCTTCTTCATCACTGAAATCATAATGACAGATTGCAAATCTATGATTTAATTTCTAAACCTGGCTATTTCAATGGTTTCTTCAAGATCTCCCTGTCTTTATCACAGTTGCCTCCAGTCATAGAAGCACACCTGCCAACATTAGTCTGAAAAAGTTAGCGGTCTAATGCTAATAAGAAGCTTGTGTGTGATGTATGTGTGTGGGCTGGTAGCAGATTAGTACTTTATGTAATTATATACATAACACAGAAGCCTGGGATTTCATTAATATCTGTAAAATTCCTGTTACAGTAAGGAGTCTCTTCAGTACAGCTTATTATACTGGTCACAGCTGTCCTAAACAAAAACCAAGCTAATGAACAAAAAATACTCTGTTCATCCTTGTATTCTTTCAGTGTCGTGAGAGTCTATGTTTTTTATAAACTCATTTTTGTTCACATTTGAAAGCCCTTTTGCAGAACTATTTTTAGTCCTCTAAACAGACAATTCGAAATTTTATGTGATGCTTAGGCTTTTTTGTTAACTGGAATGTTTTGTTCTATATACTCTGCAAAGTCTTTGGGTTAGGAACTACCTTTTCTTTATCTTCCTCCACAGCATTATAATTCACTTGAATAATGCAAAAAATAAATGTGAAAATTTGGAAGTCCTTCTTCCACATTCAGTTTTCTGGCATTATCTGATATATCCTTAGGTCCTGAAGTTCTGTTTCTTTTTATTCAGGCTTTCCTTTCTTCCTTACCAATAGGCTTTTTTATCTCTTCTCTAATGACAGCCATTTTTCATTTCTCTGGCTATCATCCTTTCCTGAAATTAAACTCTTACTCATTTTTGTAGATGGGAAAATACCAAAAAGAAAATTCCAGAAAAATAGGACTGGGCTGTATAGCTGCTAAAATTGAGTGCAGAACTCCTGCACTGATATAACCAACAGACCAAAAAAATTCTCTTAATCTGGAAAACAAAAGACAAAATTTTCTAAAGCGGAATACTACAGTGCACTATTCTGCTGTATGACAAAGCACCACAACATGAACAGGAAGGTCATCATTGTTCGTGCAAGCTGCTCTGTTACAGGAGGGTATTTCGTTCATGGTCTTGAGTATTAATTTAATTCCCTACTTATGATTCAGTTTCTTTAAATTCATGTATTTAACAGGTGATGTTTGGTTTAGATATAATTTTGGACTACAAAGCTACATAGCTGAACTATTCCTATACCTGTAACCAAGCATTTACAGTTACTGATAAGAAGCCTAGAGTTTTATCAGAGGAAAATATTATTAGTATTTTCCTTCAGTTATCAACTATTGCTGTAAATGCATTTTGACTTGGAGGGAATAATGTAGGATGAAATAGTGTGATATTCAAACGGATATGGGAGGCTTTTTTGAGGAACAAATAAAATGCTTAATTCATCAATTGATTGTACAACTTTGCTTTGAATTTGCTTATCTCTTATGGGATAATAAATTGGAAAAATATTTAACACTATTGTAGTGCTTTCTTAGTCAAGTGTAGGAACTTCATTGTGGTAGGCTGCTCTGGATCTGAAGTGAAAAAAATGATCCTGTGTGCAACTATGCTAATAGAAATTATGTGCAGGGAAATAAATTCTACTTCAGGGGATAAAAATGTATTTAGCAGACTACATTATGAAGAGAATGGGATGTACAGTAGTCCCTTGATGTAGGGAAGTGATTTCTGGAGCCGGCTATACCTGTACAGAAGAACCAATGATTTGACATGTGATACAAGAATCAAAGCTCTAGGGATCCATCAATGCTGTTGATATTTTATCAAAGTGATTTATATTCAGGCAGTTCTGGACTCAGAGACACTGGCAAAACAATATCTAATGTAAGCTATATTCTAGGTAGCATATCTATCAAACACCAATTATCTCTTACACTGGACTAAACCATAGCAATAAAACCTTTCATTATGGCCTTGTTTGCTGTTTTGCGCCAGGTTAGATGGTATGTCTGACTTTTTGGTGTATTAATGAATCAGGTTAGGAAGGAACAAATGGCTTAAGAACATGTTTAAAATTAATTCTATATTCCTCCAAGTTATTGGTGTATAATGTCCCCTTCTAATTGTCTGTTAACAGCCAGTAAACTGCACAAAAAAATTCCTTCTCTTCAGTGATCAGTAAACTTCAGTTGCCGCTTGACATTTTGCTTCTCTTCATTTTTCTTCATGCACACCCAGCAGAAACCTCTCCAGAAATGTTAGTGAGCATGATTTGTGGCAATCTCCTGCAATGGCAGTCGTAGTTCAGCAACACATTGGTGAGATGCCTCTGTAGAAGATGCTTCATAGCAGCTTTATTACCCAAAATTGGAATGCTATTTTATTCCAAATAGTTTAGGACAACAAAAAATTTGTGGAGCAAAGATTGACTTTCAGATGTTAGTAATTCCAATTAGTGTTTGAAATGAATAGGACAAATTCAGAATTTTGATGCTGTCATATGTCAGACTTGTCTCATAATGTGTTATTCCTTAATATTTTAAAGAGGGGGAAAAAAAAACAAACTAAAAACTGGGCTGCTGGAAGTTGGAAAATTTTCCTTTGCTGTAAAAATAAAATAAAATTAATTTTGTTTTTTAAATAAAACAAAAAAAGAATAAAACAAAATGGATGTCATTTTAAAAAGGAATATGATGCATTTTCTCCCATTTTTCCATACCACTGCCATGTTAATCTTACGTAGCACAGGCACAAACACTTTCTGAATCTATGAAAAGCAGACTATCAATGTTGTTTGTTTTATTATTCCATATTTTCACTAGTCTAGCACTCCTGCAAACTCCTTTGTCTAATATGATCCCATTCTTTATCAAATAATCATTTATTTGTAAAAAAAATTTCTTCTTCATAAACACTCTGATTACTCATTGGCCTATATTTTGAACATATTCAATGTGCAGCGTGCAATACAAAATTACTACTGAATTTTATAACTGTTCTCAAGAGAAACAGATTTTAATTTAAAATAGTTTGACTTTTAGCTTTATCTCATAATGGTTGGGTGTTTGTTATGCGAATAAATATTCATGGATATCAATTTGTGATTTAATTATAAATTCTTATTGAGATATGTCAGTCTTCAAAACAATGTTAAAACACAAGAATATACGTAACTAAAGTTTCACGTAAATGCATATGTGTTGTATTTTTGTTTGTGGTTTTACATGTATCTCATGTATGTATCTCATGTCTCTCCTATGAAAGAGGATCCCATCATGGTAAATGAAACATCAAAAATGAAAAGGAAACATCAGCATTTTTTTTCACCACACCATTTTTCTTTCCTGTTAAAATTCTGTGCAAGGTACATAAGGCTTATCAATTTCTACGCTGTTCTCAATAACTGTCAGCTCAGCTTCTCCATGGACATCCACTGTTTTAATTCTGATATGTAGGTTGGTGTGGTTGTCTGCCATCATGAAAGGATGTACTTCCTTGTCTTCATTATTTCCTTGACTGTATTTTCCTTAAAGTAGGGTGTAGCTCTGTCTGTGTTGCTCCTTAATCAAGAACTCTTCTTAAAATTACTGCTTGAATATATAGATGAAATTATTCCAAGGGAAAGGGCAAAAGTATTTGCAGACTTGAGTCTTTGCATTCTGAAAGACATTCTGATTATTTAAGATAAAGTATTTTAATTCTAAGCCTCATTTATTAGCCTACTATTTATAGATTTATTAGCATAAGTTACAAGTAAAGAGCATAACAAATCATTGCTTATATATATACATATATATGTGCAAATATATAAAGCATAGTAAGACTAAGATTTTCTTCCCCTCCATCTTTTACCCGAAAACTAGAATCTCCCTTTAATAATATGATAAACTCTATTATTTTATAAAAGGACACAGGTGTAGTGGTTTGCTCTGACTCCAAAGGCTATCCAACAACTTTAACAGATAAATGATGTTGTATGATGTAGTGCAGCTGTACCTGATTGCTCTTACTATTTTGTTTCATTAATTGATATAAAATGCCTTTTTATTGACCCACTTCTATAGGTGAGTTCTGCTTTTCCTGATGCTTCATATAGAAATGCATTTATTTTGAATAAGTATTTGTCAATGGCTGGAAGATGAGGGCTATAGAAAGAAAGGCATGATGTAAAAGAAGAAAAAAGAAAGACACAGTCCATTAAAAAAGGTACATGATTATAAGATTCACCTGCAGTGGCAAGGTTTCAGATGTAAATCCACCTTTGCCTTGCTTTATTCACACATGAAACTCTGACATGCTACTGCTCTGAGTCTTTCATTCCCCCCCAGTCCAAGTTTTGCTGACTTGAGGATTTATGTTATTAGTATTTAGTAGGTTACACATATATTGATGTATGAAAGATTTAAGTCCAGTGTTATGCCAGTGTCAGTCTACCATTGGAGGCTGGTACAAATCCAGGCAACCTTGAAGCACATACTAGGTACAGCTAGGACCTGGCTGTACAGAGCCAAGAAGACAATCTGGCTGTGCTTTGAGTGGGACATTCCTTCAAAAGATAAAGTTATTTCCTTTTTCCTGGATACTTTTTCTATTAAAATTATTTTCCTTTTTTACCTGTGGAAGTGATACAGTGAAGTAAATACCTCAATGAAAGCAGAATTTTGTCCAATCTCAAATGTCCAATGCTGTTAACTAAATCTGTTGTATAACTAGAAGTATAAAGTTTTTTGGGTTTTGTTTGGTTGGTTGGTTTTGGGGTTTTGTTTGTTTGTTTGTTTGTTTCTTTTAGGGATGCTTTTGAAAATACCTCTGGCATTTACTTTCTGCCATATAACTCCAACTCTCCTAGAGCAGAAGAAATCCTTTACAAATCTGTGCAGCACTAAATGTCTCTCTGTATGTGGGGAGTGCTAACTAGTGTATCAAAGATTTTGCTTGTCTTGCTTGAACTGAAATTGTGTGTCAGAGCACAGTTATTAAGAAAAAGAAAAAAAAATCTTTCTGATTTTAAATATTAAAAATATTTAGTTGATTATTTTAGATGGTCTCTGAAAAAAATCAGAGACAAACAGAACAACTTATGAATCAGGGCTCTACTTTATGTTCAACAAAGCAAAAGCCATTTAATTAAATGATTACTTGTTCCTGCCCTTCCCTCTTCCACACCCTCCAAATGGAGGTGATTCTAAATCAGGGATTTTTTTATTTTCTTTTAACGCAATTAAAGTTGCTGTACATTTCTGGATATATATATAAAAAAAAAAAGCCACATGTGTTTGCATGCAAAACTGTCTCCAATTTTTGTTTTTCTATCAAGTGAAAAACATTTCTCCTTCCTCCAATCATCTTAAAGGAATTTATATAAAATGGCTTCCAAAAGAACAAAAAAAAGGGCTGTAGGCTGGTGATCTGAAACTAAAGGGATTGCCTTGTTCACTGTGGACACTGTAACTGACATCAATTCCCTATCATCAGTTGTTGTGGTGTGATTGTCTTGCAGGAGTGTAATGTGAGATTGTGCTGGATAATATCTAACCAAGCTGCTTTAAATTCATCCCTTTTCCACTGGGAATGTATGTATACATATACAATTCTTATATATATTCTTATATATATATTCTGTTAATCTCTTTATAATTTGGCATTGTTTCATGTAAGAATGTTAACAGAGCTTGAATATGTAGACAATTCTGATTGATTAGTTCTTTCAAGATCCAAAGCAAAATTTTGTTTGTATGCATGTATACTTTTATTCTTCAGTCCCTGGTTCTTTACAGACATTTTCCTGACTTGGAGACTCTTCATTGTATCAAGTACCATCTCTTTCCCTTTGCGTTCACAATACTTATTGTCATCAAATTTTCAAATACACAACATTTCAGTTTTGTTTTTGTTCATGGATGTTGAAAAGAATAATGAAGTAATTAAGGGAACAGTGGGAACATGGAGAGATATTATTTTTTCTATAATGTGCTATGCTTCTGACATTTTCTTCCTATTGAATAGTCTGTCAGCATAAAAGAAATCTCAACAATGTTTCACATCAAATATAGAAGAATGCATCTACCATTCTGCATTTCTATAATAGCAACCTCACTGAAATATTACAGTACATTTTAAAAGCTATATTCTTTCTAGATATGGAAAAAGATGAATTTTATTTTAAGCTTAAAGGACTAAGTCATTACTGTTGTTAGTCATCTATTGACACAGGGTTAAATCCTATTTAAATAAGTATGTATGTATCTTTAAGAGGCTGCCTTTGAATGAAGTAAATAACCTGACTCCTTGTTTGCTACTTCAGCACAGAAAAGACCAAAATTTTTACTAAATGCAATTCAGAGTCAGGTTTCTGCTAGTGGACGTGCAGAAATTTAGGTGTTGCTATGAGAGTATGAGGATCGCTTGCACTACATTGATAGTGTGCAGTAACTCAATTAATTAAACCAAATTGCTGAAATTTGTATGTATCTAAAAAAAACCCAAATACCCTACTATCTGCCAATCTTTGTGTTAATCTAATACATAAGTCCGTCTGTGTGGGGTAAATATATTGCATCATTAAGATAACTTATGATTCTTGAAGCAATCATATTCTGGAGGAATAGACTTTGGAAATAAAAAAGAGTTTAGCATAAAAGACATATTTTGAAAATATATGATTCTTGAAAAGGAGCCATGACATAGCAATTTATTTGACTCATCCGTAGATTAAACTGGTGGTACTCAAATTCTCTTAAACCACAAACTGCTCTATTTAGGTGTCACAGTATATTGGAACATGTGGTCTCATTGTTTCTCTTCAGAATTTTTGAGTATCAGAAGAAGTACCATAAACCTCTTCTGTCATGTTAAAATTTGAAACTTCAGATAACTAATTTATAAGTCTATGAGTGTCTATTTAGTCTCCTATCTGAAAAATATGAGTAACACTGCAGGTCTCTGATATACATAACATTTGGACAGTACAGAAAGTAATTAATTTTGCAGATTTGTTTCTGTTACAAATTGACATGAACTAGAAACCACTGTAAATTTAAGACTCGGGTACATCTTTCAGAAACAAATTTGCCAGCATGGCTAGCACCTTTTAGATGACTGATAGGTGTTTCTTTTTCAATTTCCCTCTTATGGAAGTTATGTAATAAATTTTGCTTCATAACTCAGAATGACTGAAAGGCTAATTTTAGCTCTGAAGGGTTTTTACATCTAAATTGATCAATAAATTAGATGGATTAATTAAGTTCTGCTGTCAGGGCCAAGGACTGTCAGTGTATGTAACCTTGATGATGTATCATTTATTAAACTCTCAGAGAACAATAACATTTTTAAACTCTCTCTTTCTCCTTTCCATTTTTTTTTCCCATTTTTAAAGCCTTAAAAATGTCTGCCTATTTCAAAGAATGAAATTTTATCCTGTTACAGAAATGCTGAAGTTCCATCAGTAATACAGACCAGCACTAACCTACAAAAGGTGAAAAAATTCAGGAAGAATGTAATTTATTTCTGAACATGATTACATTTTGTCCACATAACCAAAGCATTTCCTGGTCAGAATGAAATGATGTAGGTGAAAACAGTAGAATTATTGACACATGAACAACTTTATATGAATTCCCATTTGCTGAATAAGAAGTCATCTGTGTTTGCTGCAGCCTTTTGAAAATATTTAGGATAAAAACAAATCATGTCATTTTCCTGTTCAGAATTTCGATAAGGCACAATTAATTCGGAACTAAAATATGCCTCTGTCTAAAGGAAAGACACTTTCCACACGTAGCAAACCCTAGAATATGCTAAACCATCAAAACTCTTATGAATCAAATCAAAAATTGTGCTGCAGATTCTAGCAATTCTGTCTCTCAGTAATAATTTTGATCCAGATGAAAATACACGATGAATGATGAATAGAAACCTTTTTCATTATGACTGACCACAAAAGTAGATGTTCACATGGCAAAGGTATAAAGATTGATAAGTTTAAGAAAGATATGAAATGCATAATATGTATATTTTCATGAAAAGTAATTTCATTTTATATTTTCAGAGAGCAGCATAGTGTAAATCTTACTACAGTTTCCAGTTTAAACCACCAGTTAGATTGGTATTTATACTGGTATATTAACTGCCTTTCTCATGTATTCATACAACCAAAGCTTAGCTGACATATTCTCTTATTGGGTTTTTCCCAAGGAATACTAAAATAAATAAATTAAAAAATAAAAATAACAAGAAAAAGAGGAAAAAACAGGTAGTAAAATCATTTACTATGGATATTAATAACTCTGACTTTTTTAATTATCAAGACACTTGCTATGGTTAATTCCTTTAAAGACTAACCTTATCTTACAAAATGTCATGCTCTAATCACAAATATATAGAGAGAGATTAACAATAGACTTGGAAAAAAAGATAGCAATCCAAAAGCTACTCTAGAAACCAAGAATAGTTCTTCCAATTTTATTGCTGTAATTCCTTGTCTTCAGTTATGTTTCTTTATAATTCCTCTGCATTTGAAATTAAACTGAGTAAATGAAAAAGAGTGTAAGAAACCATATAAAAAATTATTCACCATATACACACATTCCAGACTATAGTCTGACAAATAAATTGAACACTCTAGCAGAAAAACAGAACAATTTGCATTATATGATTTTTTTAATGTTAAAACAAAAATATACTCATGAAATAATAATGCCCAAGTTATGTTTTATATGTAATGTACCATTTTAGAGTAGTCTTTTATATATTTGTATCACTATTGCTTCTTCATTTTGTCCCAGTGCTTCCACTATTTATTTCTAAATAAGCAAATAACAATCTCTCTGAAAAAATACTTTGATTTGGGGTGAAAACAGCTGAAAACAACTCAATTTCATCTAGATTTTTCGTATTTGGTTCTAAAAAGCAAACCCATTTAAGTAGGAATGATAAACTTTTGTTCTACTGACTTGTAAAACCCTTCAATTAAGTTGATGTACAATTTGTGGTCAGTCTGATAAAAACACTAGTTTGCATGTTTGCTTATCTATGTTTTCACAGCTGATAAGGGTCATATATCTCCACCAGGACAGTTTGATACCTTGAAAACTGATAGGTTCTTACATCCCCAGTCTTCTCCTCATAAATAAGTCATCAAAAAAAAATATGAGTAATCTTTATTTTTTTTCAATTTTCACTTATAAAAGCATCAAGTGGATATTGGTACAGGATTTATGAAGCTCCAATTATAATTTCTGTAAAGTGTAACTGATTTCAGTTTAAATCTTAAAAAACAGATTTTTAGGAATTAGTGAATTTTAATAGACTCCAGTACACTCCATTCATTCCAAAAACTTATTACATGAGATTTTATTCACCATATTTTGTGTTTCATTTGTTTAGTTACAGTGTCAAGATCATTAATTTCAATGCAAATATATATTTACATCTCAGAGCAACTTTTTCTTTTTACATGTAGATATCAATGGTTTCTTTTGCTTTCACACAGAATCACACAGAATTAACAAGTTTGGAAAAGACCATGGAGATCACCGAGTCCAACCTATTTACTAATCTATCACCAACCTCCTACCTGACACCATCCCATCATCTAGGGTAACCTAGATCAGTGCACTACGTACATCATCCAATCTTATCTTAAACACACCCAGGGATGGTGACTCCATCACCTCCCTAGGCAGCACATTCCAGTGGGAAGTCACTCTTTTTCTGTGAAAAAGTTTTTCCTAATATCCAGCCAATCTAAACCTCCCATGGTACATCTTGAAACTGTGTCCTCTTGTTTTTGGCCACCTGGGCACACTTCTGTTCTTATTAAGTTTCTTATCAATTAGCACTCCCACGTCCCTCTCTGCCTGGCCATTCTCCAGCCACTCAGTCCCCAACTTACAGATCTGCATGGGGTTATTATGACCAAAATGAAGAACCTGGCACTTGGACTTGTTAAATCTCATCTTGTTAGAATCAGCCCATCTCTCCAGTGGTTATTTCATTTATATCAAAATACTTCAACTTTCTTGTAGAAGGTTTATATTTGGGTTGGAATTTCATACTCAAGTAATACCTTGTTTGGGTTCAAGCTTATGATGCCAGTACAAGATGTTACATTTGTCCTTACTTAAAATGAAAACAAGAAAAGAGACAGAAATACCCTGTGTCACTCTGTACTTGACACAGCATTTCTTCTAATATAGTGCTGCTTTCTGATATGCTGTGGAAACAAACAAAATCAAAATCTTAGTCACTTAAAAATTACCAGAGGCTCACTGAATCATAGATTTTCAAGCAGATTTCAACACCTGAAGCATCACATGAAAATGGCAAAAAAATCATAGTCTCTTAGGAAAGATTTTCCTGCAGGAATCTACATGTAGGAATCTGACTTTCATACCTTCAAAAACCAGCAATGGCTGAACTGCATCATTAAGTGCCTGAATATCTTTGACAGTCTTGCCCTTGATCCTCCAGAACCTGTCTAATGAAAGAAATAGTTGCAATGAAATGACTCAAGAAGAAAGTACATGTTAATATATACAGAAATTATTTAAAGGTGCCTGCATTCCTTGTAGAGGTGTATGATTCCTTTTTTAGTTTAAGGATGAAAATACTATGGTGTGTAAGCTGAAGTTTCCAAAACAATTTGAGCCCTCATGAGCTCTACTGTTTGATGATTTTCATTAGTACAATTAATGAGTGCATAACTAACTTTAAAAAATATTATGCTATGACAAATCTAGTTTTCATATTATGATAAGTTAATTAGTTTCTCTTTTAACTTGGTAAATTAACATGAATGCTGCACAAAAGATTACAATGGCATGATAAAAGCTTTAATTTAGTCTTAATTATTTAAAATTTATTTCTCAGAAGTGAGAATGGCTGTGAAAGTGCATATCATTGCAAGATGAACAAAGCACTTTAGAAGAGTACTGTATACTCTTACATTTCTAAGTCTGAATATACTCTGTAAACAGCCCAAAACTGTCTCCAAGATTTGCATGCAAAAATCTGTTACTGATTCACATATTCCTGCACAAAAAATAAACCAAACCAAAGCAAACAAACAAACAAAAAAAACAACAACTAACAAGCCCCTCAAAAAAATACCCCAAAAAACACTCATCCATTTATTGACGAACTATTTTCTTTAATTCCCTTTTCTGTTGGTAGTCACACAGTAGACTGAATTCAGTCCAGGAAAGAAAGATTCATTCTATAGGTAGAGTCTTTCTTCCTCTCCAGAAGTTATTTCAGGCTTCTGACACCCAT
Organism: Serilophus lunatus; assembly: GCA_013399895.1. Taxonomy (NCBI): domain Eukaryota; kingdom Metazoa; phylum Chordata; class Aves; order Passeriformes; family Eurylaimidae; genus Serilophus; species Serilophus lunatus. Next base: position 255,264 of record VXBA01003142.1, read on the forward strand.
ATTGTCAGACATGAAGCTTTGCACACATTTTTTTCTGTGAAAATAATAAGTGAGGAAAAATCCAGAAAAGTTACAGTTCACATTTAGTAAATGCACAGATGTCAAATCTTTTTCTAGCTGTTATAAGTTCAGCATTTTGGGGTCTGGCAGCTTAATTAATATGTGTACTTCTATTTTTTTATATATGGAATTATTTTTACTTTTAACTAGTACATGGTACACAATTAGGATTTTCATAAATCAGTAAAACTTGCGAGGCAATATTTATATGGCTGTATAGCCTCATATTATTGAGTGTTTAGAAAACAGTAAAGTCAATCTTCTGAAAACTTAACTGATATGACTTCAAAAAGCTGGAAAGATTTTCAATCTGGTAAGAAAAATTCCAGAAATTTAGTATATCAAGGGTACAAGGTAACTTGTTTAACGTGGGATTTTTGTCGTGTTTAAAGCTCAGCCCTACCAAACCCCATGAGTTATGGACCCTTCCTGTCCTGTTGCATCCTTACAGTGCTTACAGTTCAGACCTTCCCACTATTACATAGTGGTGTTTCACTGACATTTCCAGATGCAAATGTGTTAGGCAAAGGATGATTTGTGTCCATTTTTCTTTTGTGGCCATACTAAGGAAGGAGGATCTCTCTGCAGCATAGCCTTGTTGATGTTAATAGATTTTTTGAAGTGCTCGAGGGTCTAGCCAAGCTGCCTTTGATTTAAATTATAATGGGAAACAAGCAGGTAAAATTGAAGAAAATAAAAGTGACATTCTTTTTCTCTTTTTATTTTTCCAGCTGTATTAATATGCTTTCATTTTTTTCTTCTATGAACTAGCTGTAAAATGTGCTATATTCCCAACATACACATTCCTTCATAACAAATGGGTGAGGCTTTTTGTATTTGAAAGTGGTTTTGCTTTCACCATAGAGAGCTCTTGATAGAGTTGCAAAATTTGTAAGCTACAACTGCTTTGCCAATTAAGTTTCAAGAAACTGTGTGTGGTTCAACTTTATAAAACATTTCAACATAATACAGTTGCAACAGCATAAAATTTATTCTCCGATTTCAGCTGCAACGATGACCAAATTGTTTAAATGGAGGACCACTTCATTCTTGATTTGTTGATAAATTTGCAGTACTGATGATCACTTCATGCTTTCAAGTTATTTGGTAGAAAATAGTTCAGTGTTTGTATTGCATTATAAAAGAAAAACCACAGCCCACTGATCCCGAACTCTTAAAATGTGAAAAGGACTTTCCATCCCTAGTACAGGGACAGAAGTACCCCCTTTGCCACCTCCCAACCAATTCTGATTTGGGATAAGAACTGCACTATAGCCTGTTTAACACTGGGGGAGTGGGAGGGTGGACAGGAACGTGGGTTTTTTGGTTTTGGGGTTTTTTTTAATAAATTTGTTTTATTTTATATAAGAATCTGTAGGAAACTTCTGCTCTTTGATAACAGGGGCAGAACTCAAGTCCTTAGCTGAAGTCTTAGATTAAAAACATTGCTTATGAAGTTACACTCTTTTTCAATGAAGATGGGATTAGATTAGTGGGAGATTTTGAACTGCAGTTGTTATATATTTCAATATTTTTCAATTTTCCATAAATATATTCAATTCTATTTTTTCATAATATCTGAAATATTGCACAAAACTTAATCCCCTTGGACCCAGAGTGTTTTTGAAAGCACTAAAACTTTGGATGGGTGAAGTGAAATTGTAAACAAGAAAAACTAGTGAGATGCATTTATTAGAAGGGAAAAAAAATCACCCATGGCTGCTTGATTATTCATTATGGTAAAAAGAGTGTTTTTTGAGGTAATTATTGAAAATTATCCATTATTACTAAACAATAATTGATTATGATATGGAGTCTTGCTTATTTTTATATTCATAGTTTTATTAAACATGCATATTTTACTGAATTTTTGTGACATACTGAGATATTGTTGTACATTACCTCTTTTGTTATGAATCTTTTCTTCCTACAGAAATCGCCTTGACAGATCTCATTAATAATGTATTTTCAATATAAATAGGAAATGTTACTTTTTGTGTAGAAACTTTTTCTATATAGATTCCTCATGAGTGAATTCCCAGTAATTAGATTTAATGGCTAATGTTACATCTGAACACAGGTTTAGTTAGCCAAAATAGAGACATTTGCTTCTCTTTCATTTGATCATCTGGGGTAATATTTCAATCCCAGTTTTTGTAAATAAGTGAATAAATGAATTGTAAATATTTCAAAAATAAGTTTTTGCATCAGGCATGCACTGACTCTGACTCCACAAGGTGTTGTATGATCCTAAATAGCTCCACAGATCTGTAGTGTCCTGGCTATATAGCAAAAAATCCCAGATAATAAATACAGGGAAAGAGTTTGCTTGGGTTTCATTTTGGTAAAGTTGATATACACATTAAGAGGCAGTTTTAAATTAGACAGGTAAGTTGAAGGGCAATGAATTGCTCTTTGGGGGAGTACAAAATCAGATCCTAAGCAAATAGATTCAAATTTGGAGGGAACATCAAGTTTTCTGGAATAATCAATGACTATGTAGATGTAGAACGTCTTAAGTGCTGTACACATTGCGTTATGTTTTCTATATTTGTTATTATTTGTTCATCTTAGAGGTGTAGAGTTGCTTGAAATACTCCTTTGCAAATAACAGATTATAGAATTGTTGTATCTGTTGTGTTCCCCACCATATGGAAATGCTTAAAGCAATATGTTATAACAGAATGCTTTATCTCCAGTGCTTTCAGTATTGCTTGCTCTGTGATTTCTTGAAGTATTCACTAATTGAGGAAGTACAATGCAAGTAATCGAATTTAAGAGTGAGATCAAAATAAATAAATGTGCCTTTAAAAGAAAAGATGCTATTTTTAGAACACTTCTGACTTAATATTTTTCAATATTTTGCATATCTGTAATTAAGCTATAGTGCACTTCAGCATTAAAATTAAGTAGAATAAAATGATCACTTTTTAATGACATCAAATTAAATGTTATTAATGAGAATTTAATTGCCATGTTTCATACTAGATAAAATTAGCTAATGTTCTATAAATCTGTATAAAACATAATTTAACAATATAACACCATACATAATAAAATAACTGATCTAAGCCCAAGAAGTAATTAAGAAGATGTCATATGTGCGATATTTCAGTGTTCATGAACAAAGACAATTGAAGCTCTGGTAGAATATACAAGACTAAATTTGGCTTGGCCTGCCTAAGCCATTTGTTGAGGGTTATTCCATTAAACTCTCATTTAGACTATGCTGGAAATGGTGGCTTAAATTTTCTTAGTTTGTTTTTGAGGAAAATATGTTTAAGACTGTAAGAGATTATTAAAATAAGATCTAGGCACTTTAAACTAGAACTAGACCCTATTATAGCCAAAAGGAGTGCAGGCAACTGTGACTTGCCATGTGTTTTTTTAGTTTATTTCAGATTTAACAACTTCTCAGTGTGGGCTGGATATCCAACCAAATATCTTGTTGAATTTTTGAGAGCCAAAGAGGCACACCTTGAGTGCAAAGTTAAGGGTCTAATATTAATCTAATCAAAGAAGTACTATTACCGCAAATTGCTCCAGTGTTAATTTCAATAGACTATGTTCTTAGGGTATGAACGTTCTCTTCACTTTAGGAACGATGGATATGTTGCCATCTACAATTCATGACTTTTCTGAATCTTTTCTGGATCTTGTTTGCCTGCACTTGAAAATGCCTAGATCCTTCTGGGCTGTGTGACAAACAGAGCCTCAGCACAGCACGAGCTCTGCAAATTGTATAGAACAGCTCCATATCAATCTAGACTTGGCTGAGTTTTCTTCTTCCTGTATTTTCTTCTTTGCTTTATTGATTGATAAATGGTCACCAATTTCTCATTTCTTCTTGACACATAATCTGATTTTCTATGTTCTTCTGCTAATGGTTGACACTAAATGAAGAAACAGATTTGAATAGTTGCAGACAGGAAATGTGCTTGCTATGTGCAGTTCTGCTTTAGTTTGTTGTCTTCATGTCACAGGTGTTAAGGGGAAGGTACGTGGAGGTCAAACTGTTCTAGAGCAACACATTACAATGAAACCAATAAATTCTGTATTTTCCTAATGATTTTTTTAATTCTGAATAGTACAATAATGAAAACTTTCTCATATTCACCCTTCCTCTGTTCCACTGGGTCCCAAATTCAATGGCAATATTAGAATCTTGTATTTAAAGCAGTACACTGGTGCACCATCAGAATTATGAGATAACCATGTTCTCTCAGCTGTCTCTGATTATGTGCTGTGTAGTCAAATGTTAAAACAGAGAATCTTGCTCACTTGAAGCTATCTTGTCAAAAAATAGCCATTTAGTAAGCAGAGGGGCAGAGTTTGCACTGATGTTTCATCTTTACCTTCTTCTTTTATGCATTGATTAATCTGTCTTTGCAGGCTGGAATTGAAATTGAATCTTTCCTTTGCACATCTTTTACTATGTTTTAAGGTATTTTCTGCATTTCATACTTAAAGATTTAGAGAAGTGAAATTCATTCATTGATCCACATATGTTAGATGGCTTTAAAATTTGTATTGTTGTATCACTCACGTCAAGCCTTGCTTAGAAAATCTTAGTAATGAAAATATTCTACATCAGTCCTCAAGCAGGAGCGCAATGATTTGCTATTAATGTGTCAGCTAAAAATCATCACATTTTAAATAATTCAAAATTATTTTTCAATTAGAAATTTTTAAGATTGTATTTTTAAGATTGTTAAGTACTTTTTGGTATTACATTAAGTTACATTTAGGCTGAAAAGTATAATCAAGTTACTTTTTTACTTTTTTTTCTCTGAAAAAAGTGAGGTCTTTCTCCATTGTTATATTGAAAGTGAAGTATTTTTGAATTGTTACAATACTTTCCCACATCATAAATACTTTTGTCTGTAACTCCCACATCATAGAAAGTGCAGCTATATAAAACTGAAAATACACTGCTAAAATTTCACCACTTCATAACAATTGGACTGGATGTCAGAGTTCTCTATGGCTTTCCATTCATTTCATGCTGCATTCCTATCCCAACAAATTAATTTTTTATGCTTTTATAAAGGTTGTGTTTAGGTTCTCAATCAAAAAATATTATATTCTTTGATTTCTGTAAGAGTGTAATCACCATCCCTAGAAATCTTTTATCACAGAGCAAAGGTACAGGAAGCAATTCATTACAGATCATTGAGTGCAAAATGATTAACACATGACAAGGTAGTCCCTTAGGGGATATTGAAACCAAACACTGTTTTGGGATGTCCTTGAGCCACTGGTGTCTGGAAACTGACAGGGTTAACTGAAGCTGTGCTGTGATATTACCATTCTTACAGTGGGGCTTAGTCCTTGCTGTCACAATCTTACCTACAGGGAGAGAAGCCCAGCTCTCAGCCACCTACTGATATTACCTGGCTTGTTGAGAGTCTGTTGATTTATAACAGCTGAGAATCTTCATTTACAGTATCAACTGTGAACTCAGGGAACATCTTGTACTCAAAACATAGATGTAATCAGCAGTCACTCACTAAAGAGTATGATGATAATCATTTGCATTCATCCTGGGTCCTCTGGATTTGCAATAAGAGGTCAGATGTTTTTCCCCTCAGAGCATTTGAAAGTGCAATTGCATGCATTGATTAGGGTAAAACTACTTTATATACTATAAAATGTTTGAGAACATCTGTGAAAGGAAGCAGTATCTGGAATATATATTCCACCTTCTAAAAATTAAAGGAGGGAAAAGGATAGACACCACTGTCTAATACAAATTTGATTATGTTCAGATAAATGTTTTTATTATACTAGCAACTCTAGATTTTACATCTCTTTTTTATTCACATTTTCAGAAAATAAAATTAGTATTAAATAATTCCTGGTAAAGTTTAGCAGGATGAAAAAGAAGATATACAGTCATGATTATATATGTGCGGAGAAGTGGCATAAGATACTGGCAAAATGAAAAACCTTGCTTTAATTTCACAGTTTGACTGAATGTACTTTTACCCTTATATATGCCTTTCTGGGTCCCGAACCAAAGATGGAGGACAGGATATGAGGCAGGGTTCTGGATTTTTCCAGGCCAGAGGACCTGGAGTCTTTGATGTGAGGTGTGAGGTTTCCAGCAGGAAGCAGTATGAGATGAAAGATATGAGATTACACCATAGTATGTGTGGTAGGACATTAGCATTGCTGTCTGAGAAGTCAAAGTGGAGGACATTTGGCAATATCTTACATTGTTCTCAGACTACTGCAAGAGAAGTGTAGGGATCAGAACAAAGGACTCTGTAACTTTTGTTGACATCACCAAAGTGTTTGACACTGTGAGCAGAAAAGGCCTGTGGCAGAGTTCCCCCCGGTTCCTCAAAATTATTATCCTGTTACATGATCAGAGCGGCCAAGTCAGATATGGCGATGCACTCTCTGAACCCTTCCCAATAACCAATGATGTGAAACAAGGTTGCATTCCTGCACCAACTCTATTCACCATTTTCTTCAGCATGATGCTCCAAAGGGCCATAGCAGACCTCCATGAAGACGACGACATTTACATCCAATATCGTACTGATGGGAGCCTATTCAACCTAAGGCAACTGAGGGCCCACACCAAGACCCTAAATCACCTTGTCCATGAGCTGCTTTTTGCTGACGATGCCACCCTTGTTGCTCACACAGAAGCAGCTCTGCAGCGCTTAACATCCTGCTTTGCAGAGGCTGCTGAGCTTTTTGGGCTGGAAGTCAGCTTGAAGAAGACAGAAGTTCTTTACCAACCTGCACCTCAGGAAGTCTTCCATCATCCTCACATCACCATAGGCAAAACTGAGCTTAAGTCAGTCCAGCAGTTCAACAGTCCACTGCTATCACCTGCATCTCCTCAAAAGCTTCCATCAGTGCTGCCTCTGTACAATCCTAAACATCCACTGGACTCACTGTGTGACAAATATGACTGTCCTTGAACAGGCAGGGGTCACCAGGATTGAGGCCATGCTGCTGAGGACACAGCTGCGCTGGGCAGAGCATGTCTTCAGGATGGAGAATCAGCGCTTCCTTAAGATTGTGCTCTATGCTGGATTCCTCACCAGCTGCCACACCAGAGGAGCCCCAAAGAGGAGATACAAGGATTCCCTGAAACAATATCTCAGTGTTGGTCATATTGACTGCCATCAGTGGGCCACTCTGCCCTCAACCAAGAGACATGGAGACACATCATCCATAATTCTGCTGCCTCCTTTGAGAATGCACATAGAATCAGTCTTGAGGAGAAAAGACAACACAGAAAGAACTGTGCCTCACCAATACTGCCTGAGGAGAATTTGCACTGTGCCTTTTGCAACCGGACTTGCCTGTTCCGCATCGGCCTTTTTAGCCATCATCATATTTGCAGTAAGTGTGGGTAGAGCCCTTCCTATATCTTCGTTTGTGAAGTCTAGCCATTTTGAGGATTTTCTGGATAGCAACATGTGTACATTTGTTTGGCATTCAGTGAAAGTTTTCCAGGACATCCTGACTTATCACTCGTATTCTCTGCAGTTCAGTTTTTCCACATAGCTCAGAAATGTCTGTTATTTACTGATTTCAGGTGCACAATTAAAGCTACTGTGCAAATGCTCCAAAGCAGAAACATGACTGGGCAAGGGATTTCACTTCTTCCCCAAATAATTTTGAAAAAAAAATTAAAAAAATTGAATGGTAACCAAATGTTTAAAAAATAGGTACTTTAGATTAATTCAAATAGATGTGTTTTTTTTGCAGATGACAGCAGCTGCTTATCAAATGGGACATATCTCTTGACATGTGGTATGGAGGCTCTCTTTTTCTTCTGTAACAACAGGTTCTTGCTAATAAATGTCCTCCCTTTGAAATTGGAATATTTCGTATTGTATTACCTTCATTCTTGCCATTTCAGCAAAATTGAATTTTCCCTAAACTAAGACTTTACAAACAATATAAATCTTCTATATCTACTGATTTTTCTGTTTTGAAAGTTTCAACAAAATTTAGTCATAACTATAAATCACAGTCAGGCAGTTGTAAGGAAATAACTACTGTCTAGACAAAACAGTCTTTCAAAGAGACAGTGTACTGGAGTCAGGTGGAGAAGGACACTTGTCTCTTAAGTATTCCCAGTATGTGAATATTTAGTCTGGATTTTATTCATCATGGCTCTAAGAGTCACAGTCCCACAAGGTCATTAATAGCCAAGTTTCTCCACCAACCTGGTTGTTAAGTTTAATATTTCCCTAAGTTTATCAGAAATTAATTCAAGACTGTACATAAGTTATAGGGTAACATAGCGGTCCCTATAAAATAAAGTCTTTTTTTTTTTTTTTTTTTTTGTGAAAACTATACAGTTCAAGTATTTTGGGATCAGTTTCATTAAGTCTTGCAATGCATTTACTTCCTGGCAGGTAGTAAATCTTTACTCACTTTAAGCTGTAATCTTGGACCTCTACTTTTTCTCCTTGTCATGCCTGTTCTTAAACATATTTCTGACGAGTGAAAGGGGATGTTTTGCCTGACCCTTTCAGAGGGGAGATTTTCTTGACCTTTGGTGATTTGTTTGTCTGTCTGTGCCCCAGGGGAGTCAAGACCCTTTGTGTCTGACCAGTCTGTCAGTGTCCCATAAGGGGACCCTTCACCAACAGATTAACAATACTGAGGGCGACTTGACTGCCCTTGTCAGGAGAGCAAGGCCAACAATGTGGAGACTCCCCAGCAGGTTCTGTCAAAATATTATCCCCTGCTGGCAACTGCTAGCACCTTACAATAACAAGCTAACAGTGTATGGAATAACACTCTTTATTGATAGAAATTGGGAAAGGTTAATCATGTTCATGGGATATCAGTGATAGGGGCTAGTTGCAAAAATACATTTTAAAGCAATCTGCAACACTATAAAGTAAGCTCTAATTCTAATTGCAGTAATTAATGCACTTAAAATTCTTACCCAAAGGTATCCCTGTTGGGGGAGAAGACAGATCCAGCCCCTTAACTGGTCCTAACCATTTCAGTAGGGTTTTTCCCCAGTTTTCTCTCTATCCCAAACTAATTTTTGTACTATTTTTTTATATTTGGGTGGAGTTTGAGTGACTCTAGTCATAAGTACCTTTTATTTCTTTTTGGTGTAAAGTTCTCTGACCATACCTAGTGGAGAGGGAGTAGTAATGGCTTGGCACTTGAAGGGGTTCAACATTATTTTTGGCTCAACAGCAGAGCTCCTTGATCCATCTCTTTTGGCTGGTAGATACTGTACAGTCTCTAGAACTTAAAAATACCATAGAGTTCCCCCTTTTTGCTGGGATTTCAACAGAGAGGGGCTGCATAGTCTCCACTTTGCTCCACACTCCATTACATCCCTCCGAATAGACAATTATTGTTGTATGGGGTCGTGTCGACCTCCAAAGAGTCTGTTTCATCCAGAATATACCTGCTGCCTTCTACCCTAAGAATTTTTAGTCTCCTCTAAATGTTGACCCCAGCCATCACTCCACAATTGCAGGTTATCAAATTTGAGTCCTACAATGTCCATTGGTAGATTGGAATCTATTTGGGATAAAGATTTTCATTTTAGCATTTTTAGATTAGGTACTCTATAGCAAGAAGTTTCTGATGTTGGAGATTAAGTACTGCTATAGCATGCATTTTAAGAAATGAGATTCATTCAAAACTGTATCTGAGAGATGTTTCCAAACCATAAAATGCAGATGTCTGACTTTCTTCGAAGGTTTCAACTTGAGTACTGGTTATCTTTTTTGAAGCCTCATATTTAACAATATTCAAAAATTAGGAAACTTTGATTTGAAAACTAGCGATTCTTGAGAATTGTATGTACAATGTAGTATTCAGTTTGTCTATTAACTAAGTGGCAGCTTTATAATAAAAGATTAGGACCAGAGGAAAAAAAAGATACTAGTTTTCAACACTTTCCTTATGTCATGTAGGAGAGTTTAATGTGAAGGAGCAGTGTTGTATAACCTGAACTGCTGCATGCCAGGGACATGAATTTTGCTTACACAAAACAAGGATCAGTTCTTTTTTTTTTTTTTTTTTTTTAAAGAAAGAAACCATGTAAGTCAAACCTCCTCAATAGCCACAGGCTGTNCATGTGAGATGTCATCTCCTGTATTTCTCAGTATTAAAGTGAATTTCATATAAAGTTTTAACTTTTTTTTCTGTAGCACTTTAAGTCAATAACATGATGCCTTTAAGTAAAAATCTATCCTATACTTTGCTGTGTGTCTGTTAAATTGATAAAAGGGTTGAGAAAACTGTCTTGGGCATTCTTTACTGCTATCCCTACTTATTTTCTTCAGTGTTCCATCATAACTGATATTACAGGCAATAACAGTCAAGGAGATTTTATTTTTCCCTTTGTGTTGTAAGTGTCTGAAGCCTAGCTCTGAAATTCTGTAGTTCCAAATAAATATTTGCCTCTAGTCTGAAAGGAGGCTTGCTGCTCTTCTTTCTAGTAGTAGCGCTAAGTCTTTCATTGTCACCTGAACAAAACATCTATTTAAGAGAAACAAACATTGTAAATATTTGAATGAAAGCAACATTTGACAGAATATGCTGAGCTGAAAGGGATCATTGAGTCCAACCTCTGGCGCTGTATAGAACCATTCCCACAAGTCTCACCATGTGCCTGAGAGTATTATCCAAATGTGTCTTGAACTCTGTTAGGCTTGGTGCTGTGACCGCTTCTCTGGGGAGCACATTCCAGTGCCCCACCACCCTCTGGGTGAAAAAACTTCTAATATCCAGCCTAAATCTTCCCTGACCCTTGGGTCCTGTCACTGGTCTCCATAGGTATGTGGACCTTTCCAGTTCTGCAGGATATTGTGCTGAAATTTCCTTGTTTACCAAGTGATAGCTGGAAATCCCTCCTCCTTTTTAGTGGATTTTATAAACACATTTCAAAAAGAAACCGCTTTTTTTAGTGAAACAAAGAATTAAACATAATTTTATCTCAGTAATCTATACTTGTTTGTATGTCTGGAATTTGCCTGTTCCCAGTTTATTTTCCCTAAGTGACACCTCTATACATGTTTGACCCTGTTATCTTTCGCTAGGTCTTTTTTTTTTCTATGAATTAATGCTAGTATGCAGTAGCTGTATATGGATTTACACTATGCAGCACCTGTGACCTTTTCCATAATGGGATATGTGTGTTTGGTTTACCATAGCCTTTGCTGAAACCCTGTGCATTCTTTATGTGGAGAGATCTTTGACTCAGAAACATATTGTCATACTCTACCAGCAATACACAGAATTTGCTGAAACTTTCAAACTTTTGCAAAGCAGTTTAATGCTGTGGAGCCCTAGCATGCTTTTTCAGACGCAGGAATATATGTTCATGCTGCTCGCCACATCACAGGCAGTGAGATATGTATTTGTACAAACCAACTAAAAACTTTACTTACTTTAATGCATTGAGTTCTGAATCCTAACAAGTTGACAATAATGTCAAAGCACAAAACACCCCACATGAATGTTGTTGTAGAAGTAGTGACTTATTTTTCTCAGAAAAATCTCATATAAAACTTTATATGATTATTTACAGTTCATCCATTATTTTTTCTGATATAGTCTTCCAGATGCATCTATGATACTAATTCTTCCTAAATAGTGTGGAAAAACGAAATTGTCTCTCTAGCTTATATATGTTGCAGCCTATTCCTTGTGCTACTTGTTTTTGTAAATTATGTGTTTTAGAACATCTTGCTTAATTTTTATGTGCAATGAAGTTTAGTTGTTGAATTTTGCAGTATAATTTCAGTATCAAGTTACTCATAGAGTTACTGGCAGAAACACGTATTTCATCAATATCTTTCTTTTACCTTTTCTGGATTTGTCTTTCTAGGGGTTCTTTTAAATGAACTATTTTGACAAGAGTGGGTAGATGGGAAAAATAATTCTTTCCATAAATTCTGCTATGTGCACAAATTATCTATGGCACATGAATTTATTTTTATTATTGAGGTAGATTTTCTCTTTTCAGTCTTCATGTCTTTGATATAACTTAATTTGCAATTAGTTTAGGATAAATTAGAAGGAAAAGCAGAAGAAAGCCCCTGAAGGAAAGAAAATCAATAAGTTAGGCACGAGGTCAAACAGTAAGTAAACATACAGCCGAAGAGCACTTCAGCATGCATGGGTACTCACATAAATCGCATAACAAAAAAATAATAAAAAGAAATCAACCCTATGCCAGCAAGGCTGAAATTAAACGAAAGAGAGGGAAGGAAGGAGAAAAACATACATTGTCCTTTTCTTAAGTTATTAGTGTATTTGTTCATCATTAGGCAAAAAAAAAGTGTATTTAAAAAAAAGCTTTTAATAAACATAAATATCTTTCCAGTCTTTATTTCAGTTTCAAAGCCTCTAAGAAAACCTTCTCTTTTCATTTATAAGTATATTCAATGCCTGCTATAAGCAGCGGATGTTAAAATGACATTAAAAAGCACTCAATTTTTCTTACCTCCGGTTAGTGTTTAGATATCAAATGATGTGTAATTAATGTTATAAAGTTTATCATGAAGTATGAACTTCTGGAAATTTAATTTCAAGAAGGAAGCCTGACTATGTCTCATTAGAAAAAACAACCAACCAAAAAACCCCAACCCTCCCCAAAAAACCCCCTAACAACAACAACAACAAAGAAAGCCAAATAAAACAAAACAATAAATCCACTGCTCAGAGAACAATAAGAACAGCTTTAAACAAGAGGTCATGGAGTATAGTTAAGTATATGACCATTCTGATATTGCATTCACATTAAGCTAAGAAACGGATCGCAACTTAGTTACTTTAGAATCTCTGATTCAGTTTAGATGAACCATTTCAGATTTTGGAAAAGATAAATAAACGAGATTGGAAAATATTCTGTTCTAAGGATACTGATTTCTTGTGGAACTATGAAGTGTACATGTTCTTTTCTCTAGGGATTTGCCTGTACTTTATCTGTTGGTTTGATATAGATCTTCATTTGCCTGGTGAAACAAAGAAGAATCAGCAATGTTTAAGACCTTATCTGTCAAATATACTGGTAGAACCTCTGCTTATGTATTTCACAGGCGTATTTTATGAGTGATTTCTTTTATAGCATGCATATGTCTTGGTGTTAGTAAGTAATCAAATACATAAATATAATAAGTTCTCTGTGAACATCAGTAGTATGTAACATATATAATGTATAATGACTGCAGCTATTTGTAATCCCAGACAAAAAATAATTTGAACTTATAATCATATTGTAAAAACAAAAATGAATATAGAATCATGTTGACACTTTTTAATTCAGTGAAAAATCACTTCTCCCCTTCCCCCTCCCCCCCCAAGGATCAAAGATTTAGACAGCAAAGATAAATTCAGAAAGGCTAGCAATAGGATCCCCCCCTCACGATGATTCTACCCTGTATCTCCTGTGTTCTATCGAATTTTTTTAAGGCACTATATGCACTATAAAATATGACAGCTACAGAAACTAGATATATAAATGGATCTCTCATGTTTTAAATAGCAAAGACAATTCCAAGGAAAAATCAAAACTGATTGCTTGCAATCTGGTTTTTGTGTGGAGAATTACAAGGCAGACAAGTTTTACTTGCCCAAAGCCAAAGAATAGTTTGGTGACACAACTAAAATAACTAGTAAAGATTCCCCTGAAACTTATTCTTTTAGACTATATCTTCTCTGGGACATAGAGTAATGTATTTTTACAACACTATATAGGTTAAAAGACCTTTTAACATATGTCTGGGAATTGAAGCACCATAAGTCAAAGCCAGTTTTAAAAAACTCAGCATGAAAATAGAAAATTATACATTTTTGCTTCCCAGAGGGTGAGTTTCCATAATGAGGTTATGATCAAATGCACATTTTCAGAAACTTTTTTCCTTAGCTATGCATCATTTTATATAAAATACTCAAATATGGTGGTGATATGCATCTCAGAAGCTACTGCACAGAAAATATTTTCACGGAAGGAACTTATTCAGCATGCACAAATGCTTTACTGAAATTATGGTACACATAGTAGACAAAATCCTGTAATTGTGGAATTATTCTGAAAAGGAAGTTCAAGGGCAAGATTTACAAATAATACAAACCTAAGAGTAAACCCACAGCAATGTTTTATTACCTATTATTTAATTATGAGATGAGGTCCTCTTTTCTTCTGCTGCTGATGGCTGACTACTGGGCAAATTATAAACAAAGAACAACATATGAAAGAAAGTCTTTTACGCAGCTAAATGAACTGCAGTGTTGGTGTTGCAGAATTAGTGTATCTATGCCTGATGCAATATGTATGTACTTCTATATAAAAAACCCTTACAGATTAAAATATTGATATTTAATAAATGCATAAAAATGCCAAGAAAGAATATACAAAAACATATTTTATGTTAAAATTGATGTTAAACAAAAGGTCATTTGGCATACTTTTTGTGCCAGATTTATTGCTAATGTGCTATGCTTCTTACAAAATAATTGGAATTTTCCTATCTTTAAGTCAAATCTTGCTTGCAAATCATTCAAAAATATTTTATTCCGATGGACCACACAGATCTTAAAATTTTGAAATTTCATTTTCTTACTCACATTGAAGTATAGAGTTTTTTATAGTCCCTACACAAAAATTCAAAAACGAATGATCCATACCAGTATACTAAACAAACTACCCAGCACAGCCTCTCCTTTCTTTCATTCAGATGCCTAGACATAAATAATCAAAAGGCTAGTTGCTGAAATTTGTGGAGACCTATGGACTATCCATGGGCTAGATTTTAAATTCATATACATTTCATTCTATGGATTAAAAGAGCAGAGTCACTGGTAAATTGTTCCTTTTTTAATCATGGTTCCTAGTGTTCATTTCTCACATCGTATTCTCTTGGTGAATCTGACGAAAACTTGTGCAATTTCTACAGTTGTATAAAGAAAACACACGCAAATCAGAAGTTTTATATAAATAATTAAACTGTAAAATTTTAGAGAGAGAAAATATCAATTTATTTTGCATTTATTTAAGCCTTACTAAGTGGTTCTGATATGTTACTTGAGATTGGAAGCTGGATTGTGAAAGAATTAGGTGAGGAATTCAGACAGGAATTCCAAGCTTCCATTTTACCAAACAGCTTGTTTTATATAAATATATTTCTTTATATGCTAGGATAATTTCTTGGGTCCAGCATAGAATTTTCTAACTTAAGTGTAAAAACGGATGTGGAATCAGACTAAGGAATTGATTCATATTCAGAGCCACAATAGTCCATAATCCTTCCCTGTGGTGATTGCAAGATGTAGTCAGGAGGTGGTTCTCTGGGTCTTTTTCCCCCCTCCCTCTTATTGGGGTTTGGATACAAATTTTTTTCAATACCTCATACCTTTTATGTAATTGAGTGATATTCCACTAATCAAGCATTAGTGCTAAGTAAAATGTGAGATGTTACTGACTTCAGGGATTGTCCTTATAATTTCAGCAGCAAATGTGGTAAGAAGACTTACACTGTGCTGCCTTTATGGCAAATCTTGAAATACCCATCTGAATGTTGTTTATATTGTCAGAAGAATTCTTAAGCATAAAAGCTGACCCAGTGAAAAGGGTTTTTTTTTGTTTTGTACTATTTTAAAAATATATTGCAAGTAAAAACATAAAATTATATTAATTTAATCTCAAGCAAATATATTGTCTGTTTTCCTCAACAGTGATGGTAAATACAGTAATTGCAACTTGAGCAAGGAGTAATTAACAATTTATTTAAAAAAAAAAAAAAAGGAAGGAAATCTCTTTCCTCAATAGCAAGATTTTTTGAGTCATGAAAGGCTTTGTATTGGAGTTTTTTATTTTGTGTTTGTTTTAAATTATGCTCTACTCTTTCAATAAATATATTTCTATTGATATTGGTTTAAACTGTGTGTCATGATAGTTCTTCAGATCCAGTCCTCCACATTTGCTTTATCTAATTCATCACCTATGAGGCTAATTATAAGATTCACGATTTTTGCCCTTTTTCTCTTGTGTGGAGAATAAATGTAAACAGGCATTGCTGCTTAGTCTTCCTAAGACCAAGATTCAGGCAAATCAGATGAACTACCTTCACAGGTAAAGTCAATAAGCCTAATTAAATTATTTTAAACACTTAAGAGATGATAAATTTAAGCATAATTAAACATATGTAGACTATCTCATGCAGAATTAAAGGGACTTTAGAAAGCTATAGTTTATTATTCAACAGTGAACTGCCGCTGGACAGTTACTTTAAATAATAAATATGTCATATTTATGAGTAGAGATTTTGGTGGCAGTGTTGATCTAGAGGCAGCTGAAGGAAACACAACAGAGTGCTCAGGATGCTTCATACTTTGTTCTCCTGCATCCTGCCTGCTTCCATTCACTGATGCTGACTGTAGTGGGGCTGTAAACTAGTCATTTCTGTACCTTGACAGGTAGCTATCAACCAGCTGTAAATTAACCTGACATTTATTTTTTTTTTTACATTCACAAGATTCTCCTTTAATACTGAATTTTTAGCCTTAGTCATAAGAACCCCTTTCAGATGTCCTGAGAGCTTGTCCAAGTGAGATGTCCTAATAGAATAGGATTGCATAAATATTGTAGGACGCATGATTTAAATTAAAACTCTATTTCTTGTAAGATGCAATATTGTTGTTTTTATCAGCTTATCATGTTATTTAAAGGCCTGAAAAGCGCAATATTTTTCCCATGGTAAATTAAAAAAAAATTAAAAATCACTATGAAGTTGAAAGGTACAACCAGACAGATCTGCACTGTCAGGGATTTTCAGAATTGTAGTTTTTGGTTTAGGACTGAGATGCCTTTGAGGTACTGCTTTGGAGAAGTTTAGCTCCAGAAAAGACAGGCATGCAAAATTTGGGTTGCTTGGGGTTTTTCTTTATTAGGCATAACCCTCATAATACAAACGCTGACATCATGCTAGATGAGCTTGCTGTCCAGAATAGCATGTCTTGTGTAACAGTTCTGTTGAAAGATTAGTGTTATAAATATCTGGTGATGAAATAAGAGAGGAATTCAGGGGTTTATTTAAGTGTTCAGTTTCTAAAGTCTTTGGAAGACTTATTCTTCTAAAATTATTAAACTATAAAATTGAAATCAGTTATTCTGTAGTCTCCAAAAGATGCTGTAGTTTGTTTAATTAAACCAAAATACTTTTAGATGACTTTCTGAGGAAGATCACAAATTGTCATTACATTTTATTATTGCATATTTAATTTTTATTTTGGGTTTTTTCCCCCTTTTTTTTCTGTCTGTGTTGATTCAAGTAACAAGCAAGTATTTCTGACTGAACTGTAGTTCCCCATTCCCTAGAGATGCTGTTGTTTCCAGTGGTAGCTGTCATAAGTTTGAAAGTTGTCATGCCAATAGAGGATTAATCTAGAAAATAAGAGAAACTGTGTCTTGTCTGTGGTCCTGGCTAGTGCAGGAATACTAACTTTGTCAGTTGAACAACTAAATGCATAGTGTTTCCAAATATTTTTTGTATGATGTTTCTCATACACTTTTATTTATCATCTTCTTATTTTTTAGTTTATCCCAATCCACACTTCTTTCATGGGTGATTAGTCTTCATTTCACTTTTTCAAAAAGAGGGTAATTTCATTTGTATTGTTACTTTGAAGATATGATCAGTTCTCCGGAGTTTTCAGGTTTTGTAAACCCTACTCTGTTCCTTTATCTATCTTTTCCTCACATATTTTATCCTCTATCATTTTGGTTTCTATTCTTTGTCTAACTCTTCTGTAGTTTTTGTATACTATGCAACCAAGCATTACTTACACTTAATAAAAGTCAGAAAAAAATGCCCTAAACACAAAATCTCTACAGTCAAGCTTAAGGATATTTTGCCTCACTAGGAACGCCAGCCCTCACTACAAATTTATGTGCATCCATGTGTATCCATGGCATTTTCAAGACCTGACTTGTAAGCAAATTTCATCAAAATGCAGTGAGACTGCTGAAGCAAAGTACAATGCTTTTTTGAGTGCCTGTGCTATTCCAAGACAATATTTTAACTAAAAATTTACATGAGGAGAGCAACACCGGCATCTATACTATGAAGTGATACCTGTGAGTGGCCTTCCTGAGAAGTTTTGTTCATTACCACTGGATTTGCTTGTAAACTATTCTGATAAGAGGAACACACTTATAAACTCCTGATTTAAACTTAGATGTGTTAAATCACATGTCATTAAAAAAAGAATTAAAAAAAGCACAAATATTTCCAGAGTATGTAAACACTGGCTAAACATTTCTCTTGCATCAATATATTTGGTTAGTGTTTCAGTGAAATATATTTACAGGAAAATAATTTTATTGTTTAAGAATCACAGTGGTTTTTTTTCAAGCTTGGATATTTATTCTTATATACTAAAATAATGCAGTCAGTTACTTAAACTAGTTTTTTATCCACATCCATCTGTGAAATACAGAGTAAATAACTGTGGTTGTTATTAGGCCATAAAGCATCATAAATATTTATTAAAAATGCTTTTCTATTAAGAGAATCAATGTATTTAAACATGACAATGCAATGCTCTCCTACTAATCAAAGTATTATGTTTACTTTAGGTATCATTTTTAACAATTGGTTTGATCTAAATACCAAGATAACATACTATTTTGATATCCTCTTCATAATACAGAATACATATTTCCTTCTGTTTCTTAAAATAGCTATGTACCCTTCTATGAAAAAAGACCTTAAAGGCCTTTTTTTAAGGCTTACCTCCTCAGTATTTCAAAATGAGTGCCTTGTTATAAAATCTTGTCACATCTAATGAGTCCTATTACAACAGGTTAGGAGCGGTTAATGAATATATCCATTTATGGGTACCTGGAATTCTGGCTGTGGAATTTTGACCAAACACTAATTTTGGTATTTTGATAGCTTTTTATACTGCCTTAGGATTTAATGGAAATATAACTTTATATAATATAACTTTATGAAAATATAAAGCAGAATGTGTCACTGAGTATGAACAACAAAGTACCAGCAAATTCCACAAAACATTGTTTCTCTTCCTCAACTTCAGGCAATATGATTTAAAATGACATTAAAAGTAACTGTAAGACTTAGTTAAAAGCAATTATTAACTATTTCCATGTTTGTTTTAGATTTTATGCAGGAAAAAGTTACTACTTTTCATAGGCAGAGCACTGACTGATATAAGTTGGACCTACTGTGGTGACTTCACTGAAGATGTGTTTGTGACTAAAAAGTGACAGGTGATTCTTTTAATGTTATACTAATTTTCTTTTGACAAACATCATTTCTTAACATTTATTGAAGACAATATATAAAAATATATGCATTTTTTCTTGTAATTAATCTGATAGTAAGTATTTGATAAACAAGTGTGTAACAATCTTCAGATTCAACAATTTTGCAGCTTTGTTCTCAGATTCTAAATTGTACCAACTTTCCGGAAACAATGCTCAAATTCTTAAAGAAAACTTCTTTGCTTTATTTGGCTTAACGGAACAAAAAAAGCTTGAACCAATCTAGCATCTTGAACCATCTAGCTAGCGGAAATAAACACCACTTACATGCACTCACACTTGCACACACTGAGTGGAATTCCTACGTTTTTGCTCACTGTATACATTGAAATATAATAGCTTCATAATAGCTTCAAAATGTTTTCATAATGGCTTATGGAGACAGTCATAAAAAGAAAAGTTTTCTGCATTCATATTGAATATTTGTTAGTGGACTCAAAGAAAATACATAATGAAAATATATTTTGTTAAAAATATTCTTTTGTTGTCAATATATCTGTTTTTATTATGTATAACTGTGTGTTTTGAATTCCATTTTAAAGTCTCATGATTACCTTTTTGACCAATTTCAACATATTCAGGTCATGCATATCAAAACTGACAATGGAAGTAACATTAAAGACTGGTGGACTCAGAACGTACACTGACAATGCCAAATTATATGAAGGTTCCCAAGTGCCTTTCTTAATCTGAAGGATGGGGAAAATAATCAAACATTTAGAAAGTCTGAAAATAGAAATTTGATCATTTACATTCAAGCCAGGGTTTTATGAATCATGGAATCACAATGATATAAATATGTAGCCACCCTTTTATTCCTCCTGAGCCCAAAACAAAGTGAGAATAAGGACTACAGCCTTTTCTTCTACTTCATAATCTGAAATGTATTCAAATGAGAATACAGTGCTACATAATTGGAATTTTCAGTGGGATTTGCAGAATATTAATTACTGCTTTTGAAATGTTAACCATTAGTGAGTCATAGGACACGTCTCCTTGAAATTATTCAACTGGCAAATATTAAATTAAAAAAATAGGCTATTAAAATAATAGTGGGTATAGAGAGAAATCTAATTTCTTTTCTATGACAACTTAGAATTTACTGACAATAATGGAAATACCTGGAAATTTTTAAGTTTGTCATGAGCATATAGGCAAAAAAAAGTGTCTATAGCAGGGTAATTGTGGTTTTGTGACTTATGTTAATGCTGTGAGGATGAACACCAGTCTGCCGGACTTAATGTTTCATTATTTTACTTTACCAAAGGAAGCAAAATCTATAGCATTGCTCTTACTCTGCTGAGCATTCCAAACATATCAATAAAGAAGAAAAAACCCTTAATTTCAGATCTGTGCACCCCCTAATCCTGAAATTTGAGTGATTTAAGTGAAAAGGAAGAAAATTTAACATTTCGTATTTCTATAAAGCTGATATAAACCTCTTGAGACATTTTAGATTAGCAGTTACTGATCCAGTGTGCAGCCACTACTGTTAAAATGGGTGCATAGGTTTGATAGGTGCACAAGTGTGATGTATGAGTAAATGCCCAAAGAAAATTAAATTGGCTCTGCAGTAAATCAGGACATTCCTTACCTTCTTAGTGACTTTTCAGACTCTAGTAGAGGGATTAGTGCTCAACTGCTGATTCTCCTCAAGGCAGTACTCACTCATTTTGGACCAAACTAGTGAGCAGATTTCAAGACAGAAAGCATGGAAAAAGATCACGATATCACAGTATCACAGTATCAACAAGGTTGGAAGAGATCTTAAAGATGATCAAGTCCAACCTATAATCTAACAGCAACCCATCATCTAAACCATGGAACCAAGTGTCTCATTCAGCCTACTCTTGAACACCTCAAGGGTCGGTGACTCCACCACCTCCCTGGGAAGTCCATTCCAATGGTGGATCACCCTCTGTGTGAAAAATTTCTTACTAATATCAAGTCTAAACCTCCCCTGATAGAGTGTGAGGCTGTGCCTTCTTGTTCTGTCCCCAGTTACCTGAGAGAAGAGATCGACCCCCACCTGACTACAGCCTCCCTTCAGGTAGTTATAGACAGGGGTAAGGTCACCCCTGAGCCTCTTCTTCTCCAGACTAAACAACCTCATCTCCCTCAGCCACTCCTCATAGGGCTTGTGCTCCAGCCCCTTCACCATCCTCGTTGCCCTTCTCTGAATATGTTCCAGTAACTCATCATCTCTCCTATACTGAGAGTCCCAGAACTGGACACAATACTCGAGGTGAGGCCTCACCAGTGCCGAGTACAGGGGAAGGATAACTTCCCTAGTCTTGCTGGCCACACCATTCCTGATGCAGGCCAGGATGTCATTGGCCTTCTCGGCCGCCTGGGCACACTGCTGGCTCATGTCGAGTCTCCCATCCACCAGCACTCCCAAGTCTCTCTCTGTCTGCCCACTCTCCAGCCACTCCAACCTCAGCTTATAGCTCTGCATGGGGTTATTGCGACCAAAGTGTAAGACCCGGCATTTGGACTTGTTGAATCTCATCCCCCTGGAATCTGCCCATCTCTCCAGCCTGTCCAGATCCTTCTGCAAGGCCTCCTACCCTCCAACAGATCGACACCTGTTCCAAGCTTGGTATCATCTGCAAATTTACTAATGAAGGACTCAATCCTAATGCAGATTTACATGCTTAAAAGTAATAATTCTGGCAATTATTTGTTGGAAATGTCTAGCACATGTTATGGAGACTTGAGCTTTACAAGAATTTTTTAAAGTGCGTCACTCTTAGGCTTTCCTCGGACTTCACAGCCCAGATGACAAAGATGCGAGTTTTGCACAGGGTGCAGGTGTTGGTACAGCGAGAGCCCTGGATTGCTGGAGTGTGGCCTTCCAGGGTGGAAAGAGGTTTTCCTTGGGTCATGCTATGTCTAGATTCAGGCACCTGAGACAAAATCAACTAAAAGGTGGAAACAGGCTCTTCTGTGCCGTCAATAAGTCTCCTACCCAAGTAATGGGTAGCATTACATGGCCAAGTGTTCTTATTCTGACTCTCAGTGCACATAATCCTGATGACAATCTGGTGTGTTAGATATTAATAATAATGAAATAATAATAATAATTAATAATGAAATAGTATTAATTTATCTCAGCAATACTATATTTGTGCTGTATTTCCTCCCTGTTTTTCAAAGCAAAACACACTCCATCTCTGTAGGGTTATCATGGAGCTACATCGCAATCTTTCCACAGAAGGGAAAGGCTGTAGGGGAGTCTTATCTTCTTTCGTCTCTCATGCAGCCACTGATACTTCCCTCTGAATTGTGACTCTATAAGAAAAGGAGAGAAACTAGGAAACAATATATTTAGAAAAGTGGTGTTTGGATGAGGAATGGAAAGCAAAATGCCTGAGTCTGAGACAAGGAGTGGAGATTTGAGTGAAAAGTCAGAGAGGATAGGCAGAAAAGTCTATTTTTATTTGAAGACAAATCTACATTCACATTTAACCATTCCTCTGATGTTAGAAGATAGACATATTTTCCAAGGAATATCTCAATATGTAGTTTAGAGACAACAAATTGCTCCTGTTGTCAGTTACTCTGTTTCAGAAATCTGTCAATACTATTTCGTATTTTTAGCTGTGATTAATTTGATGTATTTCCAACTGATTGTTATTGAAATAATATAAATTAAGTGTATGAAATGTGCTAAAATAATAGATTTAATGTTATTTTAATTAATATTGTAAAATATAAGAATTCCTTAGGAATTTCACAGATTCAGTTCTGCTGCATTTGTGAACTCACCATTAATCTTTCATAAGAACATCAAATCTGCACAGATCTGAATGGTCAGTATGGTCTAATTTGAGCTGAGCTTGCATGCAGGAGCAAGAAGAAATATATTTGGGACAGGTATTTTTTAAGTACATGACTTTAATAATTGTTGGATTTGGAGGATGTCATTAAACAATTCCTGAAATAGGTCCATCTTCATCTAAAAGAAATGAGGAAATAATTGAGTCCATGGGTCCATGTTGGTGATGGTGAATGTTACTGAAAAAGTATTACTAAAAAAACAAACAAACAAAAAAAACAAAACAAAAAAAGATATAGCAAAGACTGCCCTGCAGAGCTAGATTTTATCTCTCTTCCCGGGAGTACCTATGTGAATAGTTTATCAGATCCTCCTTTTCCCTTTTTTCCTGTGTATTAATGAATGATTTCTTGTTTTCAAGTTGTGCACAAAAGATCTTGAAGTCTGATTAGTTACCAGTGGGAACATATTGCTGAAAATATCAAGTGCCTGTTGTAAATTTAGACACCGGAAATTAGAAGATACTTCTAAATTTCTTTTAGTGGTTCTATTTCTCTTCTGTAGAATGGGATAGTAATAAACCCTTGTCTCATAGTGGTGTTGAAATAAATTTATTGATAGCTATGAAAAGTCAAAAAATCTGATGAGGTATTGAGATTTGTTTCCAGAAAATGGTTTGAAGGGTCTAACAGTGAAAGAGGATATTGAGCAATTTGTCATTAAACAAGAACCACCCATTATATGATTGAATGCAGCAGGGATTCTAGGGGAAAAAATGCTATATCACCATGTCAATAAAACATCTATATGCAAAGGGGTTAGAATATTCAAGAGTCAGTTATTTTTGCTATACTGTAAGTGTTCTTTTAAAAAAAGTTGTTTTTTTGTCTAACAAATGTACTTTTATTCATAGTTGGTGTACAATGGAGTAAAAATTAATTTTTCCTTTACACAGGCACAACTTAAGGCATAACTAAGCAGATATATTTATAACAAAGGGAACTGCTGTTACCTCACTTATAAATCCTGAGTCCATTGACACCCATGTGAAACTTGAAGTGTGTTACTAGTAATAGGATTTCACTCCAAGAGTTTTTGGTTTTTTACTGATTTTACGTCGTTAGGGTTGCAGCCGAAAAAACAACATAAACTAAGTCTTCTTTTGCAGAAAGAGCAATTTACTGACCATCGTTTTTTACATATTCACAATATATCATGTTATACTTCCATTGGTAGAAATAGCTGTTTACTACAATTCGATGGGAAAAGTTCTAACTGTTGGGAAAGTTCTGTTATTTCACATCTGCGTTCCTAGGTGTTTTCATCTGCATTCCTAGGTGTTTTCTTCTGCCCTTCTCACTTGATTCTCAAGGCTGTTTGCTTCTTCACAGGCTATATTCGTCAAGGCTGAATTCTTTCGTGCTATCTTTTAGGCTTCCAGGCAGGCTACAAGAATTTTAGAATGTGAAAACATGGGCACAGGAATTACATATTTTATAGTTTAAATAAACAAGACTGTATCTTTGGTGCTNTGCAAAGAGTTAGAAATCACTGGAACACATTGTCATATTGTGAATATTCGACCTGAATGTGTATTTAGAAAAAAAAAAAAAAAAAAAAATTTCTGGGCTGATTATGGAAATTCTAGTAAATACTTTTATTTGGTTAGTTAGTTAAATTACAGCCATTTCAATTTTGACTTCAGATAGCCCTGCCTTACTTATGTGCTTCCTGTCTCCCTCCTTTCCGTTAGCCTCATCTGGCATGACTCTTGCCACCTTGGTTTGCAGCTGGCTTATATGTTCTGAATTCCATGTTTCACCTGACTTTACTGCCCCTCACTAATTCTGTTTTAATGTTGGAGTTTTTTTGACAGACAATTTTTATTTACTGCAAAAGAATACACTAATTGGTNAAATTCTAGTAAATACTTTTATTTAGTTAGTTAGTTAAATTACAGCCATTTCAATTTTGACTTCAGATAGACCTGCATTACTTATGTGCTTCCTGTCTCCCTCCTTTCCGTTAGCCTCATCTGGCATGACTCTTGCCACCTTGGTTTGCAGCTGGCTTATATGTTCTGAATTCCATGTTTCACCTGACTTTACTGCCCCTCACTAATTCTGTTTTAATGTTGGAGTTTTTTTGACAGACAATTTTTATTTACTGCAAAAGAATACACTAATTGGTTTGCTTACTTAAATTGGGTAGCAAAGGAATTTGTAAGGGTACAGCATAAAACCATGATCTGCTTCAACATGGAAAGTGGCTAGCATAGAGGTACAACGATGGTGGTCACACTATCAAATTTCATCAAATGACAGATATTTTCATTCTGCCACTTCTATCTGTGAAGGAATAAAAACAATCAACTTGTCAAGCATGCAAGCAAAATAGAAGATTGTTGCTCCATTTTTCAGCAGAGCACGTACACATATGATTCAACTCCTTCATCAGAGAAGTCATGTGCTAAAGTCACTGGATGAGTCCTTTTCCAAATCTGAGTCTAGGTATGTGCTACCCAAGAGATTTCTCATCCTACTCTGGCATACTCTTTCAGAGGAGTGTTTTTATATAGAAAAGTTAAATTAACCTTCTTGCCACAGGAAAGTCAAAGATGTTCTTTACAGTTCAGATAATATCTGGCAAAACTTTACATTTTGTTATTAACTGATTTAACTACTAACTGATTAAGAAGCGTGTCTCTAAATATTGAAGGTATATATTTTCCTTTTACTGTTTCAAAAACATTTGGAAGTGATATGTCAGTATTTTTTTCTTTTTCAAAAAGGATAGACAATGCTATTTTTCTCCACTTAAATGTTTTGAATTTATTGAAATGGGTCAAAAGAAGTACCTGTCTAATCACAGTAGTTTATAGGGAGACTTTTTTCTTTCATTGTTCTTAACACATGAAATAGAGTTGAGCATCTCAGAAACAGTACTGAATTTTAGAATTTTATTTATTCGACAGTTCAGTGTCATAGTTATTTACTTAAGAGAGAAAAGAGGCAGAAGAAACTGAGAGAAGAGAATGCCAATTTCTACACTGCTGGCGTGCAAATATTAGTTACTAATTTAAAAATAAAAAATTCTATTTGCAAAATATGCAATTGATTTTAATCTTGGGGGTTTTTGTCCTTACCTCATTAATTAATTTCCTTTCACCTAGAAACCAAAGACTTGAACTAAACTCTTTCTTCCATTTACATGGCTGGACACCTACAAGAATGAGACAACAGGTTTGGCAGATGAGGGTAGAGCAGTGAGTACTATTTACCTAGACTTTAGAAAGACTTTTGAGGCTCTCTCTTAGCATTATTATAGACAGATTGGTGAAGTATGGCTTAAATGAGTGGACATTGAGGTGAACTGAAAACTAGCAGAATATCTGGGCCCAGAGGTTTGTGAAAAGTGATACGACACTCAGTGAAGGGAGGTGCCCATGAGAAGGAATAACCCAAGCCACTGGTGCACACCAGGAGTGGCTGGAAGGCAGCTCTGCAAATATTTGTTGGGAAGGAATCCAGAGTGAATCAGACTCTTCTCAGTGGTGCCCTCTGACAGGGCAGATGCCAATAGACAAAAACCTCATTAGTTTCCTCGTGACCATGGAAAGTACTTTTAAACTGTGAGGATAAGCATGGGGACAGGTTTCTCAGAGAGGGTGTTGAGTCTCCATCCCTGGAGATATTCACAATCTGACAGGACACAGCCTTGACCAATGCTGCTCTGGGCAGGGTTTTGGACTAAACTATCTGAAGTTTCCTTCCTGCCTCATCCTCTCTCTGAGTCTGTGACATGAACTTCAGATAAGGCTTATAGTACAACCCTGTAAAAGACTGATCAGAACTGAGATAGAATCTTGTCCCTGATAAAAGTTTCTTTTTCACTCACACTGCTTCATTTTCCATACATTGGGAAGATTAAACCTATCTGCTTTTTGTTTGCTTGTTTTTCTTGTCATGTTCTTCTTGCTCGTCAGAGAAAAAATGGCCACAGATTTTTAAATGAGCACAGGAGACCTAATCAAATGATCCTGTTTGGAGACCATGTGTTGCTTCATTACGAGTTAATTCATCTCTATATTTTGCCCTACTTGGTGAAGACAATGGATTTAGCATCTATTTGCCTTTGTGTTGGTATATGCACAATGCAAGTAAAACTTTTCTGTAAAGGCAAGTAAAGCATGCTATTAATTTTCTTTATGTCAGAAGTTCCAGGCACAGAAAAAAATACTGGAGAATGAAGAAAAATACACTTTTTACTCTGTGCATTAACAGTCAAGTGTTGAGTGTGTATTTATGCAAGCATTGAAACAGAAACTGAGTGCGCTACAGGCAAGTATGGCAGAGTGTATCACTTCTTCATTTTTAAGCAGTTTTCCTGAGAGATTTTCTAAGAAAGTTTTGTATTTAAAGATGGAAATATCAAAAGATTTTCAGACCAGGTACTAAGCAGTTAATAGAATCCATTCATTGTATCTTATTTCTAGAAAAACAAATTCAAGGAAAATTGTGCCCATTATCTGTCATGAATAAGTTAAAAAGCAATCATTATTCTAACTTGCAATTAACTCTCTAATTTTTAATCTTATTTTTTATTCTTCTTAAGAGTATGAGAATATTCTAGCTTTAGGCTTTTTGTGTTCTGTGAATTTTGATTTTTCTTCTATTTTCACATCTTTACCTGTAGAGCAGAGTAAAGAGAAAAGTTATTAAATGCACTCATAATTCTTAGAAATGCCATTTATATCTAGCATTCTGCTGTTGATAGATGTTTACCTAAAACAAAAGCCATCCTCTGGTCCCCTTGGAGCTAAGTCGTCTTCTATGCAACAGCTTTGGTCAATCAAACCCTGCATTATTCCCTGAGTTTCATGGGAACATCTCCTTGGCGATCTCCTCTCAGCCTTCTTCAGTTGTAGGGGTTTATTGGTCAGTCATAATATTTTTAGTAAAAGGTCTTATAATCATCTTCTAGTCACATAACATTTTGTAGTGGACTTAAAAGAGGACAGGATTTCCTTTGCCAAGCATGCACTTTTCTTTACCAAGTCCACAACCAAACATTGTAAATAAAATTGGATTCCTCAGCTTATTTCTATGGTACTCATGTATTTGCCAGATCAACAAAACATTTGGATATAAGAGCTAAAGTAAAAGTATTTTGATATAACTAACAAAAACCTCCTGTTTATGTTTGAAATTGAAGCTATAAGTTTTCTTGCTTTGTCATGTAAACTTCTGAAATGTCAGTATATTTCTTTGGTATTTCCAAAAGGGCCTACTTTTTCCAGGGAAAAGTAGGCTACCATATATTTTTTTTTCAGACTTGGGACATAGTCTGTAGATCCAGATGCAGTTCCTACAATGCAAATCTTCTTAGAATGAGCTGCTGCTGCAATGTATCCTTTCTCTTTTTCTTTGTGCACAAAGACATGCATACTCATACAAGTACATGTATAAAACTGAATTACCTGAAAATTCCTCTATTTTCTACTTCCATTTGACGTGTGTTTCTGGTATGTACTTTAGATTGACTCATGCATATTATAAGTAAAAAAATATTTTTAGTGGGCAAAAACACTTAGAAATATTTGTGACATTTTCTACTTTCCAATTAACTTTAGAGGAGTGACTTGAAAGAAAGGTTGGTTCCATAGCTTTAAGGCTTCCATTTTGGGGATAAAAATAGACAATGTACTCTTCATGAAGATGTGCATGCAATATTTATAAAGCAAATATTGTGTTAATACAGCCTATAACTGCAGATAATCAGTGTTTGCATCTGTATGTTCACGTATGTGTGTGAGCTTTTCCCTCCCTGAGGTTGCTTGCTATCCTGAAATAATGCAAATTCTCTTTGCTTGTTTGACAAGAAGTTTGATGCTATCGAGCTTTATCAGAATGTCACTGACTGTTTCTCTTCTCATTAATATAATTGAAACTAGGATATATCAGATACTCTCAAGACACAAAGTACACATGCTGAAAAATGCACATACTATTTTAAGAACTTGTTTCCAACAGTGGGAATGTAGAATATTTCCAAATTTCGGGATGAAACATCTAGTTTATTTCTACTATGACAATTTTTTGTGCTTTCCTTTATATTGATTTCCCTGTCTAACATGTTTGCACAGGCTTCCAGAGTTCAGCAGAGAAGAGGCAAGAATTAAATAATCAGCCTTCATTCCTACTATTTGCTTTCTCTTTCTAGTATTTTGCTCTAGGCTAACTGGAAATTTTAAGGTTCATTAAATAACCAGAAAACTCAGGATACAATCTTTGACATATGATGGCACAATTAAACAATTAGCCTTTGCCAAAAATTTAGAACTCTAACATAGGGGTGTCCCAAGTCAAAGTGCCACCTTTTAGTTCATTAGTTAAACCTGTGACATCATGATTCTTCTAAAACTAAGAAGATTTCTGCCATATCAATTCATCAATAGATTCTCTGTGATAAATGCAAAAGAAATGATAGCCACAAAGTATGTCAAGCATGCGGAAGCCTCATGCATTTTATTATCTCAGCAATAAAAATACATTTTCTGTGGTGTCACATCTTAAAACTCTCTTTTTGTATTAACATGGTTAATATTTTTGAATAAAAAACAATTCTGATGCTTTGCTAAATATCAGGAAATAGAACATCCCATCACACCTGTGAATTATTCATGCTTGTGGTAACATAATTTTTTATGCTAGTTTCTCTAGCTTGATAATCCTCAAGTAGTCCCAACAATTACATGGGTTTGAAACTACAACATTTATTTGCCTTACAGCCTCTGGCTGTAAAGGAGAGACTTAAGCGTGAGTCTATCGACCTCACCACTACCATGTTCTCTCTTTAGAGACCACAACCCTGGATCAAGAGAGCTTCATGGTTTACAACATTAATTCATTTTCTTTAAGATTCAGGGAAAGTTTGGCACCTTCTTTTCTTGGAGCTTTCCCATAATCTTGCCACAAGGGAGGGTCTGAAAGTCTTAGCTTGACAATGAACTCCTGAAAAAATACAGGACTGGAGAATCAACAAAGAAAAAGTGCAGAACCTGAGATGTTTCCATGCTGCACTTTTTGTCAACATAATTGACTGAGAAAAAATGATTATTAAATTGCTGGAGAGTCTGAGGACTCATAGGTCAAGTGGACCTCAAGGTACCATTTCTGTGAAACAGCAGCAGATGGAGGGTATCTTTCTTGGGAGTCTGCCAAAATCGTAATGAGTGTGATGGGCAGGCACCTATTGAGAACAAATAGGTTGATAGCTGGTTAGATTTCACAAAATTTGCAATAAACAGTGCTGCTGGAGTGGTGGGGGGGAGGGGGCAGGAGAGGAGAAGAAAAGTCAATATTTCAATGTTGAAATAGAAGATGTGTATTTGTGCTTGTGGCAAAACAAAAGATAAATCCTTACTGTTGGAAAAAGCATCTATAATTGTATCCAATTAAAGCAATATATAATAGTCTCACACTAGTTTTTTCATTAAGGCTTCGTGAATGTGTTGAACAATGCCAACAATGTTCTTCTTGATGTAGACCCAAAGTGCTGACAACTTTCTGACCATTTTTGGAAAAAAAAAACCCAAACAAACAAAAAAAAACCAACAACAAAAAAAGCACATCAGGTTAAACGATTGTTATGTAATGATTTTTTTTTTTTTATTTTACTTTTTTACTAATTATGTCACCGTGATCTGTCTACAGGACAAAGAGATACACGTTGAAAAACTGAAATAATGAACTGCATTAATTTCATTAACACATATATATATTTATTAAAGAAATAAATTTGGATTGAAATGAGTGAAGGTAGGCAGAGACTCAGGAAAGAATTTGCATAACAATAATATGGGTCTCAAAGGGAAATTCCTGTACACAACTTAGTATAGTATGAGTTTGGAATATGCTGATTATTTTCTACACTTTGTCAAACCTTTGAACAATAAGCACTTCACCCCAAATAAGGCAACACCTTGGGGATATGACTGACCTTGTAAAAACGACAATGAGAAGAAGCCATGAATAGCAGTAGTGATCATGGTGATGACAGTACATGTAAGTGTTCTTTTCCCCTCTTATGTGGCAGTAAAATTGTGGAATATGAGTTTAAAATACTTTTATTCCAAGCAAAATTTTGTTGTCAGTTAATATTTCTGTATACTACAGATTTGCCATATGACTACTCTCTATCATTAGATCAAGTAATCAGTAAAAGGGCTTTGTGTTGTTTGGTTTGTTTTTTTTTAATTTATTTGCTTTCTGATGTTTTTATGCAATTCTAGTATGTTTATTAAAAGCAAATCCTTTGCTTACATACAAGTATCCTTTGGATACGTACAAGTATCCAAATTAATAAGAAAATAATAAGGATAATATGGGTTTTATCTTCTTAATAACCGAGAAAATTATTTACAAGGGTCTGGGCGTGTGTACTGAATAATATTTTCAAAAAACTCTGTTTTGAATTACTCTTTTTTCTCATCTTTTGCCTGTAGACTGAAAAAAGGTCTTGTTACAGAATTTTTATGAAAATTGCCACTGAGCAGTAAAATCAGAAGTAGTACAAACTTTTTTTCCTTTTGCTTCTGTGTATAGATGCAAACCGTTAATTGTACTGAAGAACACTAAATCACAAATTTTCTGTCTTTTTAGCTGTACATATTCCCTGTTCTTGTTTTTCATACTTTTTCAGTTAGAGGGAAGATAGCTCTTTGGTTTCTGTAATTCAGTCTTTAAATGTTATAGTTTATGTCAGTTTAGTTACTATTCTTACTTCTGCTGCAAGTCACTCTTGTTTATTCTACGATTTTTTTGATTACTGAAATTCAGTCACTAAATAAGAAACATTTCATTTTGTAGTTAACAATTTACTTACTAACCTGATACTAAACTACTTGAAGTGAATGCAAATTCTGTTAATTTTATTGTACTTTTCATATCTTTTCATGACAACACTAATGAAGTTAAGTTCAAAGAATATCAATGGTCTTGTTTGTCCTATAAAAGTTCAGTATCCTGCTAATGATTCATACCTGAGGTAGGACCTAAAACATCTTACTGTGAATGCTGTCATCTATAACCTTCTACATCTTGTTTGCCTTTTATTGGCAAATATTATTCCTTTCTTAAAGTGTTCTAGGGGTAACTGGTTGGTTGACTGGACAGGTATTACACATCTTTTTTGTAATGCATCACAAGCTTTTTTCTCCTAAAGTCATTGTATTAGTAGGTAGGAGAAACCAGCAAAACTGGCATTTTTAAGAAGTAAGGAATTCTTAGGAATGCTGTAAGGACATGACTACTTAGTCAAAATCCACCTGACTATTAAACTTTTAAAGAAATCTAACTGTCATTGTCTCAGAGAAAAGAGATAAGGAAGAATATTTGGTTTTGCAGTTGGTAGTCATGCTTAACAGGAAAGACTGAAGATACATGATATATAAAGGATGCTCTAACTGCATAAGCTAGAGAGAGAGGTCCTAGTGCCACTTCTGTGAAAAAGTAAAAAATCATCTGTAAGGAGTCATCCACTTGCATACATATTTAATGTTACTCTGCAGAGACCGTGGAAAATCTTCCTCACTGGGCTGTAATATTATGGGGAATAGTTTAGTGGAACAAAGTGCATATCTTTGTGAGTTATTCTTCACAAATATGAATACTGAATTACTTGCCAGTAGTTCATAATTCATAATTCCAAAAAGTCTTTTCTAGCCATGTTGAATACATAAAAAGCTAAGACTGTTAAAAGATGTGATGACAATCTGCATTTTTCATATTTAACTATTTTACAAAAATTCATTAATTGTCTCTGTCAGTTATTAAAACCTGTAAGCAAGATGCCCTCTGCACGTCTATCAGGATGACTGGCCTAATCAGGCTCAACAAATTCAATGAGTATTTTGCTAAGCTTAATTAAAATTCAGCCCTGCATTTGTGTAAGCCGCAGTGGTTTGGCAGACCTTCAAAGGGCTATACTGCAGCACAACAATAAAAGTGATAAAGACACACAATAACAATAAATATAATGCTAATGTTCCCATTATTCACAAATCAGGTATAAGGTTGCTCCTTTAACTATTTTCTGTTTTCTGTGGTGATAAAATTCAAATCTGTGGATTTTTCCTTTTCAATCTCTGCAAATGTTATTCTTATCCACCTACCATTGTATGGTTCTAATGAAAATAAGTAATTCTAATAACTTAGAAGAATATTGTATGTACTTTATTCCCAATAAGGAGAAAAATGCATATGGCTTGTTTGTTTAAAATTTCAAAATGGGACATTTGCTTTGCAGTGGCAATGCTGTCCTTTAGTGGGTATTACCCTTTAGGGGGTTATACCTCAGCTCAGCCAATTCCTCCTTTAGGCATATTCCTCATCCGCCTTTCTTGACTGTATGACCTCAGGTCTAGGTTTCTCCAAGCATTATGTAAATTAGAGTTTAACATTAGAAATTAAATGGAGCCTTCCCTGCAGGTACTTGAGTTTTGATTTATAAACTAGGATTATATTTCTTCATAAATACTTGTTTACTTCTTTTCAAAATCCCTACTGTTCCCCACATATCTTAAAGATATCTTTGGAATGCTTGTTTGTGACTCCTCATGAAGAAATGTTATTTAGACCATATTATTTCTTAAGAATTAGATTTTTTTTTTTTTTTTTTTAAGAAGAACTCGTTATGGTCCCTTTGAATTGCGAAGGCTCTGTTTCACAAACAATATACAGCATACTTCTATATATTGTACTTCGTAGTGATTCCCTTACCCTTGTTCCATTAGCTTTGTATTTGTGCCACTGATACTTTGATATTTTGTTTGCATTCTTAGCAAACACTACATTGACAGTCAATCTTGGTTAAAGATTTTTTTCCCTTCAAAAAGGAAACTCTTAGAATAGTGTATTGTTACTAACAACAAACAAACTAAAATAACAACTGTGGTAAGAGATTTTTATAATGACAAAATCATTTTTCAACAAGTAAAGAAGCAAAAGAGGAGTAAACAGCAAAAAGTGAAGCAAATAGCCATTACTATTGTACACTATTTATAGAATCAGATTTCTGTCACAGGAAACAAACATTAGGATGACTTAGAATGAAAAATGGTGATTTAGAGATAAACAGTGATAGAAATATCACACACTGAAAAGATATATTCCTAGTTTATGACATATTATTTGCTTTGATGTTTGCTATTTGCTAAAATTAATTATCTCTGTAGTGGCTTGTACAATCAGAATCATAAATATTTTGCAGGATAAAGCAAATTCTGCTTAAATAAAAAACCCTTAAGAAACTATACCAAACAATAAGGAAATACAAGCATAAGAATATTTTTTTCATGGGAATATTAAAATTCTCATGTAACTTTAAATTCCTTGACTGAATGAGATTAAAACAGAGAATAAAGTGAATTCCTTATTTTCATTAACTCCATAAACCTTGACAAAGCAGTACAGAATGACAGGAAGCCTCTTCACATTTCCATGGAGGCTGATGACCTATCAGACATTTTTTATTTCTCTTTTCTGCAAATCTAATCTGGATGTTCTTTGTTTTTTTCTGAAAGATTTTCAGAGAGCAGATCTTTTAATAGGTGACTGTTCAGCTGCCTCATTTTTTTATTTTATTTTTTTATCTATTTTAATATTTTATTTTGAAGTATAGGAAAGTACCTTGTTAAATGAGGAAAATTACTAAGTATCTAAGCTGCTAAAAAGTTGTGAGTACTGCCTACAAACTGTGACTAAATATTTAATTAATAGTAAAAGCCATCCTTTGCAATTCAGTATTTTTTCCACAAGTCATGACTAAGGATACAATGTCATGTAAATCTTTATAAATGAAGATTCTTTCTATTTTTCCTAAATTGCCTTCTGATAGCATGTACAATTAATTAGTGTCAGTAAAAGGATCAGTTAGATGCAAGATTTTTCTTCGTAAAAGTAGAGATTCAGAGTCAGATTTTTTTTTTTAAAGTCCCAGTTCTATTTGTACCTTGAAAAAGATGTGTAATAAACTGTGACTAATCCATTAAATGTTAAAGTTGGTCATAGTAAATTACAATATTATCACAGATTCTATGAACTATTTTTGCACATTTATTTCAGAAAAGTTTTTTCTCTTTCATACAAGTGTCTATCTTCCTAATCATGAAATTCTTGAGTCTCTCTTGATATAGGATTTTTCTTAAGCAATAACATCATCAGGACCCTGCCTTCTGCAAGCTAAAAAGGAGACATTAGTGGAACTGAGTTAGATCTAGCCTTTAGTGCGGATGTAAAACAGTCGGACATGTACGTGTACATAATATTTAAACTGAGATATATATAGTTCCTTATACAAGAATGCAGCAGCATACAAAGAGCAATGTCACTGATGGAGATTCTTGACAATCTTCTACATTGATCCTTTCTAGTTAAGTTCAATTGATCTTAAATGAAGCAGAGTTACTATATAATAGTGTAATATATCTAATATATAAAAGGTATATATAATATCTGTGTAATACCTGTATAAGAATATACATATAAAAAACACAATAATAATATTCAATATTCAATTCATCAAGTAATTTTAAAAGATTTGCATTATTTCTTCTTTATTCTTGGATTTCAACCATCTTAGTGATAGTATTGTTATAGACTGATGTGCATACTTCTGAAATACCAACGTTAAGTTTTAAATGTTATTCAAGCAAAGGCAAGTGTTTAGATCTCCTCTTACACCTACATAGTCTTGTAGAATTATTACAAATAAGTATAAAAGCGAAGAATTGATAGAGGCCCATAATGCTATGAGAAGCAAAATCTAACATCAGAAATTCCATATTTATTTCTTGTGCTTCTGTTCAGGAGCACAGGGGAGATTTTACCTCTTGGTCAACGCTGTAGGCCTGGATCAACAATAGGGCAGCCACCATCAGTAAGTTTTCAGAGCTGACTGTCTGCAAGAAAATGTCACACACAGCTGAAATTAGTATAAATCATAAGTATTACATAGCCAAAGCACGAGATATGAAATAACGGATAACGTTGTTATAATTCACAATAACTAATAGCTAAACACTCCAGTTTCCAAAACAGTGCTGGGAGATGACCAGGAGAAAATTGTTAGTGTGGTAGTTTAACAATGGCTAATAATGCTTTTAGGTTTAAAGAAAAAGTGATGTTTAACACAACAAAGCTGAAAGCTGTTCCACTAGCATTCACTGTTAGGGCTCCAATTTCTACTTTGTGCTTTCCCTTATTTCTGAAACTGAAAGAATAGTTATTACCTAAACTCAGAACTGAATGTAAAACAAAAGGGAAGCTGTTCACAAAGCACTCACACATGATGTAGGAAGTTGGAAAAAGAGTTGCATCGTGAAAAGTTCTGGCAGTCAGGAGCATGGGTGCCTGTTTTACATAAGGGCAGACTGGTGTTACTATTCTTACATAATTTCAAAATAAAATATATGGTCATTTTTGGGTGTTGTTTGAGGTTTGTTTGGTTGAGGTTTTGGGGGGGTTTTTGATGTCGTAGTTTTGGTTTGTTTTTTGTTGTAGGTTTTTTGGGAGCCTTTTTTCAGATGAATAATCTGTATTTAGGTATGGTTAAAACAGAAAAGTATGCATGGCACCTGAAAGTACAGCAACCACAAAAAACATCAGTATAAGATCATGAGTAGAGCAGTAAATAAGAACTGTTCAGGCTGCCTGAGCTAAACCTGCATATATGTTTATCACAAACAACACAAGTATTTCATATGCGTGCATATGTACCCTACATATGCATTTATACACATGTGCATGTGCATCATGCATGTTTAATATGTGTGTGCATCGTATTGCATGTCCCTTTGAACCGTGCCTGTGAGGCTTTAATCTACCTTCAGACACCTGAAAATTTCCTGGGTTTTGTTTCACAACAATTTCTTAATTCTTATTAGTGGTTTTATTCAGCTGCAGGTGGAATTTTACTAAGGTATATCTCAATATTTTAAAGTGTTCAGTATCTGTAAGCCTAAGTATAAGAGTGTCGTTTTACAAAACAGGTTATATTATTGCACTCCAATATGTATAGCTTGAATCACTTAATAATGGAGCAATTTATATTGATAATTTTCATTCCAATTCAAATTATCTTAGTATTTAAGAGTTGAGGTGATTGAGAAGGGAAAGGTTATTATATCGGTTGCCCACTTTCCATCTTGTACTGTGGCAAGAAGCATAACAGCATTGTAATTGAAATAGTTTTGACTGACAAAAATAAATCTTTTCTTATTTTTTCTTCTTTAAACTTATATCTTTGGCAGTGGCCTATGTATAACTAATCCCTCTTCATGTTATTTTGTTCTGTAACTTTGGGAATTGCACTTTTCAGAGCACAATATGAAAGAGAAATTTTTCACAATCAGTTTAGTATGACTTTAACCTTTACAACTTCGCTGAAACACAGGAGTATATGCAGAAATGGAACTTATAATCTTTGAAACCAGGAATATGTCAAACCAACTACATTCATTCATTTGTTCTTGTGTTTTCTATTTAATGCTAATATATCATGTTTGTACACTTGAAGAAAAATAGTTGGACTGTTAGACTGTAATCCTATACATTTCTCTTTGTTCATATATATACAGACAAAATGTGTTGCTGTAGGTTTCTATATTGCATGAAGTCTGTGGTCCCATGTGTGAAGCAGCTACAGAGTCATAGACAAGGGCTTTGTCTTCTTTGTTGATCCTTAAATTTGTGATAAATTATTGTTTTGAAAAATCTGACTGATTGAAGTGGATTTTGAAACATGAGATTAAAATCATACTGACAGTGATATCTGAATAGAAAAGTATCTGAACACAGTATTTGAGCATTTATTTCCTGGTAGTTTCACAAACAGATAAATTGGCATGTCTTCTTATGCTACTGTGTTTCTGAAGTCATTATTTTCTTTTACAGAATCTCTTTTAGCATTTAGTTAAAAATAAATAAATTGCAAAAGTCTGTCAGTGTTGCAGACATGAGGAGAAATGTGCAAATGCTGGTTTTGTGCCACACCCAGTAAAAAATTCATGCCGCTAAAAGGTTATATGGTAAGGTCCATGAATGGATTTTTTTCCCCCCTGCAGAAAAATTAGTATTACTATAAAGTGCCTAGGTATAAAAACATTGTAAATCTTTATCTGGAATCATTAATAGATAAATGTACCTTGTACACATAAGTGTACAAAGGTTAGTTAGTGGCCTAAAACAACTTTATGGTTGTCATTGTTCTAGGCCACTAACTAACCTTTGCACAGAAAAGTGATGAGCTGATACTCATAGTGAGTGTTGATGTCATCCTAAATATGCTTCTTGGTTAGGAGATGTAAAAGTACATCTTGTGAGTGTGGGAAACTGCAATAAACTGTTCATGATTTGCACGAGGCTACATAGTAAACAAGACAAAGCTAGAGCTTCTGAATCTCAGTCTCTCACTAGACTTAGAATTATGATCAATTTTGAAATAATAATACATTTTATTGCATTATTAATTTTGTTAAGCATAATTCTGTTTATATATTTATAAATAGCTTCTTAAATGTTCAATTTTAAGTTACACCAGTCCTTCAGTCTTCCTAATGTAACTAGCTTATGTGCAATAAAAAAGTGCCAGCCATATAAATGTTGAATACTTAACCATATCAAATTAACAACCTTTAAGAAGTGATTACCATAATTCCTTTAATATTATATCTTTGTTGTAGATTCAAAAAAATCCCATAAGCAAACAGTTGATTTATATATTGAACTTCTGATTTTGCTGAGGAAAGTTTTAGGAAAAGGTCTTTCATTCCCTTTTGCCTTCAAATCTTCAATTAGTGTTCTGTTCATATTCAATTTTAATTGCCACGATGTAGTTTGCAAAGATGGTATGCAGCTGTAAAAGGCTGCACTTTATTGCACCAACAGGATTATTTATCTGAAGAGATACATTGCTGTTACTGTAAAGAATGGGCCTATTTTACTTTATCAGCAGCTAAGGGTAGGGTTAATGGCTATGATATATCTTTCACGTTGTGTGTGAAACATGGAGTGCTCTGCACTGTTAAGATTTACAGTGTGGAAGACGAAGTGTATTCTATTCCAAGCACTCATTTAACAGAAAACTGTAAACTTGGGAATTAACTTTAAAACCCCTAAATATGTTAAAACAACGTTACGACTGGAAAAGAAAAATAATTTCTTAGCATAAATTCATACTTTTAAGCTTTTATGCATGGGGAGGAATTCCAAATTTTATGTATGTTCTAAGCAAGCAAAGAATGCATGTAATGAGGATGTTTCAATATTCATTGCATTTCTATCTGTAGTGCAGTAGGATGCAGGAACAAAGTCATAGAAAAATTCTGTTCATTATTTTGGAGAAAGAGTCAGTACCTTCAGAGAGGACATTTTCATTCTTTAGCATGCTATTGGAAGTCCTGTCTATTCAGCAAAAAGAACAATATTGCTTAAGTTCTATGTGAGTACAATGGTAAATACAAGGGATAAGGGAGATATGTAGCTGTCAGGTTTCCCATCTTTTTTGTCCTGCATCTGAAAAAAAGTGGGACCCACGGAGATGATGTATCTCAATGGATGTGTTAGCTGGATCACTGTAGGATCACTGCAGTTCTGGTAGGACAGACTATAATGCCATTCAGTACAGGAATAATTAGCAGTATGTCCACTAAACATTACGTATTCTGTATTTGTGAAAGCTAGTTATAGTACGCATAAATTCTAAACACTAGAACAAAATTCAGAGCTGTGCTTTAGAGAATTGTGCCATACATTGCACAGGAACAGTTGAACATGTTCTGCTAGGGTCATAAGTCACCAAAAAGATAACTGAGAATAGTCTGAAATAAGTGTGTTTATTAGAAATATCTAGTAAGACAGAAATGTGACATTTGTTTTGCCATTCCTTTTTTCTATAGTCTGGATAGCTCCTTTATGTGGCTTTCATCCAGGAAGCTCAGATTATATGCCTAACAGTTTTGAGAGGGATTTGATCCCACACTTGTGCAAAAAGGTGTGCTGCACACCTCCTCTGTGCAACTCTTCTTTGCAGAAGAAGGGAAATTTCATTAGGAGTTGAAGAGAACAAAAGACAGTAATTTTCCCAGGAAATTATTAGAATGTTTTGGAGAGTAACCAGTTTTACCCCTTGCTTTTTGACAGATCCATACATGTATAAAAATTTATTAATTTAATTTGAAACTGCTCCAAGAGGCTAGGAATCAAATCCCATACCTCCATTCTCCAGATTTACTGTTGAATAACAAAGTCAATTTCCTGTTTCTCTGCTATTTGCAAATCTGATACTTGAGTTTCTTTCAGCCAGCTGACCCACTTTTAATTTTGAAAAGAGGTAATTAATTTCAAATCAATAGTGTTTTCCTCTATAAGACAATTCTAATTAGTGGTTATAAACATTTCTTACTGCTTTGTTTTAAAACACAATTGTATTGAACGCTGCAAATTGTCATAATACCAGACTATGTCCTTTTAGGATTAAAAATTCAGATTCTTGCATCATGTTCTAATTTTATTCCTGATCTAGGAACATAGTATTTCTGAACAAGTTCAAATGTAGAAGGACCATCAGAACAAGAAGCTACTATGAAGTTCTTCAGGCAACAGTAATGATTCTAATTATAGTAATGATTCTAATTACAGTAATGATTCTAATTACCCAATATTTCAGGGTTAGACAGAAGATGAGCTGAATATCTCAGAATCATAACTTTTGTTTAAGGATATGACTTTAAAAGGCACTCAAGTCTATTTTCATAATATAGCTATCAGAGAATGGATTTCTTTTTACCATATAATTATCTACCATAAAATGGACTGTGTTTATTACCCGTAGGGAAGAATATGCCCATGAACTCTCAATTGTGTTAGCAGACAGTTCACTTGCATTATGAAGAGAGTTGAAACCATGATGATGTCTTTGTAAATAATTTGATACGTTTTTGTGTTTTGAAATGTAAAATTTGGTTCTGAGAAGTGGAAGGAATGATGCCACTAGGTTGTTATTAATATTACTTATAAGAGCATTGATATTATTTATAAGAGTTTGTACATTGAACTCTATGACTCTATTTTATAGTTAAAAGAATAGTTTTCAACAGGTTCACATTGTTTAGTCTATTGTGTTTTATTTATCCATTTGTAATTTATACTGAAAAGCTTGAATTAAATGTCCCAGTTATGATTAATTATATTTTCTGAAAAATCCTGGGTTTTTGTTTTCCTTTAAGCAAGAAAAACCCTATCCATTTTGGTTAGATTATCAAGATTCTTTTAATATATTGTACTTTTCATAATGCAAGCAATCATTACAGCTTCAGGTCTTCAGTTTGAGTGTTTTTGTGATGGAGTATAGTTCCAGAGAAGAAATAACTGTTTATCTAATAAATAGTTTATGATTTTTTTTTTGTTTAGTATTATATCAATCAGAGAAAATTAATTGTATTGCTATATATGAAAATTATATTTCCTCAATATGATAAAAAGAAGTATAACTTTCTCCTTAGCAGTGAAGCTTGGTCAGTCCTCCGGGAAGACATCATTAATTGGCAGTTTTTCTTTCTTCTCATTTGATTATTTCAGATAATCATTGCAGACTTTGCAAGCTTTTCAGTTGAGAACATTCTTTGTTTCTTAATAATAAAGTCTTAAGTACATTAACAACATTCTTCTTGCACTATTTCAAAGTCTGTCAAACATAATACAGACCTAAAAATGAAAAAAATGTTTTAGGATAATTCTGTAATATTTTCCATTTAATATTAAATATCTTTTTGAGAAAGAGCTATAATAGCTAACAAGTGTGTAAAATACAAGGTTTCTTCTTTGACCAAGTAACCACACATTTTACTTGTTTTTTCTGTTTATTATTTTGTCATATGCAGTGCTAAACTGAGGGGGTTAGTGCGGGAAGCAGCTTCAGCTGTAGGTGAGAGTCTGAGATCCTAACTTATCTGCCCTTCAACTTTAGGAAAACTTCACATTCCTTGTGTCTCACTCATTTTTGACAACCAAAGGGGCTTTTTTAAAGAAAAACTCTATGTGCTTTGCAATTAAAACTGTTCATAGAATCATAGAATATTTTTGATTGAGTTGGAAGTGGCCTTTAAACGTCATCTAGTCTAACCTCCCTGCA
Source organism: Serilophus lunatus (assembly GCA_013399895.1). Lineage (NCBI taxonomy): Eukaryota > Metazoa > Chordata > Aves > Passeriformes > Eurylaimidae > Serilophus > Serilophus lunatus. Next base: position 297,599 of record VXBA01003142.1, read on the forward strand.
TGAGCAGGGATGTCTTCAACTAAACTAGGTGGCTCAGAGGCCTGTCCAGCCTGACCTTGAATGTTTCTAGGGATGGGATATCTACCACGTCTCTGGCCAACGTGTTCCATTTTTTCACTAACTTCATTGTAAAAAATGTTATCCTTATACCTTGTCTGAATCTGCTCTCTTTGTTTGAAACCATTACTCCTCACAACAGGCCTTCTATAGCTCTGTAGTTCCTATTTGACTAAGTGGCTCTTCCCGTTGTTTTTGTTATTTTGTTGTAGCTAGAGAACGTCCTTTCCTTTTATTTAGAATAAAATTGAATGTTTTAAAGTTCAGTTGTGCCTCTTTATTGCTTTTGACAACATAGAGACTTCCTTATCCTTAAAATTAGCTCAGTCGGTCACAGCGTGGTGCTAATAATGTCAAGGTGGTCTCTTCAGTCCCCATACAGGTCATTCACTTGAGTTGGACTTCATGACCCTTGTGGGTCCTTTCCAATTCATAATATTCTGTGTTTCTGTGACATATTCTAACATAAATTTTACCTCCTCTTTTTCAGGGATCATGTTTTCATGATAGTTGCTCGAGAGAAAAGTAACTTCCTCTAAACTGTTTGAGGTTTTGTTTGTTTGTTTGTTATTATTTGCTTGTTTTGTTGCTAAATTCATTCTGTTTGTTGAAATACTCTGTGATTTTTCTGGATCTGCTACCTATGTAACTCAAACTGATGGCAGGTCTCCCAAAACTTATGTGTGGAAAGTATCTTCCAACATATTTCTGAGGAGTTCAGTGTCTAGACAATTTTCTAGTTCCTGTAGCCAAGCTGAGAACATGTCCTTCCGAGATGAAAGATGATACAAGTAAACCATTTGTGACCCCTGCAGCAATGCCAATACTGAAAACGTCCTGTTTATGGCCATTAACAGCCATAACAACCTGAATTCATAAATCATCTGCTTCAGTTTGTAGCTGTTTCTTTTACTCCAGGCCCTAAGAAGCTGAAACAAAGCAGAACTTTATAAGGTTTAGGTGAGAAAATCCTAAATTCATCCCACTGCTCCCTGTTCTTGTATCTGCTCCACCTGGTAGGGCTATCTGCAATCCTGCAGGTGAGAAAGCAAGATGATGTAAGTGAAAAGACACATTTGTGTACTGTTAGCATAATGAAAAGACCTGCTTTATCATAAAATGTAGAAGAAAGTTTCAAAATGAAATGGTATGTATTGTATTGACTTCTGCGATTCTGAGATTTCAGTTTAAATTATGACTTCTAAAATAAAATTTAAGTAATGGAAACCTCCATTAGGATAGCTACAGATTTAATACAGCTAGTATTTCCTTCAAACTAAAGCTATCATAAGTAGGTAAGGCTAGATATTAATAATGACACCATTTTTTGCAACCCAGAAATGCTCATTCTTCAGAAATTTGATTCCAAACACTGATTTTTGCAGCCAAATTAAAATAATCATCTTACCATTAAAGTCAGATCCAAGCTTTGCCTTACAATTAGGTGATATTGAAACGTAGGAGCACAAATATATATCTGTTTCCAACACTTGGGTTTTTTTAATGTCTTAGTCCCCTTTTAACTACTACATTGTATTTAGATTCTAGTTTCGTTTTTTGTTTTTACAAAATGTCTCTCTGTCTAATGCTGCAAGTGAGAAGAAATCCATAATATAAACCTGAAATAAATAGTGAGACTTGAAATTCCCATGTCATGTTATTTTTTTTTTTTTATTCTGCAGAAGTCAAACCCACTATGCTCTTGCTGCTGTATGTAAATGGAATATACCAGTGATTATTACTGGTTAGAGCTGTATGTGGTTTTTAGGGTGGATGTGTCTGTTGGGCTTGAGAAAATGAGTTTTAATTCATGATGTTATTTGCTGTATTTCACTCTCAAGTATACACTGAGCATTATGACAACCTGTAGCATGGGTGCTGATAGCCATGCAAGCTCTTCAAATAGGAAAAAAAAAAAGTAAATAAATTTTATCCAAGTATTGTAGTTTGAAGAGCTTACTCTTCATATTTGTTAAAATAAATTTCCATGAGTTGTATTTAGAGACTCTTTTAAATGTAATGTAATAAATATTGGTGTAAAAAAAGCAGACAACATGCTTTGGTCTCAGACATTGTCTATGGTCACAGAAGCTCTAGCTTAACCCATCAGGATTCTGCTTTCTTTTCCAGAGAACTGCAGGTCTCTAGAAGGCTCAAGTCTGCCAGATCCAGACAGATGTCTTACAAACCCTAGAACACTATAAAGAACACTCAATACAACCATCTATCAAATTAACCCTGTAAAAGGCCTCAGTATCCATCAATATCCTAGATTTTCCAAAGAATTCATACAATGATAGTTAACAAAATACCTTCTCCAATTTAAATCTAAGATGCGATTTCTATCCCCATTATGATAGTTTGGCAATGCATGACCAATTCACCCCTCTCATAATCCTATATTCTCTCAACTCAATATGTTTTTTATAATTTCACTCATGTAAACATATCATAAAACATGAAGTTACTTGCCTAAGAAAGCACAGAAACCAAAAATGACAGCAAAAAACAGTTGGTCTCGATTATTAGTATCTGGCAAAAATACAGTTTCCATGTTTCTGTCTCTAGTGCACTTACCTTGAATATCTAACTGAATTACTTCCAGAAATTCAGATGTGAAACTAAGTAGGTATTTACATATGTCAGTGTTTGACTTGTTTGAGGTCAAGACCTCTTTGCCTTGCAGAAGAAAGAAAAGAATAAAGCTGTACATAAAGCTATATGTATTATCTGTGTCTTAAAAGGCAAGAGGCTTTGATGAATATTGGTAGGAGCTCTTGGCTTCCTTAAAGGCAGAGAGGCCCTGCAGAGAGATCTAAACAAATCAAAGAGCTGGGCAATTACCAACCATAAGTCCAACAAGGGAAAGTGCTGGATTCTGCACCTGGGATGGGACAACTCTGGATGTATGGACAGATCAGGGAATGAGATGCTGGAAAGCAGTGATGCAGAAAGTGGCCTGGGGTTCCTGGTTACTGGCAAGTTGATTATGAGTCAACAGTGCCCTGGCAGCCAGGAGAGACAACTATGTCCCGGAGGGCAACGGGAAAAGCATTACCAGCTATTTAGCAGAGGGAATTGTCCCACTCTGCTCTGCACTGGTGCAGCCTCACCTTGAATATTGTGGCAGTTTTGGTTACCACAATATAAGAAAGATATTAAGCAAACAAAGAGTATCCAAAAGAGGACAACAAAGATGATATGGTCACTTTTTCTGTTCGGCCTGGAGAAGAGGAGACTGAGGGGAGACCTCATTGCAGTTACAACTTCCTGATGACGGGAAGAGGAGGAACAGGCACCCTCTTCTCTGTGATAACCACTGACAAGACCTGAGGGAATGGCCTGAAGTGTGTCAGGGAAGTTTTAGATTGGATATTGGAAAAGAGTTCTTTACCCAGAAGGTAGTTGGGCACTAGAACAGGCTCACCAGGGAAATGGCCACAGCACCAATCCTTACAGAGTTCAAGTGGCATTTGAATGATACCGTCAGGAACATGGTGTGATTCTTTTGGTTGTCCTGTGCAGGGTCAGAAGTTGGACTTTGGTGATCTTTTTGAATCCCTTCCAACTCTTAATATTCTATGATTTTGCAATTCTGTGATTCTAGGAATATTTTTACATAGCTACATGTGTTTTCATAAATATACTACTGACTGCTCTAGAAACATAGGCTTTCATATGAGAAATTTTATTTAATTAACCTTGCCACAAAAATAATGAACATTTTATTAGCCTATCTTTCTTCCCTAGCACTAGCTTCTTAAAGATTGTAAGTATTTACTTTCATCTGTATGTTATGAATGCAGACTAATTAATAGTGAAGCAATAGCTCTTTTTTCTTCAAATGCAAACTTTGTTTCAGTAATCAGTGTTTGCCAATCCAAGTATTATGACTTGGATAATTATGTATTTAGAACTAGACCTAAAGTGCTGCTGAAATTCACAAAAGTACTGAGGCACAATCAGCAGATTCTGACACATGTATTTAAATCTAAATCAAACTTCTGTTAATAATTTTATGATTGAAGAACTATAAGAGATTTAATGGATTGTGCCTGACCTAAACCAAAATAATAGAAAGTTCTAGTTATCACCTGTTGATCATTAATTGATTGTTTGCAGATCAACTATTTGTCATCAACAGTTGTACTCAGGTAACTGAGAGATAAGTTGTTATGGAATAGAAATCTTTCTCCCTAAACCACTTTGTGTTTTCATATAATTAAGAGGAAAGGTAATCCATTAGTAAATTATAATGAGGTTGCTTCAATGTTTCTTCTACATTTAGAAATCAAAAAATTTATTTCCCAGAGCAAGAGATATCTCATAGATCCCCAGATCAAGATGTAATGGTTGCTTATGCTGGAAGAAAAAAGAAAAAAAATCCTAAAATTTCTTACATTCCAAAGTATATTGACCAAAACCATAAGATTGCTGTTTCTGAACTGTTAAAATTTTTAGTAATGCTATCAGTTTAATTATTTGAACTGAAATGGTAATCACTATGGAAACTGAGATTTGTGACTTGGTTTTTCAGATTCAAAGGATTTATTTAATCTAATTTGGGTAAATAAGATGAGAGTAACATTTCTCCTGAATAACAATAGTGGCTTTTTATTCTTTGTTTGCCTTCACAGATATATGTAGCATTTATTAAGTTTTCTGTCCCAGATGTTGAAAAAACTGAATATTAAAAGGAAATAGCCTAAAGCCATACAGGTAGTTCTATTAATACCCATGACAAGAGAAAAACAAAAGACATAATATATTGATACCCAAACCTAATTAAAAACATTGAATAAAGGTCAAGTTATTTTGAGAAACAGATTACTGAGGGAAGAAGACATTTTCCATATGCTTTATTTCTTCCATTCTTCTGGCCCTTCCTTCTTCCCTTCTCTCTTCCTGATTCCTAATTGGAAGATAACAAGAGCTAATTAAGATTGCTATACTATAGATATTGCTATTGTTATCACTATGGCAGTCCATATCACTATTACTTCAGGGTTTTTTTATTCTCTAGTCTGAGGACCTAGAATGTAATGTAATAACACTATACATGGATCTTTTTTTTTTGTTCAATTTTCAAAGTAATTTGTAGTATTATTCGGTTCTGTTGTGATACAATCCCATAATATTATCCATACACTCTTGTCAAAGGACTTCCTGAACTTGTTCTTTGAGACATTTTCATTCAGGAAGTTATTCATTATGTAATCCCAAATCATTGCCAAAATTCAACTTTCTTAAGTATCGTAAGGGTGAGACAGACTTCCTACATCAATTACATCAAAATTTATCTGCTTTAAAGCAGAATTTACCTCACCCTAAAATCCTACATCAACACTTTAAAAAAAAAATATATTTTGGGAGACTATTTAAAACTCAATCTCTATACTTGAGTAAATGAGAATTCAGGCATATCTATTTTGTGTACTGGAGACATTTTGAAGCTGTTTCAGGGAGAAGTTAATGGAAACACGGACTGTATGTTCCCAGCAATAGATAAGCAAATTAGGAAAAGAAATTGTAAAGAGGACAGAGCATTATTTTTTTTGTGTGTGTTTGGTTTCTTTGGAGGCTTGAGCAGGGAATGTGCATGTGTTTGCATGTGTCTGTAGGGTTGCTCTTTCCTCCTCTAACCTTGAGGTGCTACCTCTTCTTTCCCTATAGTTCCATGTAACCCAAATAAAATAAAATTTAGTTAGGTCCTGCACAGAAAATTTTAAGTTTTTAAGAATTTCATTTTCCAACATTCTCGATATAGCTCTTGATGTCACTCCAAACCTCTAGTGCAATTTTGTTACAATAATTTTAACTAACTCTGTGAAGAAGAAATATTTTGGGACAAAAAGTCTGAAGTTGATATAAAACTTCTTTCAAAGGAGTCATCAAGTTCAGCTTGCTACACGGCTATATGTATTTTCTTCTAACCCTATCATATTCCATTGAAAATTAAATTAGATCTTTTATGCCACTACTTCGAATATGCATGGTAGGCTAACATTTATGTTGCATTTTTCCTGGGCTTAAATAATTGTAATTATGTAAGAATAAAGATCTACTGATAATATATCTATTAAATATTGTACTTTTAATCAAACATTGTCTGATTGTTATAGATTTTAAAAATAGGAAGCTAAAAGGGGAAATATTTAATTGATTGTAGTGTTCATAAACTGGTTAATGTGGATTATTTGAATGTTTTAGTTAATAGGGAGAATAATTCAACTGTGTTGCTACAGAAACAAAGTCTATTGAAAGAAATGGAAAAATGATGCAAAGTATTGGTATTGCCAGTCAAGCATCCCTTTCATAAGTTTCCAAAAAAAATATCTAGTTTTCAATATGTAGTTTAGATACAGAAATGTAGAAAATGAAATAAAATGTGGAAATCATGCCTGAGAATTTTATAAGGTCAAAATTCTGCAGTGCAGAAAGGTGGGTTTTGATTTTGTTGTTGTAGATTTAAAAATAAATTAAAAAAATGCCCTGTAGGTGAATTTCTTGCTGAGGATGGAGGCTTGCTTTACTTACTCATAGACCAAAAACTGCATGGTTAACTTCCTTACCTGCAATCTTATATAATATGAGGAAAAATGAAAGGATGTGTTTCATAGTCTACGTTTTTCGGGAAAAAGAATACAAAACATTTTCTCTTCTAAACTGCTAAAGCTGCTAATTTATTTCTTCTTTCTTTTTATATTGTTTTTAAATCTATGATCTATTCAGATAGACTTTTTCCTCTACTTGCATGTGTGAAGTCTAGAATATAATTTTTGAATTATTTTGTTGCAAAGTAGATTAATAATTTAACTGTATTTTCTGATTCATACAAGCAAATCATCAGAATTGTAAATACACTAGCAATGTTCAAATGAATAAACAGAGACTGTTCTCAAACTAAGGAACAAATTTTCCTCTGATCCTTATTTTTGTTAGTGATAATAGATCTGCACTTTATTAGGTCTGTTTTCCCTATAAAGTCTTAGATGTGGGGTCTGGTGGGGTTTTATGTTTGTTTGTCGGTTGGGTTTTTTTTTTGAAAGAAGGGGAAGGATTCCAAGACTGTTTCAAGTGCTAAGGGCATAAAGAAAGAAATATCATTTTAGCCAGGGGCTGAGTCCAATATGCTCTTAGTAACTTACTGTATAAGAAGAGGATTTGCTGGAACATGAGTTCTTACAGAAATACACAGACAGGAATTAGAAAACTTTGAAGTTCAAGCCAATTCCACACTTAATGTTTACTGAGCTTTTTATCTCCATGCAATAATGATATTTTTACTAATATCTCCTTTTGATCCAACGAGTGACATTGTTTTCAAGTGTCACTGATGAGCTTATTTAAATATTTAAATATTCAGGCAAGGTGAACAGTCTATTACAAAAAGAAATAAATATCTGAAATGCAAAAGTTTTTCAGAGGTCACAGAATCGGGAAGGGTCCCCCCCTGCATGGACAAGGCACACCTTCTACTAAACCAAGTTGCTCAAATCCCCATCCAGCCTGGCTCCGAAGACTTCCAGGGATGGGGCTTCTCTGGGCAACCTGTTCCAGCGTCTTGCCACCCTCACAGTGACTAATTTCTTACTAATGCCCAATTTATACCTACCCTCTTTCAGTTTAAAGCTTTTTGTCCTTTTCCTATCACTATATGCTCTTGTGAAAAGCCCCTCTATGGCTTTTGTAAATCCCTTTTAGACACTGGAGGGTCTCTCTGGAGCTTTCTCTTCTCCAGGCTGAACAGTCCCTATTCCCTTAGCCTTTCCTCACAGGAAAGGCTTCATCCCTTTAATCATCTTTGTGGCTCTCCTCTGGACTCATTACAACATGTCCATGTCCTTCTTGTGCTGGGGACCCAAGAAGCAAATGAACTACTTCAGTTGGATTGTTTCTTAATCAATTCGTGGAGATAATTTTCCAGAGCTGCAATGTAGAACTATGAAAAGAGTTTCCAAGGATTATAGCTGATGTAAGCCTGCAGATACTTTAACAGAGATCAAGAGACAATTGACAGTATACTGAGTCTTTAATGATTTTCTTAAAATTAATTTCTTCCTTGTTTGTATAAAAAGGTAAACATTGTCATCAATCTTCTATGAAATAATTCTGTGTTCAGGTGCTCAGGTACTGAATGGAAAAGTGCATTATAACTTTTTTTTTAAGACATTTTTACTATGCAAATATTAAACCATTATATTTCTGTAAAATATACTAATACTTAAAAGTAGGATTTTACTATTCTTTTTTAGCTGCTAAAAATTTGTTAGAGTTCCTTTTCTGGTAGGCATTCTGTAAAGGCAGCATGTTATGCTGAGCCAGCAGAGATTAGACTAAATGAGAACACACTCACTATAAATTTAACAGGGTTCATATTCTAAAGTGACTGCTTTATGCATCTTCAAATGGAAATAAATAGAGCAGCAAGCTCTTAATTTTCCCTACACATATAAAAGTCGAAGTACTGTTGTCTTAATTTAAATCTTCAAAGAAATATTATTTTTATTAGGTACTAGAACAGAGTACAATGCTCAAAAAAGGAGAGATAGATTTTTTTTACCTTCAGTAAAATAACTGGTTCTTTACCTCTATATGACATTATTCTAAATATTGGGGTGCGAATCACTGGATTGAAATGTTCTGTAAACTTCTGCGTTAGTGATTGTGTGATGGAAAAACATTATATGACTTTCAATAGTCCATGTAAAATCTGTTTCTACAGCGTGTTTATTCTGTATTGAATCCATTTCTAGTTCAAGTCACTAATAATAATTCTACTGAGTGGAATGGAACATGAGCACTAGAATGCATATCAATTGTTTTTAGCACACAAGGTGACTGCACTTAAAAGCAGGAATAAGCTTTCTACCAATTGATTGTTTTAAAACTATCTCAAATAGGCAGGTACTTTAAAGACAAGTACCATCTCCCAGAAGAAGAAAATATTGTCTTTCTTCACAGTCTGCAAGTCTTTCCTGCAAGTCTGATTTTGTGTGCATTGAACAGAATAATGAAAATGTAGTGTTTGGTCATGAATACTTCACGTAGACTTAACTCCTCAGAATTCTTTGTGCCAAAAAAGTATTATTTGCCATGAGTTTGGGGCTTTTAGGTTACATCATACAAATTCAGAGAAACAACTCTTTGCATATAATAACATATAAAAGAACAATATCATAAAATTGGGCTACTAAAAAAACTTTACATGTCTAGATAGGTCTGAGAGAAAATAAAAAGAAGGAAGCAGCAGGAGACTAAAGAGGCTATTTAATGCATCCAAAAATGCATCAGATAGCTACCTGGCACACGGAAGGTAAGCACTCAAGTGCAAAAGAGATGTCAGAGAGTAATGACACTTCAAATAACAATAAAATAACATCTAATTGTTGGAACTGCAATTAATGCATTGGCAGGCCAGATAAAAAAACTTTTCCTTTATTTTTCTATTAATAGCTATTAAATGCTTAGATAGCTAAACTTGAGATAGCACCAGATATTTTTATTTATTTTTCAGAAATGTTCTGAGTGGTATATTTTGAGTAGATTTTTTTCAACTCAAAATCAGAAAAACACTGTCATAATTACGTCTTCATAACTTCTTTCAAATCCGTGCATGGCTCTTCATCATAAAATTTAATGTCTTTTCTTTCTCTTTAAATTGCAGCCTAATAAAGGGGTAGAATATCTTGTATAGAATATAGATAATAACCAGCAAAAATAGTGATTCAGCACTGTGTGAAAATAAAATTTCAGTCTGGTAGTTTATTACATTTTATCCTGACATTAATATATGGTAATTTCCCCTTAGTTATAACCTGACTATCAAATAGAGTTATATTTAGTACTTTTTTACCCATTAACAATGAGTCATAAATATAATTCTACTGCCAGTAAAATTGGTTGAAAAAAATAGAAACTGATGTTATTAAAAGATATATGTGTGTGTATGAATGATGTATTTATATTCTGGAAGAAATTATTGCTGCAGATTTATATTACTAGAAACTAGAATGTGTAACTTTCGAGGAAAAGGTATCTACAAGTTTCTTATGGAAGTTTTACTGTGTGTATTTACTTTATATGGTTTATATCTATTTATTACATTTTGTTTGGATTTAACTCTATTAGAATGTCCACTTGGGAAAAAAAGTAAACAAACCAGGTGTTTAATATTGCAGTTTTAATATATTGTACTGTAGTGATATAGAATGCAAAATTTATGCAATCTATGCTATTTTACACAATCTATACAATTTTATATAAAAAAAAAATAATCTGGAATATGTCATTCATTGTTCAGAAGTAGTTTCAGGCTACCTTTTCTACTTTGGTTCAATATTCTGACTGAGCATCCAAGCTCTGAAAAGGAAAAATGGTTGTGAAAATACCTGATTGTACTTTTTTGCCACAACCAAAGTTGATAGAGAAGGGATGGAACAGGGAATCTATGAGACTGAAATGCCAGGAGAACATGCAAGATGAGTGGACCCTAGAAATGAATTCAAGACTTCCATTGTTTTCGTTTCAGTGTCATGTTCTTGGGCTGAGAGGAAGATCTTCCAGCTGAGAGCATGGAGTTTGGAAGTCCATTATGACTGCACTACAGGGTGTGTTGAAATAAGATGACATGTCTGTGCCTAGAATTTTAGTTCTAGAGGCTTATCTGAGCACATGACTCTGATACAGAGACCCAAAAAATCCTATGTCAAAGCTTCTGAGTCACTAAGGCCTCTGGAGCTCCCAGCCTCTGGTTTCCATTTGAAAGCCTCCAATCCCTCTTAGTTGCACAATTTTGTGGCATCATGAAAATGATTAACTCCAGTACCTTTTTTTCCTTGTGTCAGTTTCCCCAAATGATATGCTGACCTGTAAGCAATAGAAATATTTCGCAGTCATAGAAAAATAACTGATCTCAGTTCTCCATCTCTGCAACTGGCATTTAATGACATGCCATTCCATGTTTCCCTTACATGATAAAGAATCAGGACCCTACTACTTCCTGTGAAAAGACTTATCTCTCTCGGTGCTTCCAACAAGTTCAGTCTATTCAACAGAATTCTATTGAATTGGAAGTTCTGTTCTTTTTCCCTTACCCAAATAAACATACACAAACTAAAATTGCTTAAATTATCATATCCTAGTGTCATAGAAATAGCAAAATGAAAGTGTAGGCAGTTTCTTCAGTCGTTAATAGGACTTGGGATGCAGATAGTGGTGACTCGTTTCACTAAATGTTTGGACTTTTTTTGCCTCTGTCTTAGTGAACAGGACATTTATATGATTTTTTTTTTTTAGCCTAAGTAGACCTTTTGTTTACTAAAAGAATATTGGGAGTTGGATTCTTATTGGCAGTGAAATAAAAAAAAAGGAACATCAAATTACTCTTTCCAATTATAAGAACATGTGCACAACATTGAAACCCCCACAGCTTAACTGACAGCAGGGGTGTACCTTGGGGAATCTGATGCATCATGGGAATATGCTTGACTAGAAGAAACTATTACAGAAAATGTAATGATATTTTCAAGGGAAAGTCAGCATATCAGTTTTTTAAACATAGTTTTGAAAATAGAGAATTGGTTTCAACAAGTGGTATACGAAATTTGAAACATTATTTTCTTAATCTGTGAATGAAAAAATAGTCTTCTATTTACTGTCTTCCTTTACTGTCATGTTTAGCCAATTGGTGCTCAGATTCTGAATTACAAATAAAATCCAACCTTTATTTGTTTTAATGGCTTCAATGCTTTTCTCTTCAAATTTGAAAGTCTTCAGACATCCCAAATTTATAGAGTATGGATTTTACTTATTCTTGAAGCAGATGGGGCTAATTAGGTATTGTGGCTTTGAGCCTTTGCTCTGATAGTGTGTCATATTCAAAAAGGAATAAATACCAAGAGGTTTTTAACCAATGCTGTATGCTGTTATTGGTTAGAATAAGTCCAGCTTCATTAAATGAATACCAAAACTAAATTAAATAACTTAGTAAGGACGTTTCATTTCACAATAGTGCTAAAGCAGCAATAAATATAGGAGTTATTACATTAATTAGCCTGCATCTACCTTAGTGTTTTAGTTCAAGTTGAGAGGGAACTTCTTAAGTCAGTGTCCTTATTTTCCCTACTTGTGGTACTTTGATTTGTATCTTTAGACAGACTTCAAATAAATAATTGGGCTTCTTTTGCATGAAACTAAAACCAGTCTCCTGCCATGATTATGTGTTTAGTTTGTGAAGCCAAAATAGGACCAGTCTAAAATAAAACCTGCAAAAAAAGTGTATTTCATAGATATTGGGTGCACAACACAAACTGTATTGCTGTCCACATCAACTTCTGTTGTACATATAGATTTTTACTAAATACTGTATTTATTTATTGTAGCATTAAGAAACTAGGGGTTTGTAATTCCAAAAGTGCTTGTCTTACTTTTTGTTTTATATTTTTTTATTGAATGAACCTAGCATTATGCTAAAATCTGTATATTTTTGCTTATACAATTAAATCTGTTACTATCCACACAACCGGTAAAAGGAATAAATGCAATTATTGCATTATGTAAATATTACTAAGAAAACTCTCTGATATATTATTGACAGTCTACAAGGTCTTTGGAGCTTACAAAATTTTAAATTAGTTTTAGTTATTAGACAAGGTGGTGAAGGAAACGTTCCATAATTTGTGTGTAGTCCTTGGAGAGCTGATTCAGCATGAAAGCTTGGATTAGAAGTATTGAAATAGCTGTTTTATATAATAACATTTTGAGGTATGTTTGAACATAAATAGCAGATAGAATTGTATTTATCTATAGCCAAAAATCCTTTGTTTACTACATATGTATATATATATACTTACTAATATATATATATATTACTTAATATATATATATTACTACATACATATATATATATATAGAGAGAGAGATTTACATAGTTATATACTGATATGTTTATATATAAACCTTATATATAAAAGTAAATTTACAGTTCAGAGTCATGCCTTCCATTTAAAAATACCATATACGCGAAATCTCTCCTTCTTATTTTTTGTGGCTGTCTTCTTTAAACGTATGTATGCGCAATTGAGCAAGATTATTTGATATCCAGAAACTTTAATGGGCTGTAAGATGTAGGAACTTTACTGGGTCTATTTGTCATCATCAAGGTTATTTACACAGGTGTCAAGGGGTTGCTGCCCAACTATGAGTCTAATGTCATTTCAGTCTCTCTATGGGAAATGGAAAAACAGAATCACTTTTGTGATCAAAATGAAACATTTCTTAATTCAGGCACCTAGTTCAGGGTGATGATAAACTGTCTTCCCCTCCATCCACAATGTGAAACCCTCATCTAACACCTGAAAGAGTAAAAAGTTTACAGAAGATACATAGAGAGGCAGGAGCAGTTAGGGAGCTAATAAAGATGATGATTTCATTATTAATTTCACTTACCTTTGCTGTTCACAAATCATTGTCACCTTATGTTTTTAAACAACTCTTTTGATGAGGAAATGGAGGTGCATTTCAGGATAAATTCTTGTCACCAATGCCTTTCACTCTGAAGAAAGAGACAAGGGTATGTAAAAGCAGCAGCTGATTTTATGTCCAAAATACAGGTCTCAATATCCCTAAAGGCTTGATCTTATTTTCATGACCGCAGCAACTTTACCAGAAGTGAGGGAGTGGGAAAAAAAATTAAAAGGCAGCACTATGAGGAAAATCAATACTACAGGATTTTGTGATCTGACAAAAATTTGAATATAATGTAACTGAAAAACATACATATGAACTTATAAACATTTCAGAAAATGAGAAAATGGCTTTACTCTCTGTGTGACAGTAGACTATTACTTTAAAATAAAAATTTTATATCTAAAAACTGCAGTATAGGATTAGATTTGCCTTCTCATATTCACTGGAATACTGTGAGGGGGGATCAACATCCTAGCTATATGCCATAGTTTTCAGTAATTTGATTTTAGTCTATTCTAAACTCTATCAGCAGTAGTACTGTATTACATTAAAAATTTACCTGAAAGATGACTAAGTGCCTAGAAAGCCACAAGGTTCTTCAGATTTTGTACTGCCACTAGCACCAGTTCTCCTCCCTTTGGTACTGTGGCTTCTCCCCCAGATTTTTTCCAGGTAAATGAAAACCTGTGCACATGAAACTGCTTCAACATACTAAGTCAAGAAACAGCTTTTTTCCAGACTCTTTTATGTGCCCTTTACGATAGACAATGCTGTTCTTACTGCCTGTTAGTGTTCGATTCAATCTTAGAGTGAGTTAAAGCAGGACAGCAATTGCTTTATGACAATGAATACTTAAGTGGCTTCATATAGTCATATAGACATTTCTTTTTTTCTCGTGAAACCTGAACCAAAAGATTCTTTATAAAATAGCAGACCTGGAGTCCAGAAGAGTGCTGGCACATATAATGCTATGATGCTGTTTTTTTCTTATTTAGTCATCTGCTACTGGCCATTGTGGGAACAAACTAGTCTTGATGGGCTTTTGATCTGACTCAGCACAGTCATTTCTGTGTTCCTTTACATGCTCAGGAAACATGCTAAGTACAGTAAGAACAGATTTTTCATGAGATAAAACTCAAAAATACCAAATAAACTTCTGTGACCAAAATACCAGTAATTTCTTCCTACTTTGTCGTGGACTTTATACCTGGAGCTCAATAATGTATGCAGCACACTGTCTGTTAGTGATAAGGTTTGTAAATTGTATTTACATCTTGTTACAAGTGTCCATTTGGCTACTATTACTGAAAAGAGGAAAGAGTTAAATCGATATATTCTGCTATAATGTTAATTGTATATTTAATTTTTTAAAAAATCCTGAAGTGATACTTGCTTCATTGCTTGAGAGTCACTGCAAATCTTCCCATATTTTCTCTGCAGAGATTTTAAAAGATATAAAGTCATTCTTTCCAACACAAATGTATACCTTAAAGTATATATTTTAATTTCTGTAAGTTCAGAGATTTGTGTAACATCTGAAGGCTAGAAAATGTTAGTCATTAAAGCAACATACATTTCATAATCCTGAAATTTCTCTAGGGCAATTATTACTCTGGATTTGTTGGGTTATACAAATCCCACACAGAGTCCAATAGAAGCCGTGCAATGCCAAGTTGGCAGAGGCTGCAGTATTAGCTACAAGAAGGCTTAAGAAAGAGACTGTCAACATTTCCTCCTACAGACCTTAAATAGCTATGGGACATGAACAGAGCTTTGTATAAAAATGTGCTCTTGTCCAGCAAGTAAAGAAAATCAATTCTGAATTCATGCTATGGTGTATCATGACAGCGCCTCTACTCCTCTTCACTAGGTCTTTCCTCTGTAGAATTGCAGCAGAATGTAGTCTCAGCCTGCCCTTTTTTAATGTTCATAATTTCAGCTGTCATAAGTGGTTTCAAGTAGAAGAACAAGAATTAAGCTTTGAAAGAGTATTCTCTCTTCTCATTCCCTCTACTCTGTAATAAATAAAGAGGTAGATACACTGAGAAAATGTAGATAGTTAGGAACAATGAAGTACTTTAAGCTTAGAAAGCATTGGATCGTGATTCCATTTCATTTCATTTTAATAATAAGTCAAATTCAAAGTCTGTGACTTGTGCAAAAATGCTTCTGTTTCTGGTTCGATGGACATAAATCCATGTATTAATGCTGCTTTCCTTTTTCTCTTTAAGCAATCAGATCTCTTTGTGATGAATGCCTTTGTTTTCTTCCACCTGTCCAGTAGACTGGCTATTATATATTACCATGGAATATCATCTCATTTTAAATAGATTTCAAGATATTCATCTTTGAAAACAAGCTAGTCTAATGTCATTGGGGAAGATTACACATTCAATCTTTTCCTATGACATCTCCCAGTGAAATATACATTCACAAAGCATTATTTTGTTAATTTCTTACGTTCTATAAAATGCAACAGCTACCTGAGAGTAAACAGAGTTTTTATAGGATGAAATCTCAAATATTAGTTTGGTAGTTACTCAACTAATATATAAAACACAGAGAACAAGTAAATTAGGATGAGATTTTTCCAGCTGTGTGTGAGAACACACTTTTGAACAATGTAAATCTCTTTCTGCTGTGGTATTTCAGCTACCATGTAAGCACAAATATGTAATTTCTAGCAGAAAACATTTAATTTTTTTTTTCTTCACATTGCAGAGGAAGAGCTCTTGCAAGTTCTATCTTAACATGGAGATGCTTGTTTTAGGTGCTATGTTCTTACCAAATCATCTAAATTTTATGTCAGAAACATGAAGACATTTAGATAGAAATACAGCTTTAGAATTTGTATCAAATTAACTTTATGCATGGTTTATATGATCCTACTCATTAAAAAGAAAGTGTTGTGGTTTTTTTTGAAGGCATTTTTATTTCAGAAATATTAGTGATATATTGAAGAAAGATGACTTTTCTGAAATTGAGCTTCTCTTATGAACTTCTAATGTGATATTTCAAAATTAAGTTGTTCTTTAGTCTTAAAATGGTAAATCAAATCTCTGTCTTCTTCAGGAGGAAGCAGAAGGCTCTGGAGATTCTACTTTTGACCTTTCAAACACTAAATGCTTATGTTTTGTAGGACTTCTGAAGATAAATAGAAGAAAATAACATTTCTTTTTCTGCCTCTCAAAAGGGTACGTTTTCCCAGCTCTCCCAAATTTCGACTATTGCATTGATAATTTTAAGCAGTTTTTTATTTCATAGTCTGGAAATCATTCTTGGATCTTTTCATTATCTGTTCATTTCACTTAGGCTTTTATACTTATGCTCAGTATTAAAAGAGATTCCAATCTATATAATTTCACTTTTTGATGCCTCTGTGTAAACATTTCATTAATCTTTACTGCATTTAATATTCATTGGCTAGTACTGGTATCTCAGTACTTGATTAGATCTAGAATATTTTGTACTTACATTTTGTTCTCTGTTTAAAATATAAGATGATGAATTACTAATGATGCCAAGTTAAAAAAAAAAACAGATGGGAACTTTTCTAAAAGAAACAGAAATGTCTAATTTTATTAGAATTAAGTCAGGCTATATTGTTTGAGTTTCTGTAAAGATAATAAGAACTTCTGTAAATGTTACTTTAAAAGAAATTTAGGATTTACAATATTATCAGCTCTTATTTTTTTCAGGACGTGCATCTTCTTGAATTGCTGGATTGGCAATATTTCTATTATCTTGTCAGAAAATGCAAAAATATTATTTTATCAGCAGAGGTTGTTTCAGATTCATTTGCTTTTAGTTAATATGACCATATTATGTGTGGGTTTGTCTGTGTGGGTTTGTCCTCACATGTGATTGTAAATGCAGAATGACGGAGGAAAAAAGCTCTTTAGTTGTATAATTTTTAAACCAAAATAAAGCTGTCTGATGAATGACAATAACATATCACATAACTGCCAGTGTTACTAATTAGTAGGATTTACAGGTTTTGATATATTCAGCAATATGACTTGTGGTTTTGGCTAAAAATGAGCACTAATGATCTATGCAGTATTGCAATACAGATAATACATTGTCAAAAACTGTTAGAAATGAAAAGCCTCATTTGTGCAAAATCTGTAAGGACAAATAAATACAGCTGTAATTCCCGAATAAGTAATTATCCCCTCTCTTATATGTGCAGAAATCTAGTTCCAGATCAAACTGTAGCTATTTTCATATGTTACTTTTCACATGAGTTTATTGACTAGGTTTAAAAGATTTTAACTCATTTTCTGTTTCAAGAGAGGATGAGTGACAAAGGAAGTCAAGTAAATTTAAAAAATAGAAACATTTGGACATTCAATGGTCTTTGAATATATCCGATTTTATCTTGTGTCTACTAGTTTATCAAACTTAGATGAAGCTATTCTACTACTAAAATCAAGATAAATTTCCTCATTTATTTTGCTGATTTGCTGGCTATGAGTTTCACATTCCATTCTTCTGTTAATAATTCCCTGGAAAATTAACAAATGCATTTTATTTTCTACAAAAGAGTTTAGTCAAGGAGTAATTACTTTNTTTTTTTTTAATAAACAGTGATAACAAGCATCTTTTTAACTTACATAAAGTAGATACATAAATCTGTGTATTATAATAGTATGTTTTTTCCTTAGACAGAAATAATGCATTTCAGTTCTTAGTATACTTCATCAGCTTCCTAATTTTCTGGAACCTGAGTGAGTCATGGGAGAGAAGCAAATGTTAATTCAAAGATGCAATTATATATGTGATATTTAACCTTTCAAAATAAAAACTACACTTAAAGGGAAAATATAAGAATGTGAATAAGTGATTAATGGAAATTGCAATATAAGTAGAGAGAAAAAGAATTTAAGTTTTCCTAGGAATTCACATCTCTCATAGGCAAAGAATAAGGGATAATCAAATTTCTGAAGTTTCAGCAGTATTCACCTGTCCTTCAAACAGTCATTATCCTGGTGAATTTTAAATTTCTTCACTAGTGTTTTAGCACCAGAATATTCTCAAGCTTTGAGATACAGATAGGTATCTGTGAATTTTAATTATCATATGGCAGTATTTAAGAAAACATTATTCTAAAATTCTCTGTCTGTTTATCTTTAAAATTCATAAAATTTGGAAAAGAATAATCCGAACACGTGAATAACATAGACTTGAAAATATTTTATTGCAGTATTGCAATATTTTGGCACTGTGTTGATTTAAGAGACTAAATGATATTTAGAGACAAAGACTGATAAAAACAGAAGAAACTGAAAGTCCAACTGAAGCCAGGAACCTTACTAAGGAACTTGATGAACAACATTTAGAGGACATTTGGGATAGAAATTTTGGGGAAAAAAACTATACTGAAAACTAGGAGACCTTGGAAATTGGAAATCAATCCAGTGCAAGCTACTGGAACCTGTGTTAGCTGAACGATAAGAGAAGGAAGAGAAGGAACTGACTTAGCAAGGGATTATGCATAGGTAGGGTCACAATTGTAATTTCTACCTGTCAGTGAATTTGATGAAGCTCCCTAAAAACTCATTTGTCTGTGACAACCTATTACAGACATATAACTCGACAATATAAAGGTAGATATCTGAAAGTTGGACTATCTTTCCCTCCTCTTGCAGAATTCTCTTAGTTGATTCATGTAGACCTTTGACTAAATCTATAATAGTTTTCTTGTCTCTGCTATTGTCATGTGAAAGGCAGGGAGTGGATTTGCCTTACCCTAGGAGATGGGAGATTTTCTCTCCCTCTCTGTTCTGTCCCCTGTAGCAGGTGCACTAAACAGGAAGCTTCGTGGGTCATGATGACTGCAGGGAGCAGCAGCTGCATTTTACCCTGTAATTCTTAGTCTCCTCTAATTTTTAACCCTATCCATCATCCCACAGCTATATAGAAACAAAGTATATTTGAAACCTCTGAATCCTAGAACAACAAGCAAACAACTTTATTAGACATGAGATAGCAGCAATTGTGTCTCAAGTTAGGGGACTAGTAAGAGTAAAAAATAATATGTTCAGCTAGTGGAAGGACAGCAAAACTGAGAAATGAAGTTTAGTAGCAACTGTTGCCTATATGAGAAACACAGAGAATAACTTCCTTTGGAAAGAAAGACTAAAAAAGACTTGATTATTTTATCAATACTATGAATAATTATTTTTTGTGGAAAGAATACCAATCACCTACAATGCTTGCTGCTAATACCAGTACTCCTACCAATACTTACTCAGTATTTAGTTCTTGCATGTGTGCTCTCTAAAATCTGAACCGTATAATTTAAAAGCTGTGATGAAAAACTATTTCTTGTGGTGACACAATCTTGTTTCTTAGATAAGCAAGAATGAATCGTTCATTTCAAAGTTTTGTCAACCACCTTCTCAATCTTCCATTTACAAGTTCACATGTTGCTAGATGTGTCAGCAATGTCAGAATAAAGTGTTTTGAAAAGTATTTGAAAATGCATGTCCTGTTTTAAACTATATATTTCTGTACGCTTATGTTTTTACTGTAAAATTAATTAATACTCCTAAGGATAATCAAAATATTCAAGCTGTGAGTGTTATACTGAGCCTAATGAGTAGCTGGTTAGCAGTTCTTTTTTTCTCTTTTCTTTTTTCTTCTTTTTCTTTTTAAAACAAATATTTTAAGACTTCTGTGACCCATGTAACTTCTTTTATTCTAAAGCTAGTGCATTTATAATTAAGTTTGTTAAAGTTTCTAGTGATCTGCAGTGGATATTGTGTTTCTGATCTCAGTTATTGATCCTAGTAGGTATTGTATTCTTTCAGAGAATATGGTTGGGTTTTTTTCCTGAAGTTATTGAGATTTCTGTTGCATTCCTTGTCCTCACAGTAGCAAGAACTATAAAACATGAAGCAGGTTTTTTTGCCTGTATCAAAAATAATGTGGCCAGTAGGACTGGGGAAGTTATTCTTCCCCTGTACTCAGCACTGGGTAGGCCACACCTTGAGTACTGTGTTCAGTTCTGAGCCCCTCAGTTTAAGAAAGATGTTGAGTTGCTCAAATATGTCCAGAGAAGGGCAATGAGGATGGTAAAGGGGCTGCAGCACAAGCCTTATAAGGAGCAGCTGAGGGAGTTGGGGTTGTTCAGCCTGGAGAAGAGGAGGCTCAGGGGAGACCTATTGCTGTCTATAACTACCTGAAAGGAGGTTGTAGTCAGAGGGATGTTGGTCTCTTCTCTCAGGCTCCCAGTGACAGTTCAAGAGGACACAGTCTTAGGTTGCATCAGGGGAAGTTCAGGTTGGATACTAGGAAAAACTTTTTCACAAGAAAGAGTGATTTCCCACTGGAATGGGCTTCCCAGGGAGGTGGTGGAGTCACCGTCCCTGGATGTGTTTAAGAAAAGATTGGATGATGCACTTAGTACAATGATCTAGATGATCTAGATGACCTAAATGATGGGATGGTGCTGGGTAATAGGTTAGGTAATGGGTTGGACTCCATGGTCTTTTCCAACCCTGTTAATTCTGTGATTCTGTGACTCAAAACACTAATTTCCCCTTGTTGCCTTGGTCTCTTACTGTTTTCAATCAAATCATGACTAGTCCTCAGAATATTCTTCCATCTATTTTTTGTGTACGATGCAACTTCAGCATTTCAAGAAGTTTCATATATCTAAAGTCTGAAGCAAATCTAGAATAACTGTACAGAAGACAAACTTTTAACACAACATTCATCAGTAAGACTCTCTTCACAGTTTTTTAAAGTGAGAAATTACACGTGGGAGAAAAAAAATCTTTGGAGAATTGCCCTTGATTTCAATGGGGGTTTTTGTTTTTAACATTACTTCAAAAATTAGGTACAATTTACTAGGTCCCACAATCATGAGTCAGTGCCAGCAGTTATGCAACTGTGTTCCCTTTGCTGCCAGTATGTGAAGAGAGGAACTGGCTGTAAGCTGCCTCCATGCTCTCTGTTCATGTGAAGGTAGAGTGAGTGTGTGTGTGTGTGTGTGTGTGTGTGTGTGTGTGTGTGTGTGTGTGCACGCGTGTGTGTGTTTGTGCAGAGAGAACATGACTAGAAAATGCATATACCTAACTAAATAAATCATTCTCTTTATGGGAATAGGATGGAGGAAAATTATACCAGAAACCTTTTTGTAGTCTCGTCCCTAAATATATGGTTGGACCATACGTGATTATTGGCACTGTCATGGATACTTTTAGTCAGATTTTAAATTTAGGGTGATAGGCAAGCTATTGACTTTCGGTTCAGGATGCAATATCTGTTAAATTATATATAATTGCTCAGAGCCACAGCAATACTGTTGCAAGGAAAAATTGAAGCCTTTGCTGGATGCCCAAAAAGCCTTTGCTGCTTTTGATTGCAAAGATGTCCTGATATCAAACAGATTGCTATACTGATAAACTATTTATGAAAGAAAGTTCATTTCATGTTAGGTAAAGCCTGCTTATATAAGAAAGGACTTAACCAAAATAATTTATATTATAGAATCATGTAGTTTATGATCCTAATTGTACTGATCCAAAGAATTGTTAATTTTGAATTACTTCGGTGGAAGGTAAATGCACTCATGATTTTAAGAGCTGTACATTTGCCAAATATCTTCACTATATAAAAAGATCTACTGTATCTGTAAGCACACATTTTTATTGCCAGTCACTTCATCACCTGGATTATTCTCACAGAAAACATATTCATCCATTTAAGAAACTCTCTGAAGGCAACTGAAAACCCTGATATAGTGGTGGGAAATATCTCCCATGAACTGAGTTATTTATCTTACTTGTTGAGTCTATTTCACTCATTTTAGATACCCTGACCCTGTTTCTCTTGCCATTTTGGTCCTCTTTTTTACAAAGAAGTAATTTTGGAAAATTCCATAATTACCAGTATGAGTTTGTAGTTATGTGCTTGCTGTATTTTGTGATTGAGTGTACATAAATAAATTTTGGGGATTTTTTTTTTGAAAAAATAATTGGAATATTATATTTCCATATAGTATTATAAAAGTAAGGGTCAGAAATTAGTCAAAAGCATTTTTGGTGTTTTACAACAGGGAATCTTGTAATGGAATTAGATGCTTGGATCCAGACTCATTTGTTGGTCTTATTGCTGAAGACATAGTAAAATACTTCTGTTTCACTTGAGATTTTTTTTTTAATCATTTACTTGAACTAATATTTTTTTTGTATTGTTAGATTATGGTCCAGCAGTTTATAAGTATTCTAAAAAATATTGGAAACTAAAAAATAGTGCTGACTTTTCCAGATATTGTTTTAAATGGCATCCTACTCAGTCAAATGAATATCTAATAAGAACCATTTACCATTTTCCTTACATATAATAAGAAATAAAAGATATAGTGAAAGAACAGCAGCATGAAAGGATATCAGAAATATTTTAGAAAACAAACATGTGCCATTTTCACCCCAAAAATAATATTTTCAGTTTACACCTGTGCAGATCAGGGAGACCCTGGATATACCAGCATTTCTTGAAAATAGTATGCTAGAAATCTCCTTTGTCAGCTTTTATCTTAGTCTCTAATGAACTTCTGAAACCTCGACCACTATTGCTCACTCTACTATGTTTTAACATATACAGTTGAATCATTATCAAGAAATTATGCCTTCTGTCTTCAGAATCCTGCTCTTATTACTTAAAAAGAAAAAGATAGTTCCCTTCACAACAATGGCAAAAAACTAATGACTTCAAAATAGTTACTCTTTGATAGTAATATTAAGTACAAGCAAGTTTAACAAAAACTGTCCTTAAACAAAAGGTTCATTGCATATACCCTACTCTTGTATTCCATTAAAAATAAAGTGATACATCGCATCTTTTTCTAATAGATATAACTGTATAACAGTTCCAACTGCAAGAAAAAAGAATAAAATAATAGTGGAGGAAACCAGATATGCTATGATTCAAATTGGACCAGTGATTCATTTTTACTTTATATTTTCTATATTTTGTATAAAGGAAAATGATTCATTGCTGATATAGCTTTAAGTGATTTTAACATCTATCCTAGAGGTATTACAGGTGTTTCAGCCTGTCCCATTTATTAGAGCATTTTGTATTTATCTCTCAAGTATCTTCCTTCAAAAGGGATATCTACTGCATTTCTGCATCATATCCAGCATCAATCACTTTGATTAGGGTCTCGCTCCACAAACCAAACAGCTTGTCTTCCATGGCAGCTCCATATGTTTGCTGCAGCTGTTACACTTTCCAGGCAGAATGTGACCGTACTCTTCAGAGTTTCTGTTCCTGTCAAAGAGGTAGGAAATTATTCCTCTCTGCTTTGATTTGCTTTGAAGTTGAGTGGCTTGAAATCTGTCCTACACCTAGACTAGAGCTGCCTGCAGAAACACATATGAAACTTCATCTGCATTATATTTTCACAACTATGACTCTGGAAAGCCCACATTAGCAAGGTATGTTCTCACAGCACTCTTAGAATACCAGGTCAAAGGAGTTTTATTGCTGGAGACATTACTCCAGAGAGATTTTAACATGTATCCAACTATAGAAAACTATTATCAGCTGCAGACTAGTTTCATAATAGCTACGAGCATGAAATATACTGAAATTTATTACTGATTTTATGATTTTTGGCTCAGGAAAATATTTCTCTTTTGTTGACTAAGATATTTTTGTCTTGCACTAGGGCAGTATGTAGAGCTACATAATACTACACTACACTACACTACAGTAGTAGTACTACCATTGAACACTGAACACAGCGCAAAGAATGTGCCAGTTAGGAGATTCTTCTCTATTTGAAGAAGTATCATATATTTCCATGAAGGGCATCTTGAAGATTTCTAGTTCATTATGGTTTAGTTGCATCTAAGATGAAACAAAGAACTTCGATTATTAAAACATATTAAAACATATATGTAAGAATGTGACTCAAACTCCACATGAGTAAGGGGAGATAATACAGTAGTCAGTATTGTAAGAACTTTATTCATCCTGAAAACATGTGCTTGTTCAGCAGCTAGTCATTCCTGTGTCACTTTTCATTTCACTTGATTAGCTGGCTGCAAAGATAAATATGCAATGGAACATTACATTTTGCTGACCAAGAACAAAATTTGTCTTGTCTTAAATAAGCTTTTAATGACATTTGTAGTAGTGCACATGTTCATTTGACAAGTATTTTTAAAAGGCCTGTGAGTCCATAAATGCAGGTTTACAATTAAAGTTCAACACAGATAAATGAATGGAATACATTCACTGTAGAGGTGTGAAAAATGACTTCAATAACAAAATATTCTACTGCTCACTGACCCTCTACCTCTATGATTGCACATTACTAATCTAGGTTTTAGGAACTCACTTGTTGGAGGGAAAAATTGTTCCTGATGCTATCATGTACACAGTTTCTTTGTGTGACTTCAGGGTGACTGTGAATATTTGAACTGTCACAGCCCAGAATTTTCCTCCTTGCCACCAAGAAGGAAAAGCAGAAAGCACATGCAGACTATGAAACACATGCATCATGGCAGCAATAAGGCATCTATTACAGGAGCTAAGACTCCTGTAATAGATCAATGAAAAATCCTTCTCAAAGTACAAAACACTACCTAGAATTTCTAATTGATAGGTCTTTGTCAGACAGCTTTGTTCTCTTCCTCCCAAGAAATTTAAGTTTTGGCTAAATATAAAAAAATAGTATCTTTAAACATTTTTATTTCTTCTAATGTACAGAAAGCAGACATCTAAAATCACAAGGAACAGTATTTGGATTTTGATTTTCAATTGACTGATGAAGTGCTCATCCTTTTCACCAAAGACAGAAGTTTTCTATCTTATTTCAAAATCAAAACACTTTTTGTTGCTATAGAAAAAAAAAAGCTTTCTAAAAAATTTTCTTAGGTATTGCAAAAGAAATGTTCCTGAGCAGCTGGATGGGAATAGGAAAAGTAAATTTATTATTGTATGAAGATCCTTTTCCAACAAAGCACTTAAATTTAAAGTGTAACTTCTTGAGTGTTTAAGTGCTGTACTGAACAAGGTTATAGAGAGAATATTTTAATAACTAAATTAGCAGAAGGACATTTTTAGCTTTAGTAGAGCTATAAAAGTTGTAATTTGTGCTCTCCACTCCTCATCTACCCCTTTCCCTAGTCATTAAGTGCTTACGTGAGGGTTTTCTCATGGAATAGGGAATGGGAGGAGTGAAAAGTTTGAAAACACTGGAGAGTGTGCAAAAGCCCATTGAGGAATTTCAAAGCATTGGTGCCCAGTATTGCCCCTGGGTTTCAGGGGGCTCAGGTCCTGTGTTGAGTCCTTCAGCAGTAATTGCAGTCTGGCAGTGTTATGCCATATGAAATCTAATATAATTTCTGGTCCCTCAGGAAGATTAAATGCTTACAGATTGGTGCCAGCTATAAACCCATTTGTGTTCCAGATTCAAATGTTCAAATTCTATCTAAAAGAGGGGTTCCCTCCCTAACTGTGACATGGATGACAGGAAATCCCACTTTGTAAGTTGATTGTGGTTTTTAGCTTGGACTTCAATGCTTTATTGAGCAGGGCCCTTCCCTAACTCAGGCTTGAGAGCATTTTTGGAGTACACACTGTTTCTCACTTGGTAGAGACTCAAAGTAGCTGTATGATAAACATTTTCAGAATGTAATTAGTGCTTATTTTGTCTAGAAATCATCAACAGTGAGTAAAATATTGCAATGTGTATTAGTAATTCCAGACATCACCATAGAATCTAAGTGATGTCTGGTCATTTTTTCCAATTAAAAATTAAATTACTTGTATTTTACTCTATATGCTGTGACTTAGTTATATTTCAATTGCAGTGAGTCAAAATCTAGTCATAGAGACACACAAAGTGAAAGGATTTTCTGCCAGATTTTCTAAAATAACAATAGTCGATGGATGTATATTGAATTCTTATGTTTGTCTTTTATTAAATATAAAAGGAAATTTAATTTAAAAGTAAATTTATCATCATCTTATATGTGGCCAAAGTCAATCACTCACTCAACAAAGTGCTTTAGTTCTACTAACTTTAAGAAATAGTAAGGCTCTTTTAAAGCTTTCCAGACCAGAAAGAGAACAAGGTATTATGCCCCTCACAACAGCTACTGTGGTTCTCCATTAGGATCAAATATAAAATATATTGTTTTCTTGATTTCTTTTATAAAAATTTTGTACAAGATATTCTACTTCGTAACATAGTATTTGAATGAAACATACAAAAATCTAAATTAAGGCAGACAAGAACAATGAGACAGACTGTTTCCAGCTTAGACATCATACGTCTTTGATTCAGGGGTGGTTGTTACCGTGAGAACTCCATAGATCTCAAGCACTTGGATCCTGTATCACTTGATACAGCATCTTGGCAAAATTTTATTTCATGTGTTTAAATGAATTCTCAGTAGCTATAATGAATCCCTTCCTTTCTGGCAGGGAATAATATGATTCCCTAATATTGATTCAGTTCCCTTGAATATTCAATGAAAAATCATTGGAGATTTGTTAATAGAAGAATTAACATGTACTGAAAAGGAATTGCATCAGGGAGATTATATTTGCTAATAGATTTTTTTCTACTACGCTAAATTTTGTTCTTTCTCTATAAATCTTTATTAAACACTGCAAATTCAATGTCTTTAACCTGATTGTTTCATTTGCATGCTTTGCGTTTGTGATTGGATTACAGTTTGTTGTACTTTACTTTTTATTATTAGCCCTGAAGATGTGTAATTATTCATTATTACTTAACCTTCAATTTACTTTGATAGGTATTTAAGTCTAAGGTCTTGCACTGAGGCAAAACTATACAAAAATATTTTTCTGCCTCTGCAAGTCCTTCTGCAACCCTTTGGAAAAAAAATTAACGTGCATATGGTGCATTACTGCTGTAATAATTACAGTCAGATGAAGAAACTGAAAAAGGTTCTGATTCATATTTGAATTGCCCATACCATCTCATGGTCAGTTGTTCACATCATTCATGAGCTGATTAAAGACCTCCAGATTTTGTGCTTCCTGCCCTTCAGAATTAATGAAATTGTTTTCAAAATTATAATTATCTATCTGAATTTATATTTTTTAACAGAAGACAAAGACTCAAATTGGGAATTTTTCATATAGAGTATTACTAAAACAAGTTTACTTTTAAAGAAAAGTTTGTTTTTAAAATGCTATCTGTTTTGAAAATTATGAAAAACAGTATTATACTAATTGGATCCAATTACAACTTTTTAATATTTTGCATTTGCAGAAAAAGATAATTAGAAACCTGTTAGTTCTTTTTCTCTTACTTTTTTAACTTGGATTAGTATTTGTCATAACTTGGGAACAAAACCTTTTTTAACAGTCACTGGTGACTACTGTTTAGAAGGAACATGCAAAGAACTATTGGCAAATATAATAGAATATTGCAAAAGTAAAGGTCACAAAAAAACAGGCTAAATTTTTTGCTGCTTCTGCCACCCAATTTTTTATAGAAGAGTGATTAGAGTATCAGAACAGTTAGGGTTTGAAGGGACCTCTGGAGATAATCTAGTCCAATCTCCAAGTCAAAGAAACAAGTCTAAAGGTAGAAAATATTTGCAAAAATAACGGGTTATAATTATTGTAATTAAATATTATTAAGACTAAGACTTTATTAGCCAAAATAACTGTGATTTCAAATCTGAGCACATAATCTTTATCTGAAAATTCAGAATAGGCTGCTAATTTTCGTTGAAGTAGTCAATTATTATATGAAGACATTGGTCATTTAATAAGGATTTTTAAAATCTGCATTAATTTTGGTGCCAAATTTTCAATCATCTTTTAATATATTCTTAAGGACAGAAAATTAGCACAGGGAAACAAAGAGAAAGAGTAATAAAATGTACAAGATTATACCAAAGGTAAATGACAACTATTTATTTAGATATGCTTTTATAGCAAAAAAACCCCAAACAAACCAAAAGTCTGAGACAAATTTGTTATGGGGTTTTTCACTTACCTGGATTTAAATAAATAATTTACTTAATTGCTACAGTAGAGTGACTTAAATTGTAGATTAATAGAAATAAAATGAAGAGCTATGAAGGAAATAAGGAACAGGCTAATCAAGAGCATGCAAAGCATTTATATTAAGAGTTCTGCAAGTAGGGATTAGTAATGAAATTCTTCAAGTATATTTTTTCAGAGTCATCCTCATTAGTATGTTGATTAATGACATCGCTGGAAGAAGGAGAAATATGCCAATGAGAACATTGGTAATATTGAAGAAAATTTATATAGTTCATATCTAATAATCAGCAAAAATGATACAATAAAAAAACTCAATTAGAGGTGGCAGTTCAGTAAACGGCTCTCATTGAGTCAGTCTCTTATGGATGACCAAACTGCAAATATTATATACGTCTGGAAAAGTCTATCCTGATTTTAGGCATTGATAGGTCCTTTTTTATAGAACTGTTTATATTCTGGTCTCTGAAGTTAAAAAAGCAAAGAACATTGCTTCTTACAAGTGGCCATAAGAAGAAGGGCAATGGGTATGCCTTGCACCAGGACAAGCTTTATCTCAACATAAGAAATAAATTTTTACAGCAGGAACAATCAGTCATTGGAACAATGTCCCCAGCAATAATCATAGAATCCTAGAATTCTTTGGATTGGAAGGAGACCTTGAAGATCATCTAGGTCTAACCGCCCTGCCATGGGCAGGGGCATCTTCCACTAGAGCAGGTTTCTCAGAGTCCTGCCCAACCTGGTCTTGGACACCTCCAGGGATGGGACATTTACAGCTTTCCTGGGCAACCTGTTCCAGTGCCTCACCACCCTCACTGTAAAGAGTACTTTATTTTTTTCCCAAATGCAATCTAAACCCACTCTCTCATTTTTAGCCATTCCCCCTTATCCTGTCACTACAAGCCGTTGTAAATAGTCTTTCCCCATTCTTTCCTGTGAAAGTTCCCTTCAGGTACCAGAAGGCCACAGTTAGGTCACCTCGAAGCCTACTCATTTTCAGGCATGGCAGAGTCTTCATTGCTGGTTTCCATGTATGTTTCAAATTGTCTTCTTTTAAATCAGAGAGTCTTAAGTCAAGACAAAACTCATTGGAAATTGAAGGAAAAATTTCTCTATTTGATAGATAATTCTCAAAGTCTTTGTCTTCCTCTTTCTCCTGAAAGCCCTTTTAATTGAAGAACTGAGCACTGAATAATGTTCGGACAAACTAGAAAAATGGATCTGATGAGATAGATCAATCTCAAATAGATTTCTGAGTCTAATCAGTAAGTCATGTGACATTAAGATGTATGCTTTCTTTTTATTATTTGTTTGTTTTTAAAGTGTCTTCTTCAATACCTCTTTTAAGATAAGTTACTCTTGGTTCTGGAATAAAAATTATTCATTGCAGAGCAGATGAAGAGGAACCCCTTTGCAGACTTGATCTCAAAATTATGTCTGAAAGTCATCTCTGAATTTAAATAAAGAAGCTGTAAAGAATGTTATCTTCAGATATGATTACAACAAGCTGGCGAATGTTTAACAGCTTGCTATAAAATCTGTGAGATTAAGCAGAATCATTTTGTCTAGCCTTCTGAATCAACTCCCAAAGAGTGACTGTCTACAGGAAATAAGTAAATACAAATCTAACTACTGATTGTGATTAGGCAAAGCCATTTTGCAAAATGCGAACCAAAATTATCTGAGACTACTAGCCTTAGAGATCAATTCTATTCTGAAATATTAAAATTAAAGGAAGATGTTAAGGAAGATTTCCTCTTCAACTTTTTCTAATACAGAGCAATAAACAGCCTGAAAAAAAAAACACAACAAAACAACAACAAAACAAACAAACAAACAAACCAGCCTTGTTTTTTCCAGCCAAACTAGAAACATGGATTTGTAGAATCACTGATTGGAAAAGCCATCCATACTATTTATAACACTGGTCATTCCCTATTTATTAAAACTCTTTGTGACAGACAAGTAAGAGGTGGCTGTGACTGAGAAAACCTTCATGCTAGTGTTTCAGTTTGGCATTTATTCTGTTACTGTTTTTTCTTCTTAAACCTACTGTGCTTCCTGTTTTGGTCTGCCGCACTGCTATAAGTGATCATCCTATATTAATTTGGTTAGAGTTTCTTTTGTGATGATTTAGGAGTCTTTACCACAGAAACAACAGCAAAAAATCCCAGCCCAGACATCTTGTACATACTTATATCAAAACCAGTAAGTATTGTTTTGAGTATAGTTTGTACCTGATATTTTGAGCTTATGAGTACTGAAGTCAGTGTACAATGCTGTAACAAAACTTACCAGTTTTAGGGGGAAAAAAAAAAGATTCAATGAAATCCATGCCCTCATTTTCCTATTATAAAAATAGTTGAAAACTGTGAAAATTAAAAAACCCTTAACCTTTTAACAATACTAAATTAAACATTTAAGGGGGAAAAGGTCTTTTTTAAAATTATTGAACAAAATAAATCTTTAGCTCAGAAAATTAATTTAAATCATGTCTGAAATAATATTGTTGGTTTGTTTGTTTTTTTTTCTTTAATTTTGATATTTATTAATTTTTTTCACTCCATTAAGCATATCTCTTTAGAAATTAGTACCATAAACATTTCTACAGGGATAA
Source organism: Serilophus lunatus (assembly GCA_013399895.1). NCBI lineage: Eukaryota > Metazoa > Chordata > Aves > Passeriformes > Eurylaimidae > Serilophus > Serilophus lunatus. The sequence continues at coordinate 328,758 of VXBA01003142.1, forward strand.
TATGCACATCATTTATATGTAGGTGCATCCACATGAATACACATGTATTCCTACATATTTTTAAAGGACCAGAAACTTTTCCTTCAAAGTTACTATTGCTAAGCAACCAGTTCTTCCTGACTGCTGCTCTAATGAAAAATGTACTTATTAGAGCTGCAAGAAATCTCCTGAGAAATCCTTGTGGTCAGTCTTGGAGGGCTTCAGTTAAAGGCTTTTTAAGAATAATTAATGGCATATTTTTCAATGTGCCTAAGCAATGGTTCAACAAGCTTTCTTGACCTGCCTTTGGGTAATTTTAATGACAGCAAAAATAATCTTGAGTGGCTTTAAGTTTTACCAGCAGTGTGGCTTGTGTTGTTTTGATAGTGTAAATAGGTTGGCTACTTTATTGTATATAGACCTGTGTGAGTTGCAATAAAAACTCAATGCATTATTAAGAGAGTCACTACAAATAAGTGATTGTTACAGAAACATATTTCCCCGTTTCCCTTCCACTTTAAGTACTTTTCACTTTATAAGCTGTTCCAGCTGTTTATGGACATAGACCTCCAAAAAAGGCAGAGCCAACCAAAAACTAAAATATTTGAAAAAAAGTTTATAGTGACTGTGACATGTCTGTTAAAGCTTTTTGGGGATCTGTTAATTCCACTCCCATATATGCACATATTCCCACCAAAATACAGCACTTTTTACAACGCATGTAAATATATCGTTTGCTAAAGCAAATTCAGACCATGAAAATTTGGAATTCTACAAAAAAATAAAATAGAAACTAAAAAAAAAAAGTCACTGTCAGTATTTTTACTTACTGAGTTTTTATTTTGTCTACTCACAGGAATTCTGATTTCTTAGTTAATATTAATAAATGCAGAAGCATCCAACAAGTTTCTGTAAAGTACTGAGAAATCATGCTTATTTTTTATTACACTGAGGAAAAAACAGTGCATTTTTCCTAGGATCTTAAAGACCACAAGCCACATTAGCACTAATTCTTATGATCAAGGTCCTATTCAGTTGCTATTAAAATAAGTGAACTTCACACAAATACATTTTAAAAACTCCATTAAATATATCCTATGGGGACTCTATGCTCAGGGTTCATAGCAGAAAAATCTCACCTACTACTGCTAGGAAGACCTGTTACCTGTCTAGTAAATAAAGGTGTACTTTAGAGTAGATTTTTTTCCTCTGGACATTTGGATCAGAGGAATAACCAAGTGCCACACAATGTCTGGAGATGCCGCAAAGCTCAGAAGCTTTGGTCTTACTAAAATCCAAAAGTGTTTAGGAGAACTTCTTTTTAAATCTTTCAAATGGTACAGGAAAAGATAAATAAGTGATAGAGTGACAAGAATATGGAAAAGTCACCCTGATACTTTTAAAAATACAGTACCAATATCATCCACCTCAGGAACTTAAAATATCAGCTCTTAAAAATTGTCGTCTCATTGGTTTCTTCAGTGAGACCTAAATATGAAACAATACTTTTGTAAATTCTTAATCCTTTGCAGTGGTCCAATTGCAAATCCTCAGTTATTTCTGCACCATGTTCATGGACTCCTCCTGATCTCTCATAAGGGACCTATTAAATTGTTCTGCACAGGATTTCTCAGGTCCCTTGCAGATCTGGCCAGCTTTCTCTGGCGGAGCAGCTTCCACACAAGTTTTTAACTTAAAGATATTTACATCCTAAACTTTTCAAATTGGAATAGTTTTCCTGGTAGCATGTCTTTGTGATAGGTAGATGACAACAACTTACACAGAAAAGTGAATAATCTTGGCATATGAACTACTGTGCCCTGTTCTACGACCTCCACTGAGCCATTCTGTGATGGGGACTGAGCCATTTGTTGATTGTGGATGAAATGTTGAATGTCTCCAAGGAGAAGTTCCTCTGTATTTTAAAAGAGAATACACATTACTTGCCCATTGTTGTACAGTATATTCAGAACTCTGTACCAAAATGTGATGTGCAAGTAGAAGCATTACATTCATTGTCACTGCATATATAATGGATACACCATCGCTGTACATAGAGTGGACAGACATTGACAGTAGCAATTTCAGAGGAAGGTAGTGCTTTTATTATGCTTTTAGAAGATCAGGGTTTCCATTTTTCTACTACCTAAGCGATTTTCTAAATGCTATCACACTGTGTTGTCTGTCTCATTACCTATTACATTAAAAAAAATAAAAAGTTCTGCACATTACTAATAGTTTTAGCTGCAATTCAAAAACTGCCTGACTGTTTCTTGGATGAAAATCAGAAATACTACTCTAGTGGCAGCAAGTAAATACTTAGGAGGAGAGAATAGAGAAAAACCATCAAACAGGTGGGTGGGGTTTTTTTCAGAATATTAACTTCAGCATCCCTGCTAATTTTAGCTGTTTCTATGTGAAGAAAGCAACAAACTAATTTTATTGGCAGCATGCAAGAATTTTTGAAAATATAAATTATAATATAGGTTTCCTTTAAAATAATTTTAAAAAATATTCTCTTGCTTGTTCGTCCATTAAACCAAAGATATATCTGAAATTTGTTGGGTACCATGTTTTCTATCAACTTAGAAACTTACAGATTTACAATTTTTACAATGTACGGTAGTAGAGTATACTGCAATAGTTACACTATATTTAAAATTATAAAGAAGATATTCTACTAGTTTTAATGTTTTTTTAAAAACAAATGCTAAACTGTGTGTATGTATGGGGTAGAGGAGAGAGGGTGTCATCCTGAAGCTGTCAGGATGTGTACAGTAATCTACTTTTTCAATAATGCTTTCTGTAAGTACAGGTAACTTTTTAACAATTTCATCCAGTCATTTAGCCATTATGCTTAGCTGTATAAAATTATTGGGGTTTTGTCTCTATTGAAGCGATTAGCTGGAGCAATAAAAATATCTTTGAACTTTGAAACAATTGTGCCTGTGCTTTCTTTGTAACACCTGTAGTGTTAGCTAAGGCTTTGTCCAGAAAAAACGTCAGAATCTGTTGCTACAAGGACGAAGAAAAATGCAAGCATTTCTAGGAGCTAGAGAACTCAGTTATTTTTAGGCTACTGGAATTTAAAAAATACTGTTTAAATTTTTAAAGTTTCTTAAAGTTAGTATTTGGAAATTTAAACATTGATACTTATGTAAGTAAAATTTTAATTAAAGTGTTAATTAAATTTATAATCAATTAATCTAATTTTGTGACTTCTTTACTGTCTACTTAGGCTTTTTTTTCATATCATGTAAGCATTTGATAGAATATAAGAATCCCTGTCAAATCTCCACATTACTGAAAGTCCATAATGTAATGCTCTTCAGTTAAGGGAATACACCAAAGGAAATGAAAAATGTGTTGGAGAAAAATAATTATATATTTATGCTTGCTGACAATTCTGAGGTTGCTAACCGTTTTGCAACAGGTCACACAGGTCGCTTAATCCAGCACTGAAATGCAAAGTGGCAGTTTCTCAGGGGCACATAGCAGAGCTTCCTTTCTTGCACTGCCAAGCAGAGAATATTGCATCCAACTGAGATTGATATGGGAACTAGGAAGACAGGAGGTAATTACTCAGGGTATCTTGGGAATAACACTTTTAATCCTGTGAAAAGTGTCATGGGATACTTAGTGACCTACATGGTTAAAGTGTACATCCCACCTATCTTCCAGCTAGAAGCCTTTACCTCAGTGTAGTTGTTTAAACAGTTTTATTGGTGGATCCAAGAGAAAAGCCGTGTTTTCTGTGAATTTAGATTTCTTCTTGGCCTTTATGGTTTCACAAACCCATGAAATCCATCTAAGGACACATGAAATTTATCTTGACTTTGTTTGTACAGTGAGAATATATAAATGCGTATAGAGTAGTACTGCTTTAGGTTTGAAATTACTTTAGCACTTGTCTGCATTGATGCAATTGTGAAAGTTAAGCCAAATTGGCTAAAGTTGTGAATTCAGAGCATCATTAATTAAAGTACATTAGTGGATTCACATCCTGAATAAATGAAATTAAACCAAATGTAAGCCCTCTTTAATTCTGAATGAGAGTGTCCAGGCAGGAGTTTAATATAGTTTAACTAATCCATTTTTAAAGTTAATTCTGATTTATCTTGATGCATGTCCATTAAAACTAGGCATGTGTGGGTGAATTTGTACGGAATCTCAAAGAAATATAATCAAATAAACAAAATACAATTTTTCTCATTTACATTTTCCATTCCATGAAGTATACTGATTAAACATTCAAGATCGTAGATGTGGTCAAGATAAAAGAGTTCCAAGTTTCCAGGGACTTCCAAGGTTTCTAAAAAGAATGAGCTTTTAAGATCAAACTCTATGTAGGGAAACATAGGTATGTTAGTCTACAGAGTAATCATCCATGCAGAAAACCTTAAATAAGGCAGTGATGCACACAATTTAAAAACACCAAACTTGAATAATATATCATACATACAGTATTCCCTGTATAAGGCATATTCTGTCCTCAGTGCTGCAGCTATCACTTCAAATGAGCTGGGGAAAATCAGAGGGGCAAGAAGCTGAGGCTTAAGGAATAAACAAAGTGCAAGACTGTTTATAGCCTGTTTATTTTAATTTCCCATTTAATTTGCAGGATATATTCCCTTTCCAGATGTTACTGCTGAAAAATTTCCTTCATTGGGCAAACAGTAAGTCACATTTCCAGCCCAGTTGGAAGTACATTTACACTTCCTTGCTATAAATGGGCCTTCTTACTTATGTGGTGACATACACATAATTTGTTATTGCAGCTTCTACTTTCTGAATAATATTGATTATTATTCACGGTAATAATTATCTATTTGTTCAGAACATTTTTTTTCAGCTGAAAAAAATTACTGAGGAAGCAAACCTTATATGCTGCACTGTTAAACTAGTCAAAATGTGGAGTTGAGAGCAGAATGAATGATTAATTTTTGTATAATATTTTCTACTAATCTTAAATTCATTGTTCCTCTCTTATACAACACCTTGCAGCAACAAAACGATGGACAGAAGAAATTTATTCTGAATGATTGAAAATTTGAGCCAAAAATATGGGCTATTTCTTATAAAAATGGAATATTGTCATATGCAAATTGATAAACTACCAAAAATAGAGTGCTTGAAAGAAGGAACACTTCCTAGGCAGAATGTTAATATGCTGTACATCTGGATCACTTAATCATTAAAAATAGCAGTAATGTGCAATGTGGAAAGTTTAACACTCAATAATGTGAACAATGAGAAAGGTCAGATATCTAATTACTGATCTTGTCATTGCTTTGAAGGATTTGTAGGAACAGTATTGGTAAAATCTGTTTTCATATTGATTTTATGACTGGTCCCAGTTTTTCTTTCCGTATTTGCCAAGTTCCTCACTAAGTATTAGATCATAGACTTCTTAAGAAAACTGTAATCTCACAATTCAGGGCTCAAATGCCAGATAGATAAAAGTGAGAAATTTGTTAATACTTTCCTTTTAAACAGAATCTGATAGCATACAAATCAATTTCTGCCTTTTAGCCTCTGCAGTATATTTGCCTTAGAATTATATAAAATAAACTGTGTAAAGCTAAGATGAAATTCTGAATTTTCATCTTGTAGTTCTCACTACTGAAATTTTGGCCATATTAGACTAATAATGCCATATTTCTGTAATTTTTTTTTTAAAATTTGATTCTCTAAGACTATGTTTCAAGTCTCTATATTGGAACATTTACAAGCTTCTATCTCTTGAAGCAATGTCTGGCTTTGCATCTGTCTTCTTACAGGCAAGACGGGATAATCTGCAATCTTATCTCTTTACACTGATTTCTGTGGCAAGGACCCAGAGATGTGTGGGCCCAAAGCGATCCAAAGTCATGGAAGAGTTAAAAATTTTGGGACAACAAATGTATATTTGTTGCAGATGTTTAATAAACCCTTCCTGCCTTCAGAAGGTGACTTAGGAGTTTTTGGGTTGACTATTGCCAGAGCACTGAGAGGGTGAGATCTGTACAATGAACTGGTTAGGATAATTAGACTCTTTGCTGTCCAGGTTCTGAGGAGTGTTATTTAAGGGGAAAGTTGTTATAGTTTGCATACTCAACTTTCAGTCAATAGGATCATGTTGAATACAGAGTTACATCTTAATGCTTTCTGCTCCTTGAGGGTCTTCAGAACAGAACTTGTGAGTGTAGATACCCCCTGTGCTGTTGGGTTGTCTCTATTTAGGCCTCTAAAGTTATTTCTTTTAAAAATTAAATATGTGTCAATTCTAAACTATAATAGGAATTTAGTACTGCTTTTCTTTAGTCCTCTTCTTTAGTTCTGCTACAACCTGAAGGCTCCCTGATGCACTGCACTAACCCATGCTGTGGGATGCATGGACTCTGCCCTCTGCACTACTCTGAAGCCCATACCTGCCCTCTCTTTGCTCTGAGATGGGAGGGCTCGTTTACCCATACACAGTTAAGTGTGCCAAAGCCAAGATGCACAAACAAACGTGACATCCAAGTTTTTGAGTTATGACATTAAAAGTAAGATTTGGAGACTGCAAATGGATTTCATCCATCAGTTTTAATACACACACTCAGGAATTAAATGGGTACACTGAATGCTTTTTATACAGATTTATTGAATTTTTTGTGTTATACTTCTTGACAAATTCTTCCCTTTAAGTACAAATAGTTTTAAATTATCTGCAGTATTCTTCAGAGTCATTTAATCTGATGTAATCTCATATAAAGTCTGGGTTTGTGTGCAGTGTACTATCTCATTGAAGAATGGTTAAAACAAGGACAGCAGCTATTTATTTTTTGATGTTGTAAGTATATTAGTAAAGTTTAAGGACTTAGTAGTTTGTTGTTCAGTATGACAAAGAAGAATTAGTCTTCTCCTTTGCCCTATGTCCATTTTCACAAACAGAAAGGATATGAAATTTCATAGAAGATATTATGTGAAATGGACCAAAATTATATCAAACTTTGATGGCATATGGACCTAGAAATTCTCCTCAACAGGAAAAGTAAGAACTCCTTAGAGGTCACGGAGTACCAGGGTAAAATGAAGGCATTGCAGCTAGTGTCCTATGTGCTTTGATAGGAGAGGGCAATGTTATCAGCCCCTGTGTGACAATTATTAAGCAAAACCATTTGAAACAGTTTTGTTGTTGCTTTGTCTTACAAAAGAAATTAGACTGCAGCTGCCTAAGGGATCTAGACAATACAAATGTAGTCACAATTTTCCCTGTTTTCTCTTTCAGTTCTGACCAAAAAATGTACAGATGTACTCAGAGATTCGTTCAGTAGTAATTAGATTAGCATGGTAATTGGACTGTAACTCCGTTTATTCATGCAAATGAAAACTAATCCATTTTTCAAGCTTTTTTGGGCTTGGGTTTTTTTTTTTTAACAAATAGAACAGTTTATTTAGTATCATATTTATTTACTGTTTTTTCCCCAGCTGTCAGATTTGTCACTAGATGAGAAAGTTTCCTGAGGCTTAAAGGTTATAGCATTGTATATGAACATGGAAATTCTTTTAGAAATTCCAATCATCTCATTGATCAGTGTTTTCTAATCTTTGATAAAAAGTGTAATACTTCTTAAGATGAAGGTAGATGCATATAGTAAATTGTATAAAAATTATAACTTTGGGATAATGCGTGAGACAATATCCTTTTTCCTTAGAATTTCCTCATTTTGGTTATTACCTGCTCATCCTGCAGATGTATCTCACAGCCCACAGCTAACATTATCCTAATTCATTGGGGTTTTCCAATTCTATTTTAATTGTCTTCTACTTAATCTCAATCAGACATATTGCTTTCCCCATTTCTTTAGGTAATAGAATGTACCCAGCATGACTTACAAAGTCCTCTATCTTTTGACTGAAAGGTGATCTGAAAAGTTTTAAAGCAAAAGCAAATCTGATTTACTGAGCAGAACTAACAATATTTCAATTCCTTTACACTATGTATTTGTTAATATGTATCTTTTATTTATTTTCCTCTATATAATTTGCAAATACATGTATACAATATGTAGGATTGGATGTTATTTAACAATATCTAAAATGTGCTGTTAATCACAGAGTCACAAAATCACAAAATATGCTGAATTGAAAGGAACCCACAAAGATCATCGAGTCCAGCCCTTAGCCCTGCATTTGACCATCCCCAAGGGTCACACCATGTGCCTGAGAGCATTGTCCAAATGCTTCTTGAACTCTCTAAGTATTGGTGCTGTGCCTACTTCCCCGGGGGACCTGTTCCAGCCTCTAACCATCCTATGGGTGAAGAACCTTTTTCTGATATCCATCCTAAACCTCCCCTGAAACAATTTCAGGCCATTCCCTTTGGGTCCTATCAGTAGTTACCACACAGAAGAGATCAATGGCTGTCCCTCACCCCTTCACAAGAAAGTTGTAACTGCAACGAGGTCTCCCCTCAGCCTCCTCCAGGCTGAACAGAAAGCATTGCCTATTCAATATTTGATAATTATTCCTTCTTCTTCTTTAAGGTAAGACTTGCAGTAAGAGGCCTGATGTTGTACTATTGTTCCTGGATCAGTAACGAATCCCAGTAAAAAAGGTAGTCCATGAGTTATTAGAATAAACTACTATTTGATGGAGCTAACATGAGAAAGAGAAAGCAGATAGTAACTTGCATCCCTTCAGATGCTGGAAACATGCACAGTGTGCAAATCCTGTCCACGAAGGGATTCAGAATGTTATGGTCTTTGGACTTTTGACAGCATTTTCTTACAGATACATAAATCTGAGATAAAGGCAAGACTTGGCATCATCCCCTTGCCAAGTGGGAGCATATACAGAATGTTCTTCATGATTAGCCAGTTTATCCAGAACCTGCTTGGATCAACTGCTATGTCAGTAACTAACTCCATCATGTACATGGCTTCCAGGTACCATCAATATGTATGTCTCTCCAATAATTGTATTTTATTCTTTTAACATTCCAGAAGAGATTCAACATTAATAGTCCTTGTTAAATTTGTTGAAGTTTGAGTATTTGTCCCCACAATGACTAACATGTTTAATGCTGGGAACAAGAAATCTATAATAAATTTTAGAAGAAGCCCAAATATTAGTTAGTTTCTTTGGATACAATTTGAAACAGCCTCTTTGCACTTATGAATACTTATTAAATGAGAAAAAGTAAAAAGATAGGGAGGATGATTACCTATTTAAATCTTAATCAGCAAGGCTAAATGTACATTTTACTCTATTTTAATGTTATATTTTTTATTTAACTCTGTAGTTCATGGGTTTCTGATCTGACTTTCTCCTCAGCATTGTTAGTATCTATCTAGGGTTTTTTCTCAGTTGGCATGTGTATCTATTTATACAGACACATGCATGCACACACACACACGCATTTCAACTCCATTTGAATAAAAATGGTTTTCAAATTTTGCATTGCCACCTTGAACACAGGAGAGACAGAAAAGAAAACCCACTCAACAAAAAAAAATCTTGGATCTGTGTACATTTTAGAGGCAGAAAGACTGAAGAGAAGGTACCTGCTTAAGTTCATGTTTCAATATACGAATAGGCTGTAAAATTCTTATGCCTTCAAACTGCAAATACAGAATCTTGCATATGCAATGCAAACAAATACTTGAAGTTGTGAAAACAGAAGAAATTATAGGAAGAATTGCAGGATAGAAATTACTTGGCAAAGTTTAAGAGTTCACACGTTGTAGAAAAACATCGTTTGTTCAACGCGTGTTTTTTGGGCTGAGAAACAAAGTCTGACTTTGCCACAACACTGTGACACAGTTTGATCACCTACTGGGAGAACAGTGTTGATAAAGTTTGTAAGATACTTATTTCTAGAACTGTTGGAACAGAAGTGGACATTTAGTCTGAGTTATGTGATATCTGTGGTATAAACAAAGCTATATCCTTGCCCTTTTGAAAAGGTCAGGTGCAACATTTCCTAAGATGCTGGGCAAATCTGCAGAGCAAGAAAGGGCAAAGTAGAAAGTATTTAGAGAGAATGTAGGATGAACAACCAGAAACTATATGTCATCATGGCTGTATGATCAGATTGAAATAGGGGAAAGAGGCATAAACACAGTAGTCTGATGATGAGCAGTTTTGGTCTTCAGCAGTGGAAGTTGAATAATGTCTATTGTCCAAAACAGAAAAATGGAATTATTTTCAGAATTTAAAGTTTATGATCCCCCTATCTCAATGCTATATGTCACTTGGCAAATGATAAGAGAATAAGTGAATAAGCACCCTCCAGTTTCCTGGTTGTAGGAAGTTCATTAAGTAGAAATAGGATATGTCATATGTAACTTTGCTATTTGTCAGGGATTTTTGTAATTTCTTTAAGTGCAGCAGTGATTAGATTAAAATCATGTTAACGTTTTCCCAACACATACACGCACACACGGGCACACAGAGACACACATATACATATTCCCATGTGAATCACTACTGATCACTCCCATTTCATGCATCTTGGACATGCTTAAACTAGTACTAAATGAGTGGGAACTGTGAGATTTAGCAGTCATTTAATTCCTGTTTCTGTGAGCAGCAAATGAGCCAGTGTTTTGGTTTAACCACAGCCAGCAACTAAGCCCATGCAGCCACTCCTCCCCTGCTGTGATGGGGGAGAGAATCCAAAGAGTAAAAAATTAGGAAACGTGGGTTGATATAAAGACAGCTTAATAGGTAAAGCAAAAGCTGTGTATACATGGAAATTAAAACAAGGAATTAATTCACTAGTTTTCCTGGCCAGGTCAGTATTTAGCCACCTCCAGGACAGCCGGGCTCCATCACATGTAGTGGTGACTTGGGAAGACAAATACCGTCATTTTGAACATTTCCCCATTCCTCCTTGCTCTTCCAGCTCTATATGCTGATCATGATGGCATAAGGTATGGAATATCTATTTGGTCAGCTGGGGTCAGCTGTCCCAGCTCTGTCCCCTTCCAACTTCTTGTGCACCCCCAGGCCTCTCACTGGAGGGAGAGGAGGCGGGAGGGTGGGTAAAAAAGGCCTTGACACTGGGCGAGTGCTGCTCAGCAACAGCTAAAACATGCCTGTGTTATCAACATTGTTTCCACGGAAATCCAAACCTTAGCCTCATACTAGCTACTATGAAGAAAGTTAACTCTATTCCAGCTAAAACCAGCACAGCCAACATCAGAGGAAACAGTTCTTTGCATGCCTTAAACAGTCATTTATGTACTTTACCAAGCAGGGAGAAATTTGAGTTCAGACTTACAACTTTGTTGAACTAAGATGAATACATATGTATGTCTCTTGGGGATATCTGGTCCTGTGCAAGGCCAGGAGTTGAACTTAACGATCCTTGTGGGTCCCTTCCAACTTGGCATATTCTGTGATTCTGTGAGATACATAGATATGGATGATACAGATATACATGATAGATATAGATACATACATTTTATCACCATCATATTCCCTTCACTTCTAGCAAGAACTACTGAAAGTAAAACAACTGTACAAATTGCAGCGCATTTTTTTCACTCAGTGTAAAACACTTTTTGGAAGGTGTGAATTTCTACTGTACATTTTGCTTTTTTCCTAATTTATTTACTGATAAATCTGGCTTTCTGTTTAATTTGATGAAATTAGAGGAAACAAAATTATTTGTGTTATGTAACTTCCATATTTTAAAACTGATCAATCTTGGCTAATTAGTGCAGGTACTAGGACAGTTCAGTTGCTGATTATAGAAAGGCACAGAGGGAGTTGGCATGTTAAGGGAGGAGTGTTCAAGAAGTGCCGGAAGGTGACCAGGTGACAGATTTGTTTCTCAGATGTTGTTGCTGGCACTACACTGCTGTGGATCTTTTCCTGTGTGGGCTGTGGCACTATGTGCACTCCACTGGGAACATGGTGGAAATGATCAACATAACAATAATCAAAGTGATTGAAAAAGAAAGGAAAGTGAAATCAGATCTTAAATAATCTGTTTTACTATATGTCACTGTCTGCTAAGAACACTGATTGCCTGAAGCCATGCTCTGTTAGGTTACCTGGGCCTTTTCAGAGGTACCCTGCTCCTAAAAGAGGAGCCCAGCTACAAGGTATCTATGACCATTATATTAAACTGTACAGTTTTGTCCTTTTTTTCCCCCCTACTGGGAAAAAAAGAGAATGAAGATGCTGCGACTACTTCGCTCTACCACGACCTCTGGAACCAGAAGCCTTTATAATAAAAATGTCTTTCTAAAAGCTTGTACTTTTTATTGTTGTACTAGAAAAACTTACTGACAACATATACAATTCAGGATTTTCTTTTCAACATTTTTAAGTGTAACAGAGATGTAAAAAAGTCAGCATTTTAAAATATGTGGGACAAGTTGAAATATTTCATTGAATCTTGATTTGGAATGAAACAGAGCCCAGAATTTTTCTTTTAACAAGGAAGTTTATTTTTTCCCTTTATTAATTACTTTTTAATCAACCTTTTTTCTTTTTTTTTTCTTTTTTTTTTTAAATATCTTGTTAAGATTTTAAACAACTTTTATTTCTCAAATTTTTTTTGAAAAGAGTAGGTGTCTGCAGTAGTCATTCCTTATAAGTAGTTCTGAAGAAGTTTCAGAAAGATGGAAATGTCAAACTTCAGTGTAAGGTCTGGGCCTACATGTAACCCTGGGACTTTTGTTATGACCATCCCACATGTCTTATGACTATTAATAATCACAAAATAAATGAATATTGCCCATCAGACTAGAAAAAATAATGCATCCAAAGATAAAATGATGCATGCAAAGGTAAAGTTGAAGCACAAAATCCCAAAAAACCCTTTGGATAAACTTGAATCATGAAGGAAGAAGACAAAATGTAAAATGGAAAAGAAATTATTATGACTTTAACATGCTGAAATTCCCTTCAATGCAAAGTGTGTTATTACTGCAAAAATTCATCATTATTTCTGTACTGCATTCAACATGAAATATGAGTAACATGATATTAATTTGTTTTTCAGGATGACTTGGTTTTTTCTGTCAGGTATCCTAGATTTAGGAATTCACTGTTCTGCTGTGACTGACTAATCTGATGAATTTGAAGTAATAATATAACATTCTTCATTTTTCCCACAGTGATTTGAAATTAGATATTAAGGAAAATATATAAGAAAAAATCTAGTTAGTCTCTGTAGGAAATAGCTTTATGTGAAACAAAGTGGGGGAACATGCAGTTAAAGGTGGTTTGTAAGTTTATATGCTATAGTTTTGTTATTCTGTATTGCATAAAAGCTTCTACATCTTGGAGTGAAGACATTAAAAGTAAATAAAAGTGAGTGCAGGCCTTTCATGTATACTAAATCCTTGCTATTTTTAATACACATTATTTCCTCCTGAGCTGTATTTTATGCTGAAATCTTCTCAAACAATCGGTTGTAAAAGGAACAAGCTGAGAGTAAAAACTGCTGCAAACCTGTACCAAGAAGTAAAAAGCTGATAAAAAAACTAGGTATTTTTGAGTTCAAAAGTGTTCTCTTGGGTCTTGTTTCAGTTTTGAAATATAGCTCAGCTTCACAAAGGTGATTTTGGAAGACTAACTGTGAAGTTATTTGGCTTCCAGTATGAACTCTAAAAAAAATTATTGCATTACTGGGAGTTTGTGGGCTTAAAATGAGCTAGAAGCCTCTGTATAGAGCAGAATTCTCATGAATAGTAAAACCACGAATTTCTTTTGGTTCTTTCAAATACAATGAATTCTCAATGGCAAATACATTCTTCTTTCATAAGACATATAGTATTTTTTAAATTCCTCTCAGAAAGAACCTCTTACTGATACTGATTTTGTTTATGCCATATGTAAAAGGCATCTGCAAGGAAAAAAAGAGAGAAGAAAACAACAAAAACAACTAGTGATGTGAACTTTTTCCTGATGCTTTGTTATAGGGTTTTTTTCGTTTTATCGTGTTTTTTTTTCTTATAATTATTTCAAATGCCAATTAATATCAGAATGCTAGAAATTTTCAGCCAGGTGACAGTCCAAGAGACTAGAATCTTCTCTCTTTTCTCAAAACAGGTTAATCCCTAGCAGTCAAGGCGGGGGGTTACACTGCTATTGCTGTTCCTCATTTGGTCCAAAGGGAGTTCTCCATTAGGATAATTAAATTAATGCCTTTTTAATTCTGTTCTCAGCCTCATTGTAGCACCTACAAACATGGGCATGTCACCTGAGGGATGGCCACTTTAGCTCAATGTCATCACCATTCCCTCACCAGAGTAAGAATCGTACCTCCCCAGGAATCTCCTTTTTTTGCAACCCACCAGGACGTAAATTCTTTCAGGAAGGTTCTGCTTCTTATCAGTTATTTGCTTTAAAATAAAAGAGGACAAAAAAACCCAAAAAACCCAAAAAAACCCACAACACATCATTTTCTGTTTGAGGTTTGGTTTTGTTTTGTTTTTCAAATCTTGTCTTTGCTTTTCAAAATTTACCATTTGTTGGTACAGTAGGCGTATATTCGTACCTTGATTCTTCATTTCCTCTTGAAATTAGCAGCTTACACTTCTTTTCTCTTGCTTTATATTTCTGTTTTCCATTTATGTAAGAATAAATCTGATATTTAAGTGGAACATAGTTTCCTCTTTGAACTATACATTCTTGTTTTAACATTCTGAGTATTGTTCTGCCATTTGTCCTTCTCTATAGTTTGGAATCCATTGCCATATGATGGAATTTAAATATAGTGGGGAAAACACTGTTAAAATTTAAAAGGGGAAGGAAGAGAACATTGGTTGATGGGGACAGTTGGGAATTTTCCAAGTAAATTTTTCATTGAAAAGGAGATAATAATTGAAACAGCAATTTCTATTTAACTTGCTACTCAAATCACATTTTTAGATGTTGAAGTCAGGAAAATTAGAACTTTTCTTTTTCAGAATCAAAAGTCTGTGTTACTCCAGATCACATTTAACTTGTAAGCATGGTTACTGCATGCTTAAAAAAAAGAGAAGTAAAGGAATAAATATTTGTGAAAAATACTTCTGAACTTAAGTAATGTACAATTATAAATTACCAAATTAAGGTTTGGGGTTTTTTTTGGTTACAGTTTGTGATAGCTATCTCATATTCTTTTAGGACAGACAATATTTCCAAACTTTTAGCTAGGGCACTATGAATATCTGAGGGACAAAAGGAAAGCTAAGAAGAGAAAATCATAGGTCAGGTTTTTATGAGGAAACCCCATGATCTGATAATTGTAAAATAAGTAAAACAATGAAATACTTACCTACATAAATATCTGTGAAACTTGATAGTGTTTACAAATAAAGATTTGAAAATTGCATTTGTCAGAAAAGTTTGAATTAAACTCTATTTGTTAGATGTTTCTAATGTTAGTATGAGAAAAATGTTGTATTTAAAATATTTGTCACAATGAGTCATGCTAAAATAGGCTTTATGTGATCTGAGAATGCTGTTCCTGGTATTTATGCCCTCATAAGCTAAAAAAAAGACACAATGTTTTATCTCATCTAGCAGCCTCTGACCTCTCATTGAAAGACACGATGTATTTGTTATGAGAAAAAAAAAACTGCCAGAAAAAATCAGAAGACACGAAAGAGTCAACTCACATTTGAATAAAATACATTCTGTACCCTGTGTATTTGCTTCTGGTATGTGCTATTTTTGCTGTACCTGCTGAGCCTGAAATACTGCTCAGTCTCCTGAAAGTCTGCAAAGCACCAGTGTCAGAAAAGTGAATCCACTTCCGTGTTTCTTTGGCAAGGTCATAAAAGGATTCAAAAGTGTCTGTAATTATTTGGAAGATTTATTTTTTAAGGTGAAAAATATAGAACCTGTATCTAGATCTGTATCATTTATGACTACAAAATATATCATTCCCTGAAGTAAGTCTTCCTTAATTATATGACAGTGAAAGTCTATAAATTCGAGCATTAGGAGTTTACAAAAAGATAATGAGTTTAAAGGGAGACCCACACTTGAGTTGAACTGTTGAAAATCATACAAAAAAATGAAAATACCAATGTTCAAGAATCTTCTAGAAACAGAAGTGCCTAATTATTTTAGCTGTTAAACTACTTCCCTTCTCTGCTCTCTATTAACCCCCTTCTTGCTGCTGTTCTGCAGCATGGCTTATTCTTCATCCAGCTTTACAGGTGTTTGCCAGTGTCTGGGATATTCTCATTCACATATATATGACAAGATCACTTTTCACCTCCAATGGTGCCTGCTTCTTACCATCATGTTAGGAGGCAACTGGGAGCTATTTTTGTTCTTTTCCTGGATGATGAGTATTTTGAGCTAATGTTATTTCTCACTTATTCTCATTCCACAAATCACATTTCAAAATTGCATTTTCTTAGATCTGTCTGAGGACTCTGTTTAGTAATTTACTTGTTTACAAGGGAGTGTATTACAAACATTTAATGTTGATCATGTAACCAAATGCTATGCAGCACCCTCCAAAAATACATACCTCTTGCTGAATGAAGGATTTGTATTACTAGCTTGACGATGCTTCTCTTTAATCGCTTTTACAGCACATTGTGGATTAAAAACCAAATAAAAGTCTCTCATTTTAACGATTATTTTAAAATGCTGTTGACACAATTGAAATTGCTCAATCATCTTTCTTCATGGAGAGCAAGAAGTTATTAAATTTAAACTTCTAAAAACCAAAATTTAAAATATTAAGGCTAGCCACAGGTTTATTCTGTAATACTTCATATATGGATTGACACCTTTCTCCACTATTAGTATTGCTCAAGTACTTATGCTCTTTCTTGAACACTGTGGAAATATTTTCACGGCCACATCGCTTCACTATAATTCTTCTAACCAGCGTCCTGTTTGTATCTCAGTTCAGGCAATAGAAACGTAGATCTCTGAGAACATGGAATTAAAGAAAACACTGCTCCTTCCTCTGTGTCTTCTGGAAATGGTGCCGAGAACAAGAAAAGGTTCAAAGGTTAGCAACCTGCCAGTTTATTTCAGGTTCCTCATCTCTTGTTGCCTTCATATTGAGAATCTAGGCTGTCAGGACATGGTATATTTAACACATAAAAGCGGTAATAATTCAACAGCCTCTGCTAAGGGATAGCTTGAATTAGCTGTGCTTTCTGGCTAGAAAAACATACCAAGCAATGTGAAAAATATACAAGGAAATACAAGGAGAAGGCATTCTTTTTTGAACTGATAGAAACATACATTATAGATATGTTACTTGGAGGTGCAACCATACTGAATGATGGATTTTCTAGAGACAAAATAGTAGAACTTTTGGTGCATTTGGAGCAAACTGATATTAGGGAAGTACATATGTCCTTGTTTGATGTTGGTTACTAAACATATAAGGATCTTACCATAAATATTTACATTTTCTGTGATTTAGTGAACACTGAATATAATATGTCTATGTGCATATGCGTATGTGTGCACGTGTGTATAAGACTAAAACCCAGAAGCAACTTTCAGTACAGTAGTGGAAGAGTATTAATATTGAATGGTTTGTGCGGAGGTTGTGTAGTCTAAATGTTGTCAAGAACAAGCTTGAATTTTAAGACTTTGTCTTAAAATGCTCATGCACTATATATTGGACTTATTCAGCAGTATGTCAGGTGGGTATTTGAGATTTAAGAAAGTAGTAGTCTTGCCCATAAAGTACTACTAAAAAAAATATTAGGCAAATTAAACTGAGAAATTTCATCTCGCCTTGCTATAACTTTTAATTTCAGAAAGAGATTGTGCATAAGGACTTGGTGGATAACCTCAATTTAATCGCAGTTTTTCAATTTTATTGATATTATTGTTACATCATTACATATAGTTTTAAGAGGAGGTAAAGTGATATTTGGTCATTTTTGTTATGTTTCTACCTCGACTATTTTTATATTGTCTCTTTGAAAATCAATACCAAATGTAAATGGTTTAAGAATATATAAAACTTGGAAAACAAAATATTTGAAAGGATCAGATCACTGCCATGGCATGCTATATTTCAAAATAGTCATTCAACATCTTTTTTGGACTGTAGGCCAAATATAGGCACTGACATTTCTCCAACATTAAATTGTGTTTGCTTGTCATTAGCATATATGAGCACCACAGAACTTTGTTACTTATCTTGCCAATTTTGGCAGCAGGGATGCAGAGTAATCTTTATCCAAGAGCATCTGATGGTAAAAAATTTCTCATTTGTCAAAATACTTCTTCTCTCAGTTCCAGTCTATCTGACAACTTGCAGCTGTAGACTTACAGTTGAGATCTGCTCTACAGTTTTGTGTACTTTCCCTCACTTTCTTTCTTATGAGTAATGTACAAAAACTATTTTGGTGTAGACTGTATTTTGCTTGTCATAACACAAATTAGAGTGAGGTCTTTTAGAAGGATACTGATTTTTCTAAACACAGTTTACAAAATTCTTCCTCATCTTTGTGACTAAAATCAGAGAGACTGGCACTTCTTCATCCCTATTCTTAGCAAATACGAAAAAATCCACAGCTTTTACATAGAAGACTACAATTTTATGTAAGAAAGATCACCAGTACTGCAACCATCAGTGAACTAAGTGGTAGAAGAGACCAAGGATATTTTATCTCAGGGATCTAAAAATAAAAATACCAGTTTGCAGCAATCACTTTAACACATACTCAGTGTGTGAGTCTGTGTGCATGTATAAAAATTTCTCCACAAAGTTACTTGGAGACCAGAAAAAAGGAAACAGTATCAACAACATGCTTTTAAAGAGTAGAATTTAGGTTGCTGTCTAAATTCTTAAAATGTGTTCTCTTTTTCAAATGAACTGTTTGCTAACAGCTTTCCACCTTTCTAGGGTCATAGTCTTTGATCCTATGCTAAAAGACTCCACGTTTCTCCTCTAATGTATTTACAGCCTTTCTCTTTTCTATTTTGTTTTGTTGATCAGCACACTAGAACACTCTCATCCCAGCTAAGAAATGAAAAGCTATTTTTCTATTAACAAAAAACAGCTCTAGGTCAAGTCAGGAAGAGGTAGTACAGGCACAGAGAACACAGAGAGTTGGTTTAGGATGAGCGAAAAAAATAGTAACACAATTGTAAATAGATGTCCTTCTTGAAAAATTTTACTTTTGTAATAGCTGAATTATAATGTAATCTTAAATTGTATGACCATGTAGTTTTGCTGTCTGTGAAAGTGAAAATTACTACTTCATCTATCCTGATGGATTTACATAAAACCAAGAAATAGTTTTCCTTAGATGTGTGATCCAAACCTTATAGAATGAAGAAGTCTGCTCTCATCTAAGGAATTCCTTACTTCCATCCCTTTGTATGAAATACGAGGTTTATGGGTAGAAATGCGTAGAAATTCTGACATCAAAGAGAGAATCCTAGATATTCATTTCCCTATAAGCTTATAGAAATGCTTCAATACTATAAATCTCCTTGGTTTTCAGATAGCAACAAAATTTTTTGCAGAAAGAAGCAATAGGAACAGCTCCTGTCATAGGAGTTTTCAAATACTTTTTTGATCATCTGCTCATTTCCTTCACTTGTATCCCTTGTACCTCTAATCCAACGGCCTACATCACTTGTCCCTTACAAATCTCCATCTTCTCTTCCTGTTTTTCCACCACTGTGGCAGAGAATGTACGCACTGCATACATTCCAACTTTCACCTATAAAGTCTTATTATTCCCAAGCTGTTGTGCTTTGGAGGGTGATCTGCTTGGATTGGGCTTGGGCCACAGCCGCCCTCAGCCTTCTGTCCCCTTAAATTCTCTAAATGGATGAGGAACCTAAAAATCTTCCACCAATCCCTTGTGTTTCATCTTCTGTTTAATTTTGCAAGAACTGTGTTTTCATTGTTCTGTTGTCTTTTCTTCCCGAGTTAATTAAGTTAATTGATTAATTGGTACTCTGATACAGCAACTACCCAGCTGGAAAAACACCAATCTGCAGAGTGATCATATGTGTAGAGCATGCCTAATTGTTATCTTATGTGAAAAGGCCAGAACTCCTTTTAAATTTAACAAGGTGTATTTTCCAGAAGGAGCAGTTAAGATATAGTACAACATAACTAATTACAGGTTCTTCCCAGCTTTTTGCAGCAGATGCACTTGAACTTAGGTCACAGAACATGCTGAGTTGGAAGGGACCCACAAGCACGTGTTGTGGGCTCTGTTTCCAGTGCGGCAACTTCAGTAATCCATCTTCTGTTAAAATGGTTTCTCTAGGTTCTTGCACTTCATATTGTCACCACTAGACCTTGCACACTCTGGTAAATAAGAAATTTAAACATTTAGGGGAAAAGGAAATAGCCCTTTCTTTAATATTTTGGCTATTGTTTTTCCAGTGAGGCAACAGGACCTGGGTACTTCCAGAAGAAATTATTTGTTTAGATATCTAGTTTAAGTCCTGTTTGCATTCTACAATCAAACCAGTTCCTCTGGAACAGTGAATTTATAAATATTTGGGCATTTTTTTCAGTTCATAAGGTTTGCAAGTATATGTAGAGTACACTGCTCCAATGACTCATTATGGAACACATACATTAGCAGTCGTCTTTAGGTACTGTAATTTATCAAAAGCATTGATTTGATTTGAAATATTTCCCTGTTAATTTTATTTTGTGATCCATTCCAAAATTAGTCATTTCTCTGATTCAAAAATTTGAAAATACAAATTCCAAATCATATTTTGCCTAGACAAAAAAAAAAAAAAAAAATTTCTTGTAATTTGTTTTATTTGAGCAATTGAGTACAGGAAATAAACCCCACAAAATATCTTCTGGCTATTGAAGTTCCTGAAGAAACAAAGATTTGTTATTTTTCAGAATATTGCAAGATATATGTCTTGTCACCTCTGAAAAGTTCTTCCAGTATCTGCCAGATGCAACACTGGAGTTTGATGTTTTCTCTGAAACTGCGCACTAATGCACTCGCTTTCTGTAAAATATTTAGTATTTGTGCCAGGAAGAGCTAGAAAATTGATTTCTGAAGGCATGTTTTCCTTATTTCCACAGAAAATTGAGTAGAATGTATGGTATGTCTCTAATTTATAGCAACAAGAAATAATGAAAATGGAGGGAAAATGTCAATTTATGGATTATTTATTTTAATAAACTATAAATTCACATACAGTTTCTTTTTAAAACCATAGATTAGTGCCTAAATATTTTCATGTGCATTTAAAGGTGTATCATCATACCTAACCTTAAACACAAACTACGTAATATCTATTGGATAAGATGAGTCATGGTAAGATTAATTCTCTATTAAACACAGAAATTTCAACTTGCCTTATGCTAATGTAATGATTTTGTGGTTAAAATTGTTAAGTAACACAGTTTTCCTCATTTTATTTTAAGATGTTCTCTAAATCTTAAAAAATATTCGGATTCAAAAGCATGTGTCATATTTGAGAAAGTAATTATTAGTAATGTTATCAGATAAGCCAATCACTGAAAAAAAATTGACTTGATTTTTTTGAGCAATGAAAACTAACATTTAGGGGTTATTATTTTTGAAGAGCACTTTCTTTTTAGAAATATTGGGGAACTTGTAAAATGTTGCAGAAAAACGCAATTTTTCAAGCACAAAAAAACTAAAGGTCAAACCTCATTGT
This sequence comes from Serilophus lunatus, assembly GCA_013399895.1. Classification (NCBI taxonomy): domain Eukaryota; kingdom Metazoa; phylum Chordata; class Aves; order Passeriformes; family Eurylaimidae; genus Serilophus; species Serilophus lunatus. The sequence continues at coordinate 350,322 of VXBA01003142.1, forward strand.
TAACATAAATAAAATCTGAAATCTAAGCAAGTGGTAAAATAGATTTGCATACAGATTAAATTTAGAATGAATGCAGTTTATTTATTTAAAGGAAAGTGAAATCAATTAAAATATAATAGGAAAGGACATCACTGAGAAGAATAAATCAATATTTGTCCTATTTACAAAATCTAATGTGAAAGTCATCATTTAGAAGAAACAGCATCTTAATTTGGTAGGAAAAAAAATCATTCTCACTTACAAACACCACCACCACAAAAACTAGGTAGATCACATAATTAAAATAAATTATATTTCCTTAAAGAATAATTGAAACATTTCTAAACCTTGAGAGAAATCATTAAATATTTGCTTAAACAGTGTCTTCAGTTTGTTGTGGTTTTATAATTTCATATTTGGACAGACATAATTACATTTTTATTTGTTAAGTCTGTGTAATTTTACTCATCTTTATCTTTGGTGCAGACAACAATCTACTTTCCCTGAAACAACTTTATTATTTGGCGGTGGTTCATGGAACAAGAAACAGAAAACTGGTGTCTCCCTTGTAATATGGAAAGTATGTGAAGAATTCTTTTGGTCAAACAATCACCTAGAAATAAGATGTAGCCACCTGATGCTCATGGTATAGTCCACGGAAAAGAAGGCGTTGCTAGATAAAAGCACATGCCACTCACAGAAAGGTCAGCAGAATTGCTGGCTGTGTTTCTCTACCTTGTTAATTACAAAGGAAAGCTTAGACATAGGAGACTTTCTTGAAGGGAAGATGAACCTCACTTAGTGCCTCTGTGTGCTTTCAAAGTAGGATGTAGCATTTGCATGTGATATCAAACTCACATGGGAAGCTCTCAAGAAGTTACTGTTCATACGTTACAAACCCATGAAGCATGAAAGGTATTATTAGTGAAAAAGCACTTTTCTGCATCTTCTACCTCAGAAAAGATGGAGGATGTTCCCACAGTGTTTGCATTTAGTGATTAAGTTTTTGCAGGCAGAATATTGATCAAAGAACAAAATCTGTGGTATAACTGACAGATTTAAATATAATAGTTCCTTGGAGCAATTGTGGACTGAAATGTAATTCTGTGTAACTATGGGAATTTTAAAATGGATGTGGTCTTTGAAGGACTATCTCTTATCAATCCTTCACAGCACCACAAGAATAACAAAACATGCTTGTAAGGGAGAACGATATATTGAATGTCTAAGATCAGTTGGAGTGTCAATGGATACCTTATTTCTAGGGTCTTGTTATTTTCTATTTAATGCGTAAATGACTATAAAAAAATTACGTTAAGGAATATTACTTGTCTTTTATGTTGATTTTTTTTAAAACTGTAATTAAAATTGTTGTGAAGCCACAGACAGTCTGTCAACTAGCATTCTATTATTTAATGTGTTAATCATACATAAGGCTACTAGGGAGTAATTCTTCAATGTGAACATTTAGCATTATATTAGACATTCCATAGTACGTTTTCTGGTCACCAGTTGCATGCCCTGAATGTGAGGCATGCCTTCTACAGTCCATGCCTACCAAACACCACAGCAAACTAAAACGGCGTCAAACAACCCTAATCTGTGTGCAAGCAGCTCAGCTCCATCCTTCAAATTCCACCTTGTGTCCCGTGATAAGATACACACCAGGACTGTATAACAACATACACAACATGACTGTAAACCTATTGTTCCATGAAAATTTCCTGGCTACCTAGTTTAGGACAATAAAATGCAGGCAAATTACGATCTTTGGTCTCTTGCGTTTTAGGGGAACTTAAAATTATGAGGCCAAGATAGATATTATTTTCTTTCAAAAGTAATTAATAATTTTGATCACTCATATTAAGCAGTGGATGCAAGATAAGAAAGACTACATTTTACATCAATAGATTTTTTAAAAAATAGGGCTTTTAAAAAGGGTTATTAAAATTTAAGCCTTTAAATTTAAGCCTTTAATTCAAAGACTATTTACTTTAACGTTAATTTGAAAGGCAAAGGTGTTCATTAAAACAAAGGTAAGTGGATAGGTTTATTTTTCAAAAGAACTGAAATAGGGTGAACAAATAATTCCCATTAAATCTTAGTAATTGGGTACTTTGGAAAACAGCCCAGTATCTAACTGTATTGTAGCCATTAAAGTCTATAGAAAAATATTATCTCAAGAATTTTCCCAGCTTATTTTAGAACATTATAAAAAATAATAGTAGATGAGTGTCTAATATTTTCTTTGTATTCTGGTGGGTTTTTTTCAAAAAGATTGAAAAACTTGGGTATTGACTTTATGAGATAGAAAACCATGTGTAAATAGTAATCTCATCCAGAGGATATACATTCTTAAGATCTTACTGAATTTGCTGGTAGAGATGGGGCTGGAATAAAAAAATTTACAAATGCAGAAATGGGAAAAATGTTGCTATTGATAAAAGTGTTCTTTTGTGCCATCCAAACACAGCAGCTCACTGCTGATGCCATGCAGGACTAGGGATTGATTGCCATAAAATTATATGGATCAAGATCTGAACGTGTTGCCTGACAAACTATAGGATCACTCAGGAGAGATCACAGGAGTTTCTAACCCATCATTTGCTCAACCAGGAGCTCCAAACAATGACAATGCTGAATTCAAGTCAGGTCACTCAGGGCTTTGTTGTGTCAGTTCTCGGAAAACTCCGAGAATCTAAGTTCCGCAGACACTCTGGACAACCTGATTCATTGCCTAATTTTCTCCACAAGGAAATTTTTAAACTTAAATTCAGTTGAAATCTCTCCTCTTTCAATTTATCACATTTAAGTATGATGTAAAGTAATAAGACTTAATTTCTTTGGTGGTTTCATGAATATGAATAGCATTTGAAAACGATTTTTTCTTCCTAATTTTTTTTTTTTAATCCTCAATACATTATCTCTCAAGTACAATGCATATGTTCTCCCATCTCAGAATGACAGAAAAATGAGGAATGAATGTTTTTTATCGATCATTTTAAGCATCGGACTTTTTCAACACCTACTCCCTACAAAAACCATACCCAACACAAACCTGTGATAGAAACAGAGCTTTCCTTGAGATATTTCAGTATGTAAAAAATTGATGTATTTTTATGATATATTTAATTACACCTTTTTCATCAGAAGGACACTTTAATCAATGCATTGTTAAATCTACTGACTTTCTATCTACTTGTCAGGAAGGTAGGCTGGTATGATTTATTCTCCAATGTACATGGATGACATTTTGCCTACTAAAGCATAGGATTCACTGGCAGGGCCTTTGTATTTCAAGTAGAAAAGTACTTCAACCCACATGGTAATAATTTTGATAGAGAAATATCATCTGGGTCTGCATATATTTGAAAAATATGTGTAGTGCATAAGTAAGAAAAATAACATTGTTCCTATCTCTTTTAGGTTAGTTGTTGGATTGTACTTCTGTGAAGGAAGTGGTTTTTTCCCTCTGCAAAACAAAACTGCAGAAGGACCTTAGTCTAGAAATCATACATCAGAGGTGACAAAGATGTGGCTTATATGAAGGCAAGATTCAAGTTTAGGATAATTTCTTGGGTGTAGAGTCACTGGAGAATAATGCCATTTCATTTGCAAATCTATTCCTTCCTGTGCTTAGGAGGAGACACTACTTGTATTGTTAAGCTTGATCCTGACAATATGTATTGATGTGAAGTACAATGAAAAAAGCATTGCAGAATTACGATTCCTGATGTACAAAGTAGAAATGAATTCACATTTTACTATGTAGTACTTATGACAGCTATTAAACTAAAATAATAAATAAAAGGAGCCCAGGCTGTGTACCTTCAGAATATAATTAAGATTTCCCTAATATCTATGGAAAAGATGCAATAATCACAATCTTCAAAATTTCATGAATTTTCATGGTACGTTATGTTCTCAAATAGATCAGAGAGACATAGAAATATGCAGCTAAACAACTACTTGGCTGAGCACCAAGAGAGTCTTGTTCAAGGAAACAGAAACATCACTAAGATAATCCCTGATTTGGTCTTTGACATGTTGGCAACTCAGCATTCTCCACTGTATGAGCTATTATGTGCTGCTTTCAGCATGGGAATGGTTAACTTGAGACATGACTACACATTTCATTACAATCTCTGCTTTTCAAACTCTCAAAAGAAAACATGGAGGGGGGGGGGAGGGGGGCTAATTTTTAGATTTACACAAAATTATGTGCATATATATACACACACATATATATAAGTTACATCTAATAAAAAAAGATAAAAAGTCATGATTACATAATCATACCATCATACTCAAGGAAAAGAAGAATTAAGAATATTTCACAGGGAATGGGTCTAGAAACACTTGACTCCCCCTCTACTCATCGAATGATTTGATTCAAAAGAGCAATTATATTATTTTCTAAACCAGTTGACTGTTCTTCATGCACTAGCTGAGACCAAGTTCCAAACTCAACACTTTCTGGCATATATACTTTGGTGTAAGGCAAAATGTCTGTTGTGTTCCATATTGTGGTCAATTTTGACTTAAAAATACCCACAATTAATATTAGAAAATGAGGTCTTTTATTCTAAACATAGGCTTAGTTTTTTGGGGATTTTTTTTGGTACACTGAATAGAATCCTGAACATATCAGAACCATGTACTAAGTAAAACAACAATACATGGCTCAGAAGTTCTGGAAAGAAGACTCAGGACAGTGTGAGGTCAACTCATTTCCTGTCTTTGTTAGAGTCATAAAAATATGAAGAGCTAATGAAGTAAAAAAAGCCTTTTTTTCAATTTTCAAGGAATATAAAGAATTCCTAGCAAAAAGTCACATAGGAAAACTTAATAAGAAAAAAATAATCTGACTGTTTTACACTGTTGAATTTGAGGGAGAAAAAAACCCCTACCTCTTTTACATCAATATATCACGACCTTAAGTCTCTAAAATTTATCTATAACTCTTGACTATCACAAGTCACTGAAGCAGAGTGAAGCATTTGTTAATGACAAGAAATAACATTTCCCAAAAAAAGTCTTTAAACCCAATAAAAAATAAGAATTTTTAATGAGTAATTCTGAAATACAATCTGGTCTATTGAGATGTCACTTAAAATAAAAAATGCTGGAAAAAATAGATATCTGAGGGATGATAGTTTTTCATGCTATAATATTTCTAAGTTGCTAGAGACAAAAACTGTGTTAAGATACATAAATAAATACATGTTGATATATTTTATCATCATTAGAATTTTCACCATTCTCTCCATCAAAGGTTGGATTATTTGTGTTTGAGTTAATATAGTTAATCAACATAAATAGATGTGACAATGTTTACTTAGTTAAGATGATTGCAAGAAAAGTATTTTCAGATATAGGTCTGTTATTTTGGGGATAATCTAAGTTTTCTGAATATTTGTAAAAAGTTGTTTATATCCCTCTTAAGATAGTTTATAGAACGCTAATGATTTGTTACTGTATAGAAATAAATTCGTGCTTTCTTATAGTGAACCAGTTAGCAACCTGGAACTTGCTTCTGCTTTCACTGGACCTTTTTAATGCCACTATTCAAAATCCTGTAGGTGCTTCCAGAAGGTCAAGTAATCAGCTATTCCAATTAGTTATCATCTAATTATCATTAGCTTGTAATGAACTGTCGCTATCGTGTATATAATCTGACCTGTGACTGGAGAGGAGAGTCGAGCCCACTCTGTATCCTTTTCCTCAGGAGCAGCCATGCCATTTTGCAACAGGCTGACAGAGATGGAGGTGCATGAACTGCAGAATAAACCAGAACTGATATGTCCATTTCTTTATTTTTTTTTTTAGTGTGATAAGAAAGTAGGACTTTAGGGTTTTTTTTCCTGTTTTGTCAAGGTTGGGTTTCAAATGAAACAATACCTCACAGACCAGAATGCAAATAGTAGTGGCCTCTTTCCAACATGGAAATCCTATCCTGCTCTTTGAGTGTATTTGTTTCAAATAAACAAACTTGCAGGTTGAATTATGAAAACGAGGATTATAAATCTTTGATGTGACTTGCAGATACTCATCTCCCAGCATAAGTGCATAGTTAAGTGTTTATTTCTTATTTGTTATATTTTTGAGACTTTTTGGATAAGGAAGTTTCCCGGATGTTTCTCCATCACTTACATTTTCTTCTTTGTTTGTGCTATGCTACCACCCTTTCTGCACATATTCCTTCACCTACCACTATTAATAACAATAAAAAAGTAGTTTAGTGATTATCGAGGTTTAAAGTGTTGAATTACAACGTGGCAGACTAACAATTACTTTCAAATAGACAGTAGATATAAATGCATTCACGACTCACATTCTGAGCCATAAGTTGAATTATAGAAAGGATAATTGCAATCTAAATGCTGAAATTATGTTAGAAGGGAGAAATCAAAGAAATGATGTTTAATCTTTTCTTTCATGGTATGTTAATCAGTGACTTTTATTAGACATTTAACAGCAAATACTTACAAGTATTAAATATCAAAAATTCTTATGCTGGAAACTGCTACACTGACAGAAATGAGATGGTTCAAATCTAATGTTCACATTCATCAGTACATCTCTCTGCTTAACAGTGCTTTTTCTCCTACTGTTAGCTTTGTGATGATGAAAGACACATTTTGGTTTGTGTCAGTACTAGAAATAGGACTTTCAATCATAAAATCTTTTACCACTCTACTTCTGTGCCATGAATGTGATTGAACAAAAAATTCAGTCTGTCAAGCAACAGTCAACAGCCACTGTGGCAGCTGATTTTGTGCTGATCAATGCTTCTAGAGTGATAGCGTGTATTGTCCTGGGAATGCTCATGGCCTCAACTGCCCAGCAAAAGTTAAAGATGACTAAAGCTAAATATAAGGTAAAATTTGTTGTGTGGCAACATTTATTACACTGTAAATGAAGAGGGATATAGAATAAAACAGTTAAAATTAAAGTATATCTTCTACATTGGAAGGGACTACTGTTTCTTAACCCTTTACTTCTCACTTTACCATCAGCAAATCCATTACTTTGGATTTCCATATATGACTTTTTTTTCAGTTCTTTTGGGGGGGTTGCCTTGTGGAAGAGCAATGCTATGGTATTGGAAGTGCTGTTTGTATAAGTTGCTTCAGAATAAAACAACTACTTTTTAAACAGCACCAAGTATAAGCTATTTTCTTCTAAGGGGAAAGTCAGGCATTCAAATGGAGAAAAACTTGTAAAAGGAAGGTAAGTTCAAGAATTATCAAACCTCCTGCCACTGAAATGCTTACCTTTTCTTCTGTACTGCACTGAAATGTAAAGACTCCAAAGTGGAAAAGCAACAACAACAAAAATCTTTGGCCTTTTTGTCTCATTGCTTTAAGCACTTTCACCAAGTCAGTATGAACCAACTCAAAAAACCATAGTGGCTGACCATAACATCTAGTCTAGATGTCCTTTTTGAGACCATTTCTTAAAGAAAGAGAACTCGATAAATTTGAAAGGATTTTCTACAGACACTTTATGATATGTAGCTTGAGCAGCTCAGTGCTAATTTGGAGATGGTAAATAAAACTGGAAAGCTACAGGACACGTGGCAAAGAAACAATGGTAATTTCTTCTGCTGCAGTGAGCACTACTTATATGTAATGTCAGTTTGCCAGCACTGAGGAATAAACGTAAGTCAGTCTTTACTGAGGATAAAATGAAATATGAATTTCCTTGGAAAATGATCTTTAGCTAAATAAAAACCAGGGAGACACAATCCAGTAACTAAGCAGATGGACTTCTTACATTTATTTTTGATTGTAAACCAAACAAAACAGCAATAAAAAAGCCATTCTATAAATACAACTATTGAGAAAAAAACCCAAAGGGAACCATCCCATCTTCGAGATGGTTCTGGAGTGTCTTCTTTTCTTGCTATTTGTTTTCTGGATTTGTTTGTTATTGACTTTTGGCAGTGTTTCATGTATATATCTACAGGGAAAAACACTCTTGCAGTGGACTCTTCATATGTTCTTGCATATTCTCAATAAGAACAGGGAAATAACTTTTTATAATTTTACACAATTTTATGCTTCCAGTGTCCTCAGTATTGGAAAAGCCCAAACAAGCAAAAACATTTCTGCTCTGCCACAGAAAATGGTTGCAAGGAAGCAGTACATTCATAGACAAAATCAAGGTAATGAGTGGCAATGAGAGCATGAACCCTTCTGAGTGTGCTCACCTCTGCAGGTGGCAGAGGCCTGAGGCCACAGACTATCCAGTTGGGTCTAGGCTGGGATCAGCATGGACACTTGGAGAGGGCAAGTCACAGTCAATTTTCCCTCAGGCCAGGCATTGCTCTACTGCTGAATTAAGGTTAGGAGTTTAAAAGCCTTTGATTAGACAAAAATGGTATGTTCTGAGAATGTAAGTGGAAGAGATGGAAAGTGGAGAATAAAGGAGGAATTCTTACACTGAAGTGTAGAATGAGAGACTATGCTTGTGCCAGTAGGATTACCTGCTGGTCTGTTCCTGCTCTATGGACAACAAGTTCGGTAAGGAATTCCAGGTAGAGCAGTGGGAAGCTCATGTACATTCAGGCAATTAACTTTATATCATCCAACTAGAATTTTAGAGAATAGAACTGTAATTCATAGAGAAAAGATATCAGTATCTTCTTTTAAGACAATGGAAACTCTGAGATAATCTTTTAGAATCATCCACAAAGATTCTTCACAAGCATCATCTCATCTATAACAGTGGGACATGCTTTGACATCACTGGATAAACTGGGTTGTTGACTTGCAAAAGAAGTAAACACTACCAGCTTGGATATTAGCGGCTTACTAGCTGACTTAGATGCAGTTAGACACGTTACTTTGCAGAATAGAGCTGCAAGAGTTTTTCTGCTTTTAGCATAAAGTCATGGTTGCCAAGAATTCCAAAGGCTATGTTGTATAAATTTGAGTAATCACTGACTCTATTCATGTAAGTATCTAGAAGCTTAAGGAATTGACTCAGCAGCTAAAAAAGAATGATGAGAGTGATTTTTGGAAGATGTTTTCTTGGTTGAATGGTTTGAGTACTGTATCGTGGTTGAAAAGGTTGCTAATGACAAGTATACTTGTAATTGGAATTTTTCTGCTGATCCTATTCTGTGTAAAACGTACATTAGCTTGTGTAAAACGTACAGTTGGCAAGAATATTAGTTGTATCATGGTGCTACAAGTGAACATGACTATAGCTCTCAATTTGATTAATAAAGAAGAAGGAGATGTGGCGTTATATGAAAGAACGCATTAACAGTTTTTTAGGGCTTTCAGCGAACTGCACATGATAGATGGAAGACCACATCAGGAAGAGCCAAAAGGACAGAGATACACTGAAGACAGAGAGCCCAGAAATACCAAATATGGAAAGACTGTTTGTACAATGTGTTGCTTCAGGATTGGCTGAAGAAGCTGATAGAGAAACCTCCGACCAGAGGAATGAGCCCTTTGAACTCCTCTATTACTTTTAGAGACTTTTGAGTTGCCCTATGATAGAAGCCCTAGTTAACCATAAGCAGTGAGAAAAATATAGAATATAAAAGAAGATTGTAATAAACTATAATCTAATTCTCCTTGTGTACAACACATCTTGTGATTCATTCTTAAGGAGGGTTCATATTGTCAATTGCACCCAGCCTCGCTGGGTTTTTTCAGCTGGCTTTTTTTTCCCTAGATTAGGGTGTTCCTGATAAGGGTGGTAGGGTAGTGCAGAACTCAGGCTAGCTGCCTAAACGTATAATAAACATCTTACATGACTGACTTTCTAGAGTGGAATTTTGCCTTGTTCAATATAGAAATTCTATGTTTAGATTACAAATTCTGAAAAATATGCTTATGTTACTCATGTCTCCTTACATTCTAGTACGAATAAAATGGAATTCAAGAAATAGTTTTACTTTTTATTATTTTTATTTATGAAAGTTTCCCACATTTGTGTTTGCATCAAAATTATTGACTGAAAATGTCTTTTTATGTATAATTCACCACTTATGGATGTGTGTGTTTTGCTCTGCTGATCTGGCTTGTGCTTCAGTATGCTTGAGAATCCCGAGTGCTTTGTTTCCATAAAACTTCGAATGAATTCGGATTGTCAGGTATCATAATCATTTAATAGTAACTAAGAAAGTAATTTTTTAATGTAAATTAAAAAAAAAAAAACCACAAAAACGCAGTATTATCCTGCATATCTAGGGTTCCCTAGAGGTTCTCTAAATGTCGTCATTTCACTGCCTATAAAGAAAAGATTGCATTGATGGCTTTTAAAATAAGTATTGCTGCTTCTTCAGTGTTAAAACAGTAAGGAACGGTATGTTGGATAACCAGAAAGAGCACATTGGAGTCATATCTTCTAATGCCAGTCTTACAGACTTCTAATTCCAAACCAATGCATCAGGCAACTTTTATAAGTTCCATAGTCCATTTAAAACATAAACCAGAGAAACAAAAGGGAAAATGAGATATTTGTATTATCTGATTTTCTGATTGAAACAATGTGGTTTTTTTATTAAAAAATGGGCTGCTACTCCAAAAGAACAGTAAAAAAACAGTCATCTTACCTGAAAGGGGAAAGTTCACAATAAACTTGTTTTTTCTTGAAGTTCAGAGTCAATTGAATAAATGCATTTTCTTTCATTCTACCTACTGATGATATTAGAACAACTTGAGATAGAAAAATGCATGAGTGTATTTTTAAATATTGGCCTAGAGTATCAATCACAGACTTGACTATATAATTAGAAAGGAAAGTCATAAACCAGCTCTGTCGCATGTCTTGTCAGAATTTAGGACAAATTCTGTTGCATGAAGCTAGAAGACACTCACAGTTGTTATTTTGGAGCAGCAATATTTTGCCAGAAGGGAAAATTCTTTGCCTCAAACCACTGTCAAGTTTTGCAACTGAATCCAAAACTTTCTTATGACTGAAGTTTTTGTTTTTCTCAGTTATTTTCCTGGACTTGCAATTCACAGGTCAATATAGTAAGGATATAAATTCATCACTGAAGTTTAGAAATAAAGTCTAGAACCACAACACCCATAATCATGAACCTACCTTACAATTCTTTATGATAAGAAAATATCCCTTGAATGAAGCAAAAAAAGTACTAAAAATGGTTATATTTGAATAAAATTGTAACGCATTGTAGTGCACATAAATTTGTGTGTGTATCTATCATATATATACATATATGTGCTATATGCATATATATATAAAAATGCAACACGTGTTTTATTAAATGTATAGTAAGATTTGAAAAGGAGACATCTCCTAAAGGAGACATGGAATTGAAGGGAGTTGAGAAAATAAGTTGAGGAAATAAGAAGGAAATAAAACAAGTATGATGGTAGATTAGTGGAGGACAAGATATAGGAACAATCCTGGAAACAAAGATTGGGAAATGGCATTGTATGAGGTTAAATTTACTATTGTGTTGTGTGGAATTAGCCATACTAAGTCAGAAAACAACTACATCTAGTTTAGTACCCTAATTTTGGTCCCAGACTGTGGTAGACAGGAAAGAAGCAAGGGGCAACCATATTATTATATTTTTTAGATGTACTCATACCCACCATTAGTCACCTATCTAGAATCATTCTTTAGGGTTTTTTTTTCCTCCTATGAATTAGGAGAAATGTTTTGCACCTATGCAAACTGAGGCAATCCCTGCATGCACAGAGATCAACTATGAGCAAAGTTATAGCACATCTCCTGTCTTGAACTTCTATTCTGATGATGGCAGTCCTTTTATTATTTTTTTTTTTTCGTGACAAGAAATAAACACTCATTCCTTATTCACCTTCTTCTTGATATCCATGATTTTACAGACTTCTGTTTCATGCCTGAGATTTAAAGGTTAATTCTTGTTCAGAAGTGTTTGTATATCTTTGAGAATTCTTACAGCCCTTCTTTATTTCTTTTCAACTTTTATTATCCATTTTGGGATATGAGGACCAGAAATATTTTATGTGCTCTGCCTTTTTTTTGTAATTCTTATAAGTTTGGATTTTATTTTTCAGTCTTTGGTCTTCTTACTCTTTACCCTTTAGAGAATATTTTCAAAGATCTCTTCTTTATGATTGCAAATATTTGACTAAGTAGTAAGGTATTTACTGACTACCTGTAGTAATTCCTTTTCACTGTTTACATGAAAAAAAAATCAGGATTATTTTCTTCAGTATGCATAATTTTAATATTTTCAATATTGATTTATCCATTGTACCATCAAGTACTATCATGTTGTTCTTCTTCACTTTTTTGACACTTTTTTCAACTCTCTGCTCATTTGACAAAATAAAATTCTTTATTTAAGGTTGGAATTTATAAAAATAAACAGAGGCTATTCCATTCAGTATTTTAACTCTGACATTGTCAAGTTTTTAACGTTGTAAGTAATGCAACAGTATATCTTTTACCAGTTCCTATAAAACAGTCTACAAAACATTAATATTAATAGAAATATTAATAAACGTAATATTAATCATCACCATCATTGGCTACCCTTATAGATATAAAATGGTATAGTAAAATAGGATAGTCAGTATTTCTCCTTATTGTAAAAGAAATAGAAAGTAGACAAGACCATACTAACAGTCCATCTAGTCTAGTATTTTCTCTTTGATGCTGCCGAAGATAACATGGTCTAGAAGACACTTGCAACAGTCCGTTTGGACAGTGTATATCTCTTTATTTATCAAACTTTAAAGCTTGAAACAGGAAGCTTCAATCCTTCATCCTTCAAGTAATTTCCCTCGCTCTTCAGGGCACAAGGTAATCTTTAAATGACAGGAGCACAAATCTGTGTTTTAAGGAAGAACATTCCTCAATCACTTTCCACCATGGGTACATTGCATCTTCCTCTGATGTATGTGACCCTGGCCAGTGTTAGAGTGCTGAACTAATCACAGATCTGCTCCAGCATAGCAGATCTTATAAGATAAACGATGATCCAGTGTAAGTACGGCATTTCCTGTCAAGAGTACATAATTCCATTTGAAAACACATAGTAATGTGTATTGAAAAAGCCAAATGAACAAAGTCAAAAACATTTTATACCTTATACTGTTATATATGCTGGTATGGAATTCAGTATATACAATTATATATATATATATGTATGCACGTATTTTATACCCTTGATGCAAGCTTTACAAATATCATTAATACTTTTCTTTCCTCCTCTAGAATTCAAGTATATCATCTGTTCTATTCTTGGCAAAGCTTTTTTATGAGATAAATATTTAAAATTATTTTTGTAGATATTTTTCTTGCCTCTGTGAAATGGACAACTCAACTGCAGATTGGTTTTGCACATTGCTGTCACTATTTCTTTAATTTGAAAGTACTGTGAAATAACACATGTTCTTTGTCTACAAAATACTTTCAACAAACAAATAACGATTGGGATAGTTTGATTTCCTGCTCCATTTTGAATGAATCTCTATTCTGTGTTTGGTAAATCTCTAAGCACTGCTTGCTAGCTGAAAATTGGGATAATTATATCTTTCTAACCCTCAGAGTCGGTTTGATAGACTAGAACCACTAATCACACTAGTGATCATCTGATTCAAGATCTGAGATCAGTGATCACCTTAATCCAGCAGTTTTCTTGCTCAAAATCCTCATTTAATCCTTATTTAAGCTGCTTCACAGCAGAGCCATTGATTCACCAGAAAAATCACATATGTATTGATAGCCTGCTTGTATTTGGGGTTGTGTTATGAATCAGATTCAAAGCACTTGAAGTGTTCTTAACTCATCTGTTGACTTTTTAAATTGTTTTATAGTTTTCATTCTCATGCAGTTAATACTATTAGGTCGATTCATCTAACTGTCTAGAACCCTTATATCAAGATACTTCTTCGGAAAATCCTTTAAATTTTGTCTGACTTGTGGATTGTCTATCACACATATTTTTGAAAAGACTCCAGCTTGGAATTTAAGCCATACATAGAGAATTTATTATTTTTTTGTGGATTGGATGTCAATTACAGGAGCTTGCATCAGAAATTATGTTGCCAACAGGACTAGGGAAGCTATCCTTTCTCTGTACTCAGCACTGGTTAGACCATACCTTGAGTCCTGTGTCCAGTTCTGGGCCCCTCAGTTTAAGAAAGATGCTGAGCTGCTGGAATGTGTCTAGAGAAGGGCCACGAGGATGGTGAAGGGTCTGGAGCACAAGCCCTATGAGGAGGAGCTGAGGGAGCTGGGGTTGTTCAGCCTGGAGAAGAGGAGTCTCAGGGGTGACCTTATTGCTGTCTATAACTACCTGAAAGGAGGTTGTAGTCAGGCGGGGGTCGGTCTCTTCTCTCAGGTAACTGTTGACAGAAGAAGAGGACACAGTCTCAAGCTCCATCAGGGGAGGTTTAGACTTGATATTAGGAAGAAATTCTTCACTGAAAGGGTGATCAGCCATTGGAATGGGCTGCCCAGGGAGGTGGTGGAGTCACTGACCCTGGAGTTGTTCAAGAGTAGGCTGGATGAGGCACTTGGTGCCATGGTTTAGATGATGGGTTGCTGTTAGATTGTAGTTGGACTTGATGACCTCTAAGGTCTCTTCCAACCTTGCTGATACCGTGATAGTGTGATCCTGTGAATGAGAACTTTTTAATCTTTTTTTCCCTACATAATGTGAGAACACTCCAAACATGCTGAAAATTTTGCAAAAAGAAAAAGTGATTCACGTGGGTATCATTACTTTAAAATTACCGTTGTGACCAATGAATAAGAGGGAATATGCAAGATATAATCCCACCTTTAAATGGCATCATGTCTACATTCAAAACTGCATGAGACACTTAGAGTCATATTTTTAAGGATTATTACTTTTTATTAATTTTTAAAATGGATTCAGTCCTGTCAGTTCAGTTTCTTCTAACTCCAAAAGTAAATATGCAACACTTGAAAAACTTCCAAACCTGAATAGTTTCTTTCTGTTTAAGTTAGAAGAATTCAGGTAACAGATACCTGAACAAGATTTTAATTTTGTAGTTTCTACCTTTCAGATATTATTCCATATATATACATATATATATTTCAAAATGTTGTTTCTAAGCTCTGCAAAGTATCTTCATGCCTTATAGAGTTATATGTCCCTGTGAAGGATGATACTAGTTTCCCATAAGTAAGGTGTGTCTTTCTTGGTGTCTCTTAAAATATCAGTGCTCACATAATTCTGTGAGGTTTTTTCCTGATAGAAAATCCTATATCTCAGGGGCAACTGCCTTTGGTTTAATTATAGATTATGTTAATTGCTACTCCAAGTATGTTATATTCTTACATAACATCCTTCCACTAGTTTTATCTCTGTTTGGTAGTTTTCAAAGATTGCTATGATTCCACTGACGACATGAATCACTGGAATCACTTAGTATTTCTGTATAGATTGAAGGGGGGAAAAAGCATATCCAACTTCAACAAATGTTCACTGTTTTGCGCCAAAGGGTTTCCTAACTATCAGGCAGACTCGAGTCTTCTTAACCAACACAGTCTGCACAGAATATACTGTAAAAACTCCCTTGCTGATGTAGAAATGCTACCAAATTTTGCTTTCAGCTGCGCGTTTGTGAGCACAGAACATGTGCATCTGTGTAAAATTTCTGTGAAAAAGAGATCTCTGCTGTGAAGGCTTTCACTGCATAGGGCAGAATAAGCAGCACAGCTTGAGTAAGAAACCCGTTAGAAAACAAAACAAACAAACAAACAAACAAAAAGTTGTCGTGCTCGTTTTAGTCCTCATCTTTTTCAAAAGTGCTTACAAGAATGGTGGTGGCTCCTAGTAACTTTTGCTTTAGAGGCTGCTGTCAGAACTGGAAGAATGTTTTTTCATGACAATATGCTGTTAAGGACACAAACTGTCCTTAACATTATCCTGTCCTGTTCATTCCTTTCTAAAATCTCTTTCTAGCAAGTTTGTGTCTTTAAATTCCTCCCCAGTGAGACATTTTCAGCATTAGTGAGTCAAATACATGTTTCATTTAAAGGCACTGCTCCTCTGACATAGATTTATTTATCAGCATCATCTAAATTTCTAAGAAATTCAGCTCATAGGCCTGTGTAGATAAATACTGAAATACTTTCTCTGATTGCAATTACTTTAAGAAATTACTACCTTCCAGTTTAGTGGCCTTTTATACCCTGGATTAATTTTTCTCAATGTCTTCCACAGACTGATTTGTTAGTTTTGCATTTACATGGTAGATCTGGGAAGCTATATAGAATGTACTCTTCCTCCGGATTCTTTCTTTCTTTCTCAGAGCATATAAAATTTTCAACTGTAGATGCTATTTTACTCTTTTTATGTTTTTTACTGGAACTCTTAATGCACTGTGAGACTCTGAAAGGCTTCATATAGTTGTATTCATCTGTTTTGAGGATTCTTATATTTTCATGCATATTTTAGTTCTTTACTAAGAATTTTCTAGGAACTATGAGCTCTGATGATTCTTCTTGGCCATTCATCATGCTTTCCAGCTTGCCATCTTGAATGAATATATTTCAACTACATGAGTTTGTGTTTGTATATACACGTATGTGTGTTTGCCTGTCAAAGAATGTACATAGCCACTCATATCTATATGCATAACATGTTTAGATTATGCATATATAGATATTCATAATATTCATAATGTCATATTTAGCCATATAAAGAAGCACATAGACCCTAGCTGCTTGTGTGGCTGACTGTAAAACTATTACAAAGCATGATTTTCTTTTGGAGCTCTTTTCAAGGACTCCAGCTCTTCATGTCACTTAGGAAGTCAAGTGTATAGTGGTATCTGTTCATCGCTGTGACAAAGCATTTTTTGTCTGCTGCAAATTGAAGTTCATTACATTACTACTGATGTTCTCTCAGCAGGTGATCGATGTCAATTACTTTTTGCTTCTGTGTAATGAAAGCTGCTACATATTCATTTCAATTCTGTTACAGAGCTCTGAAGTTCTGACAAGCTGTGAGCAGTTCTTCAATCAGGTAAACTTATGAACAGCTTCCTACTAGTTGGAATCATCTTGTCCTGACTAACCTGGTTTTCTCACAACTTGTCTCTATGTTTGCTTCATACACAGTGGCAAGGTTTTCCTTTTCCTTTCTTAAATTTTAGAGCTGGTTGCAGAAGACAGGCATCCAAACCTTGCTTGCTCACTTGCAACAGCTGTTTCCAAATGTTGGACAAGTTGATTTTATTTTAATAGGTGCATGCACAAGACAATGCACATTGATCTGAGACTTGGAAAATGTCCACACAAGCAACTTTCTTGCCCATGCCCAAGTCAGCAGAAAGTCTTTAGCAGATTGAGCTCCATTCTGTTCCTCTGGAAATAACAGTCCTCTCAAGACTAGCATTGCGGCTGCTGCTATCCTTCACATGAACACAAAACAACCCGGTCTTAGATCCTGAATAAAGTACTTCTTGATTATACTCTATTCAGATGAAAAAACCCAACAACTCCAGAATATGATCTTACATTAAGAATCTCTTTCAAGTCTTCAACCTGCTGCATTACTCAAATTCTTAATTTCACTTCCAGGAGTTTGCCATAACTTGGATATATTTTACACATATAAATTTATTTATGTGTATATATGTAATCTCTAGACTTGAATCTATTGCATTTTTTTAATTTTTGTTAAGTTATTAAAAAAATATATCTTCCAAACCATTTGTTTGTCATATGGTTCATTAGAGTGACAGTAACTCATTGTGTGCTCAGTCCATCGAAAAAGATCAGAGTCATGACCATATAAATCTCCCTTCATGCTTAGTGTAGCACTCCCTCTACATATAATGCCAGTGGCCAGGGTGGATGTAGCACCAAAAGATTGAAAGATGAGGCATAAAGAAAAGGTTATTGAAAAGATTTACTTCATACCCCTCCAGATAATAAATCACCAGAACTAATTTTTATGGTTGAAAACAAAAAGTCTAGTGGCTGTGGAGCCACCCCTTGTTATCTGGATTTATGCAGTACTGTGTGCATTAAGAAGGTTATTTGTTAGTGTTTATCAGCAACATGAAGCATCTATCATGCTGCCAAGTTTAATGAAAGGGAAGCATGGAAGAAAAGATTACAGTCTAGAGATACAATTAGTTTAAATTGTATAACTTGGTCATTATAACGCAGAATGATCAAATCACAGACTGGCTGAGGTAGGAAGGCACCTCTGGAGATCATCTGGTCCCAGCCCACAGTCAGCAAGGACAGGTTAGCCGGCAATGTGTCCACTTGAGTTTTTTATCTCTTAGAGACTCCACAGCACCTCTTGGACATCTTCTTATATGTGACCACCCTCCTAGTGAAGAAGCTTTTTCTTATGCGTATGTTTTACTTTGTACCTATTGCCTGAGAAAGGTCTATCTCCATCGTCTTTAGTCCACCATCAGGTATTTATGATCCCTATGAGCATTCTTTTCTCCAGACTGAGCAGTCATAGTTCTTTCAGTGTCTTGTATGCCAGGTGCTCCAGTTCCTAAACCCCTTTGTTGGACTCACTCCAGTATGTTCATATCTGTCTCATAACAGCTAGCCCAGCACTGGATCCAGCACTTCAGACGTCTTGCTAATGCCAAGTAGAGAAGAAGGGTCGATTCCTTTGGCCTGCTATGCAGCCCAACTTACCTTTAGCCTTTTTGGCTGCAAAGGCACACTACTGGCTCATGCTGAGTCCACAAAGGACACCGAAGGCCTTCCCTGGCAAGCTGCTTTCCAGATGGGACATAAACTGGTGTCTGGGGTTATATCTCTCCATGGTCAGGACTTGGCATTTCCCTCTGTTGAACTTTGAAACTTTTGACTCATTTCTCCACGCTTTTGAGGTCTTTCTGAATAATAGGACACCAATTTGGTGCATCAGCCACTCATTCAAGTTTTGTATCATTTGTAAATGTGTTCTGGCCATTTTATCTGGATCATTAATGTTAATGCTGAACAGTATTGACATCAGTATAGCTACCTGAAAGAAGATCTGTGTGATGTTGTAGAACTGATATTTATTACTTATGAAAAAAATTATATTCAGACCATTATAATGGAAACAGTCTACCTGCAATCTTCATTGTCATATCTAAATACTTCCATAAATTTTTTGAGTTATTTATTCTATTTCAGCCATTTTAAGAAAGCTCTTGCCTGTAAAAATATACTGTTGAAAAATCAAAGCCTAGTAATTTTTAAACTAATTATCATGACATTAATATAAAACTGAAAATTTTAAATACTATTTTTTTGTGCTCTTAGTGTTGGATTTAGTTTCAATAAATTTAGTTTATGTTTTCAGTACTGAAATTTTCAGTAGATAGTCTTCAAAAAGGCACATTATTACCAAAGGATAAAGAGATAAGTTATAGTTTATATTAGTCTTCCTTTACTTCTGATGACTTGTATGTTTACTTTGCTCAGTTCTGCAAGAAGTTCAATGATATTTCAGTAGTGAAATTTCTTATGCTACCTCCTAGAGCTCTAGCACCAGACTAAAATTCAGCTGCTGTCTTCCAGAATGACTTTTATTACAATTGCTCAAATTCATTGGAAATCAAATATTAGCTAAGATTTGTCCATTAGAGGTGACAACAGACTAAACAATAAAGTAATAAAAAGGAGAGGTATGGCAGAAATAAAAGGAAATGTTTTGTACATTTGTAAATACTGCTAATACTACATCAGAAAACATTTTATTTCCAAGCTTCAAGCAAGTCTTGCTCCTTTAATGTCCACATGAGACTTTTTTTTCACAGAAACTGTAATTTTACATGCATGTATTATCCAAGTACTCAATGTATTGCTGTGTTCTTGTAGTTGTGATTTATGGTCAGGCAGAATCCAACTGCTTCAGGAAGGAAATCTTATTAGGAAATTGCCACTGTAATGCTTCACATATACTTGGTAAGTATAGATCTGCACACATACTTGAATCAGCAGATAGATCATAAAATAATAGAATCATTGAATTATTAAGATTGGAAAAGATCTCTGAGACCGTAGTCTCCAACTTTTGGCCAGACTGTATTTACATTTCTATTGGCATTTAAAAGAAGAAACACTGATAACCTTGTTTCTTCAGGACAAGAGGACAGTCAAGGTATTCGAGTCCAATTCTTCTGAACACTCTGTTCTTTGCTATTGTGTTTCTCTGACCCTTCCCACTCCTTGACAGAAGGTATGGTCACAAGCTGTCTTTCCCCTGTGGTTTCATAGCCTTACTTAGCCACACATTTGCCTTCTAGCTACAGTATTAGCCTTCTTTCATTTGATAATTGTTTCTGTTTCTTTAATCACTTTACAGTCCTCCCCTGTACTGCTCCAGTGGCTCTATATGTAGGAAGGGTGCAGACAGAGACACTGTAGTATCATCATTAATATCAACTTTTGTATATTTAAGTTCTTAAGAAACTTTTAGGCTATAAGCTTCCTGATCTTAGAAGAAAATGAACTAAGAGGAGAGAGGAAGAGATTCAGGTTTTTAAAGTTCATGACTGGCTTTGCTCAGAATATCTGAAGTCCCTAAAAACTTCTAATTAAATGAATGTCAGTTAAACCCAGTGCCATCCACTGTAGCCGCTTAGCTCTGTCTTTTTTTCACAGATATAGTACCAGCATTTCTTGATTTTCCCTGGAAATTAAGTGATAGTCACTCAGCATTTTTTTGAAAAGTTTAAAAGAAATTTTCTAAAGATGCTAAGGGAAAGATATTCCTCCATTTCCATATAAATCCCAAATTTATCCCAGCTTGCATCTGATCCATAGTTCATTCCCTTTCCTACCCTTCTGCCTGCAAATTGGCCTCTGTCATAGTCTGTGCAATGAGAAAAGCCTGCAGGGCTTGCATAATAATTATGTTTCCAAGCAGCTCAGTAGAACAACTTTTGGGATTAAACTTCAGGAATACCATTCAAAAATGTCAACTGAAAGATCTGTTATGAAGGATGCCTATAAATAGTGCAGGATACTGGCTTCATATAGGAAAAAAAAAGTAAGCTACTTCCATCAAACTTTCGATTTCTGTATTGATGATGGTCCTTAAGATTTCGGAAAGAAGGCAGCAAAATGCCTTTTTTTTTTCTGCAAGTATACACAGTATATTTTGATGAAGATGGACAAAGAAATCAAACAGAGGGAAATGAAAGAAACACAGAAACATTGAAAAGCTAACCTATGTTCAGTACAGCAGTAATTGACATCTTTTTGTGGCATTATTTTGTATTATGGATGGATATTTTTGTGTGTTTGCATGTGTATGCTTGTGCATGCATATACTATGTTGTATGTGTATGTATATTTCTATATTTCAGCTGTATATTTCATCTAGATATCCTGAAAACTTGAAAAGTGTGAAAATCAAAGTAGTTCCTAATTATTCCTTCTATCTCTATCACAGCATGCAAGTGCAGTAATGAAGAACTGTGCTTGCCACCAGCCATATCAATGCTGGGTAATTCATTCAGCTTGTCTCAGCCCTCTTTGCTTCATTTCAGCAGGTCAAGAACTAGTTCAAAAGAAATGATTCTTTTGAGTGGCAGTGGATGTGAGAGGATGCCCTTCTAGGCACTGTGCTTGTTTTTCCTTTTTCCTTTTACAAAGTTAGAACTATAGGTATTCCTGCATTCCCAAATGACAACCTTTTTGTGCTAGATTTGCATCATTGACAGCCATTATGACCAATAATTTTTCCTTATTAATAGATCAAAAATAAACTTTACATTAAAAGCCACTTTTTTCAACTTTAAGAAAGGGGCCTGTGTTTGTTTCTCTGATTAGATCATAAGCTTGGAGAAAGAAAAATTTCAGAAGTATATCAGTTTATGAGACTATGTTAAGTCTATTGGAATTAAAAATCATTCTAGCTTACTCCTTCACTTCACCCTTAATCTAAAATGACTACAATACATTCTCTTGGACTTTTTCTTCACTCGAGTGTTTTATGACTGGTGACTATTCCTCTAAGTATTAAAATGATATTAATAAAATTTATACAAGTTCTTAGAGGAAAAGGCCAAATAATAATGATAACATTCACTTTTAATTTTTAATATATTCTTTTATACTTTTATGTGCAACAGCCATCTGTCTTCTATACATTGCAGTTTTCTAGATGTAATCCTTCACAATAACTTCAAAGAGATATACTTCTTACATTTCTTCACTCAAAGTTATTTATTGCATTAGTAGAATAAACATTTAGCTTGCCTTTGACACAGAATTTCTTTTGAAAATATGAAAACCAGAATATTTTAAAATATTGCTATCAAAAATTGAAGGTAAAACAGATCTGGCAAGGATCTTGTCCCTTCTCAAACAGGGAAGAAGAATTTGAAAAGAAAACCTTCCTGCTTTTGAGATACCTTTTAGATAGATCCGTTCAGCTAAGTCATGCCTCATGTAATGCTATCAAGATCAATACGAGTAACTTGCTGAAGCTACTTTGGAGGAATTATTCACCAAGAACTTCACAGTTTTTATGTTATTTTAAGACAATGATTTAACAAATCTCAAAGGCATAACAATTCAATGTATTGATCCAAACCTTGGAGATTCAGTGTATTATACCCAAACATCAGAGGCTGATGAAGTTTTCAAAACTAGCCTAAAAAGTTAGGTGGATTAATTCAAGTGTTCTGTAGCATTCCCTCCTTAGAGCCAATTTTAAGGCACTGTAAAAATGACTTTTACAGCAATGGCAGCATTTTGCCTCCTGCCAAAACTGGAAAGTGTAAAAAGCCTGAGGAGAAAAAATATGCGTATTAGGAGAATTCAGCAAATTTCCTGGAACTTCAGTCCCCTCTCATGTGTTCAGAAATTTATTTTATTATCATATTGCCTTAGAGGTATCATTTAATTTGAAATAATTCTTCTGTGAGTTCAACCTTTTTACTTCTTTAACTCTTTCTACTTTGGAAGTATATCCTTTTGTGAGAGTCAAATACCAAACATATATAGCTACTTATAGAAAAATCTACTTACACTGGCTGTAGTTAATGAAAGAAGTTCATAACTTTGCATTTCAATTTTGAGTGCAAAAGTAAAACTAACTTTGGCACAATTAGGAGAACAGCATAGAAACATTTACAGAAATTCACAGAATTGCTTATTTATAACTTTTTGTGTGCAAACCTTTGTAAAGAACTCCACTTTTTTCAGCCCATATAATGCATTGGTTCAGAAACATTGCTTCTCTATTTTCTTTATTATTTATCAGAGCAAGAACCTTCTTTTCTTTTGGCTAAATATTTATTTCCCCATTGTCATACCTTTCTAACTTTTTAATGTGTAGAATAGAACTTAGTATAGGTGTGTTTCTATAAAAATAATAAGGTTTGTTGGGTTTTTTTTCCTAAGAGGTGCCTTTAGGAGCAGGAAGAAACAAAGAGCATTGGCAAACTACACACAGATCTAATTTTGCAATGTAATTTTTTAAGGTCTTGCATTTTGATTGATACTGGTTCATGTAACCTTTATGTATACACGAATAGCACCTCCTATCTGTCTGTTGATACAAATCTTTAAAGATAAATACATACAGTATTTCCTGGGTGCAAATGGAGGAATGAAAGAATGGCACCATATATTTCTATGTCTTTGCTTAGGTCATTTTAGTTTCCACCTCCAAAGCCAGCAGCTGCTGTTTATCCTTCAGTATCTTTATTTTAAAGCTATATTACTGTGAACACAAGAATCTCTGGATCTCTAAAAGCAGATGAGTCCGGAGAGATTGTTCTCTATCTCAGGATCACAATTATTTAAGGCAATTTCCCTATCAAGATAAATATATTTGCTGACATCTATAAATGGCTTACTACCAAGTGGGATGCTAGCCTGATTATTCTCTACTGTTTAACAGAATGACACAGCTCTCTTCAGAGTGTCAGTTTTCCTACCAAAAAACAAATTATGTTCTTAACCCCTAAAAGCATACAACCCCCTGTAATCGGCTACCACGAATATTTTCTAATGTGTTTGTTTGCTTTTTTGTGTAGTCTTATCCTCATAGGATCAGAGAACTAAATTTATGCCAAAGGACTCTCAACCTGATGTATCTCTTCAACTTTGTAAGCAAGGGAACATAATACTGCAATTTCTGAGCTTTAGATTTTGACCTGTAGAAATACTGAAGGGAATCTTGTGTGTGTGTGTGTGTGTATGTGTGTGAGATTACAGGAATAACAACTTATAACATCTGAATTTATCCTATTGTATTAAGGTCAATGCTTTAATGAGTCAGAATTAGATAAAAGACAACACTTTAGATTTGAAATTATCTGCTTAAAAAGCGACAGGAAAGTTTGTCAGGCTATAACACCAAACAAAACCAAAACAACAAGAGCTTTGGTTTTCCTGTTTCTTAGCTATCTCAGCAGAGTAAGAGGAAGAAATAACATTATGAACAATTTCAGAAGCAGCCCACTGACTTTCTTCTGAGTAGTAAATGTCCCTTCTGATTTTCAAAACTCCCAGTTTTGTGTTCAGTTAAAATAATAAGTTTCGCCTATCAGTATATATTTTCAAAGTTCTAACATACTTCAGCAACATTCCCATCAGTCTGACAAAGTAGGCCACAGAAGAGTAATGCTGTATTTTTTGCATAGTAGTATGTTTTGCATAGTAGTATTTTTTTAGCGTAGTGAAGCCCAGAACAAATTAATTGTTTGCAAAGTGCCACGCTAGTAGTGAGCTTTAAATCTCACCAAATCTGAGGTTATATGCATGTTCATGTGCTTTAAATACTGATGCTAGCTGTTAAACTAGAAAGTCAGCTCATGCCTGATGTCTGCTCTTTCCCTCTGCCCCCTGGCCACAGATTGCTTCCCGCCTCTCCAAAACTGGATATATCGTACTTAAATCTAGGTGTCTAAAACAGAAAGACAAGAACAAAATACCAAAATTTAGATTCTGATACTTTATGGATATAATGTCTTAAAAGATTATAGCAGCTTTAAGTGATACAGAGTTTTGGTGAGGTACTCGCTGAAATAAGAACTTTTATTTTTGGGATTGTCATTTAGGTTGTGCCTGTGTGGAAGCATGTCTGAAAGCAGAGAGGGAACACAAATGAACTAAAGCATTATTTGGTATATGGACTGCCCTGTCTTTGGTAATGCACTGTCTCTGAAGTCTGGTGCTACAGATCAAGGCATTAAAATAAAAGTTATAATTTCATGATAACATGGCAGATGTTTTATCTGTTTTTAGCTCCCTCCCCCATTCTCACTGTGACATTCTTTTAAGCATTTCCTTCCCTTTTCTTCCCTTTTTTATTTCTTTTTTATTTTTTCTCCCTTCCTAAACCTTCCCTCCCCAAACCTTCCCAAACCTTCCCAAACCTTCCCAAACCTTCCCAAACCTTCCCTTTCTCCTGTCTTCGTTGATATCAGTCCCAAAGTCTGCCTTCGCTTCTACCATTTTGACACTACTGTTAAAATAAATTTCCATTCAGGGAGATAGGAGATTAAAATAACTTGAGATTGCCACAAAGAGTTAGACAAAGTGCAGAAAACTGTTTTACGCTCATTTCAGTCATAGTTTATGAAACTGAATAGAGAGGGCAGCAGCCTGCCCCTTTTCATGTGACAATACTGCAGTTGTTTACACTGAGAATATAGAAAGGTCTTTCTCATTCTCATGGCCACTCCTAAAAGAAACTAAAAAAAAAAAAATCTATTTTTTTAACTGATCACAGCAACTTATTACACATTTATTACACAGGAGAAGAATAAGGTCAGTATGTTCCACTGAACCTCAATCTCTACCTCTCCACGACTGGAAAACTTACAGTGAATTCAGGAGCCTATGCTTCCAAGGCAAAAGTACATGTGAAAGAAGAGTAGGTATATTTTAGAAACATAACAAAACACAATCTATACTCGAGAACTCTTAAATGCCGTTGCACATCTTTGGGCAACTTCCGGCTCAGTAGCTGAAATAAACAATTGTTTTGCATAAGGCTTGTGCACTCAGCAAAATAGTGATGGTATTTTCCAAAATGCTTAGATTTAAATAATTTAGATGGTGATCCATGAAGTTAAAAGAAAAACGAGTACTTTTATTAAACCACTTTTATTACAATGCATTGCAAATAAGCATTCTTATACTGCTGACATTGTAAGTTGAGCTATGAGAAAATAGAGACATAGGCTGCATGCTAGATTGTTTCTGTTTTTATCAAATTGCATAAGTGGACAAACTTTTCAGGTAAAATTTGAAAAGTTCAGACCTTTTAGCATATATTAAGGAGAAATGCAGCAGATATTAAACAAAAGTTACATATATTTTGTATTATTTATGTTCCAGAAATGCAAGTAAGAATGAGTTCATGTGGATTTAATTGAAAGATTCTTTGAGTATTTGTGCTATTGCCTTTTTGGTCATCTAAGTTTCTGAAGAGTGATTTGTCAATGTAAAACTCAGATATGTGCTGATAATTTTACATAATATGAGTGGAAAATTGGTTTTGTTTCAAATTTGAAATGCTTTAAATTTATGAGAGCTTTAACTGAAAATAAAATTATCAAACCTGCAATTACACAGTTTAGAGTTTAAGATACATAGAGCTTACACAAAAATAGTTTCAGAAATAAGTTCTGTTAAAGTATTCTGCTTTTTCTGTAGAATAACACATCTTGAATTTTGGAGAATGTTTATAGCTACTGAGATGATTTTTTTCTTTCTGTTATTTATGTTGTACATTTCTTATATAGGATATAATTCTTCTGAATCACAAAGATTTTTTATGAGATAGGTAGATAGGTCATACTTCATAAAGATGATAGAATCTGTTCCAATTTATTTTTAGCCCTACAAAGCAATTCCTTTTGTTATATACGAAATATGTGAGGTTCCAGAATGCCATTATTTCTTGAAAGCAAATAATAATACAATTTCCATCCCTATTCAGAAACAGATCCTTTACTCAGATACAGACCACCATAGCCTCAATTGGCATTAGTAGCAGCTGTGCATATATAACTAAGGGCAAAGCTTGGCCCTTAATCAAAGTAATTTTCTGCTGCGAAAATACCCAGTTTATATTCCGTTTATATTTTAGATGAGCCATTCAGTTATCTTTCTTTCTTCAATAGCATATCATAAATTGTAAACCTTCAGTAATTATTTGGTGTGCATTATTCCATTGCATTGCCAAATCACTTAATATGTATTTATATTATTCTGCAAAAATCAGTCATATGTTCTAGGCAACTCTCGCTATTCTGAATGTTTATGGAAAAATCTAAAAATTAAGCCCTGTAACCCAATAAATACAGTATTGACCTTGCTAATGACAGACTACAGGTTTCACAGTAGCTCTGCAAATCCTCAGGATTTTTCTTTGTCAGGACTTCTCTTGGCCTTCTTAGAGCTGTGTTTCACATTGTTTAGCTGTAAAGCAATATCCTATTTCCTGATGGCCATTTCCTAATTTGTTTTACTTTTGCTGACCTTTGTGTAACCAAGTAGTATAAACATAACTTTTGTATAGGTAATGTTACTAAGTGATTATTTTGTGTTGGGTGAACTATTTGTGACCCTATCATAATGATGCAGTGCAATTGAATAAAAGACTGGTAGTGAAGCAAAGCCCTTAAATGTGAGGAAACAGCAGTGTAGAGAGTGTACAGGGATGATGTGGTGACAGAAGTAGCACATGGTGATACCAGAACTCCTAGAGCTATAAAGAACTTCTCATTGGTCAACTACATTTTGATGGAGACATACAGCCTTCAGACCTGAGTAAAACCAGTCTATAGCAGTAACAGGAAAATAAAGAACAATTATACAAGATAGGAAAGATAGTTGTTTGCCCTATAGGAAATTCAGACAGGGAGCCTTCCAATGAAAACAAACAAACAAACAAACAACTCAAACACTACCAAAAAACCCCAACAAAACAAAACCAAAAACTAAAACCAACCAACCAACCAAAAAAAAAAAAAACCAACATAAATAAAAACCCCAACCAAACAAAGAACACAAACTGGTGCAAATGTTAGAAATATACAGCTGATCTGAAATGAGGAGCTAGAAGCTGTCAACACCAACACGATATCCTTCAGAGAAGGATGTAGTTTGCTGATGACTATGATGCTGCTCTCTGTTAGAACTATAGAAGCAGTGGACAGCAAAGAATAACCCTCCAGAAAAGAGTAAAAACTCCAAGAAATTTCTGTATAACAATTATAACTGTATTATTATTGAGACTTTCCTCTGAAAGTTTTCCTCCCCCACCCCCTTATTTTCTTGTAATTTCTACTACATAACTAATAAATTGTTGATTTCACATAAAAGGTGGGATTTTTTTCCTTTTTCCAAAAGAAACACTTTGAGCATAACAGGCACACCTTAATGTTATTCAGCAGAGAATGCAGACCCTATGCTGAAATGCAGATTGTGCCATCTGCTCACACACATGAGGAGTTTCTGAGTCTCAGAGGTAATCCCCATGTAGAACATTCCTTCATTCAATTTGTGTGAATTCTCAACAAGTCAATTTAAGCAGCAAATTATGACATTACATGTTTCAATGTCTTTAATAGATACTTTTTTCTAAGGGTTGAGAAGAACATCTCTGCTGTAAGTACCTGCTCCAAAATAGCAAATATTAGATGACCTTAGAGTTCAATATATTTCTTTATTTGTTTATGTCTTGCTATAAAATAATGATCTTTGCTATTAAGATCAATTCTTATCCTAATTATCTTGTTTTGGACAGACTAAGATTCAGATATGGGGAAAAAAAAAAAAGTAGCATCTACAACTACTCGGAATAATTGGGTTTTACCTATGTCTTGGCAAACACAGAATTTCTGCCAACATTGTTACTAAAGAAAAATAAGGGCTTTTTAAAATCAATTTACTCATCTAGGTGCTTACAGAGGAGCAGAATTAATCTGAGAAAGAGACTCCTCATTATCTTTGATTGTCTAATTTTATTTATGTTTTAGAAGACTGAAGACTCTTAAAATACTCTCTGTTTAATAATCAGTTTAACTTGTGAAAATATACAAGTGTAACAAGAAAAGCAAGATGGGCTTGTGCAAGATTAGATTCTATATTTTTAAAATTTGGAAGATCATGGGACTTTTTTTCCCAGTTAACATAGGAAATCAA
This sequence comes from Serilophus lunatus, assembly GCA_013399895.1. NCBI lineage: Eukaryota > Metazoa > Chordata > Aves > Passeriformes > Eurylaimidae > Serilophus > Serilophus lunatus. The sequence goes on from VXBA01003142.1 coordinate 379,413, forward strand.
GCCTTTGATACTGCATCCCATAGTAAACTCCTGGTGAAACTGGTGGATTGTGGCTTAGACAGGTTTACTCTGTCCTGGGTTAAGAATTGGCTGGATGGCTGAGCTCAGAGGGTGATGGTGAATGGTATCACGTCCAGTTGGACGCCGGTCACCAGCAGGGTTCCCCAGTGTTCTGTGTTGGGGCCGGTTTTGTTCAATATCTTTATTGATGATCCGGACGAGGGGATGGAATCCGTTATTAGTAAGAGAAGAGCAACGAGGATGGTGAAGGGGATGGACCACAAGCCCTACGAGGAGCGGCTGAGGGAGCTGGGATTGTTCAGCCTGGAGAAGAGGAGGCTCAGGGGTGACCTTATCCCTGTCTATAACTACCTGAAAGGAGGTTGTAGTCAGGCAGGGGTCGGTCTCTTCTCTCAGGCTCCCAGTGACAGGATGAGAGGACACAGTCTGAGGCTGTGTCAGGGAAGATTTAGGTTGAACATTAGGAGAAACTTTCTCACAGAGAGAGTGATTTCCCATTGGAATGGGCTTCCCAGGGAAGTGGTGGAGTCACCATCCCTGGATGTGTTTAAGGATAGATTGGATGATGAACTTAGAGATATGATATAGATGGTTTAGATGATAGATGATGGATTGGTGTTGGATAGGTTGTTAAGTTAGGTAAAAGGTTGGACTTGACGATCTCTGCGGTCTTTTACAACCTTGTTAATTCTGTGTGTGTGTGTAATTCTGTGTGAAATAACATTAATTTTTCTGATTTGAGCAGAATCTTCCTAGAACCGGTAAATTTTATGGAGGAACAGAGCACTCATATGACTAGCTGAAAGTGTTTTCCTAGACATTTGCTGATAGAAATAATACCTAAAAGACTGACAAACGTTATCTCTCTTCACTAATGAGTTTATCTTCACTGTAATTCCCATAAATCAAATTAGTTCCTTGTATCTATCATAACTCAGAAACTGCTATGTGTTATTCTCCAGTAATACTGAAAACATCACACGGTGGCTTTTAAAAGGACACTGACTTGCAACAAAAAACAACTTAGCAAGCACATTCTTGGGTTATCATTCTTAGGGAAAGATGTCAGTTACATGCTTTAGTGCACAAGTGGACTGGGATAAGAGTGGGAATTAGAGACATGAAGGTATGGGAAATGCCTCCAGCACCTTCAGCAAGAAGGACTGCAAGCTGCTACAGATGCTAAGGATGCTCTCTTCCCACTGGAAGAAAGGGGGCTCAGAAGGTATGGACATACATTCAGTGCGGAATCATAAGTGCAAAGAAGGCCTACTGTGTCTTTTATCCAATATCTGCACATGACAGCAGGGAGCAAAAGAATGGTAATAATGCTTGTAAATCACTTTCTGTAATTTTTTCCCTATATTCGTCTTCATTTATTGAGTCATATTTTTGAAGTTTGACAGTTACTATTTGACTTATGAATGGCAGCATAACATTTATGCTCAAGGCAACATTTTGCATGTCCAGCAACCTGCATATGTGGAGATCTTTTATGGATTTCTACCTTTTCTAGACCACAAGCTAATACACATAATCCTGCATTTAATTTCTCCTCTACATTTCAAAGAAATAGGTACTTGAGTTTTAGATTTTACAAAGCAGGGGTTTGTATAATTTAATATGAAGACTTTTGCCATGTCCATATTTCCATGGAAGTTTTTAGCTTATTAAAAATGTATTCCTTACTGTGACAGCATCTTGAAAGGAAAGCCTTCTCCAGTATCATGAAAATAATTGTTCTACCCCTTCATAATATTTGAACCATTATGAATTAAGGAATTTTGCTAATAATCATTTAAATCTCTTATTATAAATAAAAACATTCATGCCAATTAGGGCAACTATTTTCCATATTTTTGTATATATTGATAGATCATTCGGTCTGGTCTTAAACCTTACTGTAATTGTTCATGGAAAATGTTGGTCCATGTCCAAGCCAGTGAAGATAAATAAGTAAAAATGGAATGAAACTCATAGAAAACACTAACTATTATCATAATCTACTTCCTATTTGCATTCCCATCCATCCTCTCTCAGTGTTTTAAGATGTTTTCTAATGAAAGAAAACAGCACGTTGAATGTCAAGAGCTGAACAAGAACTGAAATTCATTTTTAGGATGAGAAATTGACATGAAATTGAATAGAACTTTTACCATCAACATTATTCATAAGGACCATTTGTTGATTAAACTATCTGTTGTACTCTCAGCATGTCATATCACATCAATCACATATGAATTTAATTTAAAACCATATTCCAAAAAATAATAATTGCCAAGTTGCCACGTGTACCATCTGAGTGCTAAATTTAAGCTTTTGCAGTACTTCAGCAGCTGCATGAATCCATGAATAATTCATTAACTGTATGAAATAGTAGATTAAAATTAACCAACTAGTTGCATATTTTAGCTAATGTTTAGAATTGAGGAAATATAACTAGCAAATTCACCAAACACTTCCTAATGAAAAGTAATTATTTTGAGCAACATTTGGAAAGATCTACTTAATCCTTAATATATACTATAGGCAAACAGAGTGGAATTGAGCTAAATTTCAAAATTGCAAGATGAAAAAGATTGAAATAAAAGAAAGAGGAAAAAAGGCTCTTCTGCTAGGTAGTGTGCAAGTGGCTTGTAAGATTGCTCCAGGGATTCTTGTTCTCGGATTTCTTAACAGGAAACAGGTGATTTTTTTTATAAGCTTGCTTTCATTCATAATTTTTGTGTATTTTTAGATTGAAGGAATTATACACATCAGGAATTATACGTCTTTTTTTTTCCTAAATAACAAGCATTATCATTCATTGATGACCTCAGGCCTCTGGATTGCTACCCTTTAAGCTGGGACCTTAAACATTAGATTGTGGAGCTACATATGTGATTGGGACTGGGGGTTCTTTTTTGTAATTTTCAGGGTGGTATTCCCTTTAGTTTGTGAAAGCAGGTAGACTAACACATTCTGAAAATTTGTGACCAAGACTGCAGCATGAGTAGTAAAGGGGAAAGAGGAATTAATAATATCATAGCCTGTGTGGAAGGAAATGCCATCACTGAACAAAGATATGAAGCCTCATTCGTAAATTGCTCTTTGCCTGGTTTCACATGTAAAGTGGGATGGGAAGGTGTTTGTGATACTGTCTGTAACTTGTGTGGGACTAAATGGGTTTTAACTGATGTGTTTTTTTTCTTTCATTAACACAGATGCTTATTCTTTCTTAGTGAAAAGTAATTTTAATCTAATTACTTTTTTGAATGACTTATAACAGTCATATCCAGGCTGTCACTTCTGTATTATACTACTGTGCACGACTAGTAGAGGAGCATTTGTTCCCCCTGCTATGAAGGGGTCAGATCATGCCAAGCATAATTTAGGAAATTATGTAATTTAGAGTATGACACAAGATCGTTTTGTTGCTTTAAAATTATCGATGATTGATGATGATAATAATAACAATAATATAATATTCGGGAGAGGGAGGGTGTCAAGTGAAAAGGGGAGATTTTCTGGACCCTTATGTATGATTTCTTTGTCAGTGTCTCAGGGAAGCTGAGACCCTTGTGCCCAACCAGTCTGTCAGCATCCCCTTGTGGAGACCCTTCAACAGTTTCATGGGATCAGAGGGTGGTTTGATTGCTCTATTCAGGGAACTAAGCCAGCAGCATAAGGGAGACCTCTCAGCAGGTCTTCCCACTTTATTCTGGTGTGTTACACACTGCCAGCAGCTGCCGGCACCTGTGAAGGATTCACACTAACTGTTTATGAAATAATACCCTTTATTAATAAAAGATTGTGACATGTTATGGTTTAAAAGCTGCCAGTGACAGTATCTGACTGCAGAAACCTATTTAAAGTAACACACAGCCCGAATCCCAGTAAAAGTATTCAGTGAATGTAAAACATGGTTCTTACCCAACCAGATTCCCTGTAGGGTGAGAAGACAGGTTCAGCCCGTGGACTGCTCCCAACAGTTTCAATGGAGTCTGCCACAATTTTCCACCCATTTTTACTTACTTTTACACTATTTCTTTGTGTTTAGGTGGAGCTTGATTGACTTTAGTCATAAAGAGTCATAAATACCTTTCTTGATGTTTGGTGTAAAATTCTCTCTCTTCATTTTTAAAGATATAGTCAAAGAAATATAGAGCACATGCCCAGTGCAGGATGGTTTTGCCTCGAAGGTAGATAACTTGGGGATGGAGGTGTGACTTTGGGATGGAAATATATGTTAGCATTACAAATAGGCTTTAATAACCCATGTTCATCCAAAGAGAGAGATTTCACCACAGTTTTTGGCTCAGCAGCAGGACATCTTCTCCTGTCTCCCTTGGTTGGCAGGTACTTTGCAGTTTTATGAGCTGCAAAGTACCACTGAGTTCCCCTCTCTGCCAGGATTTCCACAGGACTTAGCCATGGTGTCTCCACTCTGCTCCACCCTCCATTCCCTTCCCATTAGCAGATGCTTTACCTTTATGGGGCGAATCATCCTGGAGCTGCCAATCATGTTCCATCCAGGGAGCAGCAGCTGTATTTTTCCCTATAATTTCCATACCATTATAACTTCTCTTAGAATGTGAACATAACTTTTCAGTTTCCTCTAATTTTTACCCCAACCATCCTCCCACAGATTGGCAGGAAGGGAGAGAGGAGAGAGAGGGAGAAGAATGAAGGAAAGGGAGAGGGAAAAGAGACTTGGGGAATGCTACCAGTATACTAGAAGCAAGATAGCAATAATACAAAATGGTACTACTTTTATTTATGGTAATACATCAGTCCTTTAGTATAGAATAATTACACTGATGTCGAACTTGAATGGAGAGAACTGTTTTGAAGAGTTTAAGATACTCAAGCATTAATTTTATTTGTGTTGCAACTGCTTATACATAATATACCAGAGCTTTACAACTGGCATTATTTTAAAGTTATCTAAATGAAAAAACTCCTAGTCCAGGCAAAACACCAAGAAGAAATAGTAGTCGATGAAGGGGATGGTTGGCCTGATTGGCAGAAAAGTTGGCCTAGTCAAAAAATTAATTCATTGAAGTAAACAGGAGCAACTTTATGCATAGATAGTGTACTTCATCAGCCTTTTCTTTTACTTCATGTTTCTCCAACTCTGACAAGAAGATTATTGAATAAAAACTTTCAATACAGTTTTCTAAAATGCATTACCATTTCCAAATTCATTTTTTGGCATGATTTCTTTTTATGGTGTTGCCAAGCATGTACATAGAGAGAAGTATTTGTACCATCACCTAAGCCAGTTTTTATAGAAATTTAAAAAAACTCCTAGTGTGATATATTTCTCAGGATCTCAATTAATTAGAACAATTGGTCAAATGGCACATTCCTAGTTCTACTGGGGTATATGGCAATTAAGAAAATTCTACTCTAGTAAGGTAATTTCAAAGTGACAAAAAGATATATTACTATGTATAATTATGCTGTAATTATAATCATTTTTAACAAGATGCTTTCTACCTCAGGATCTCAAAAAGTTCTTCAGAAGAATTTGATTTGCATTCAGACTGTGATACATCTGTTGCTACCTCTATTTTACAGATAGGGAAAATAAATAGCAGAAATTCAATATTTATGCAAAAGTCTATACAGTAGGCCATTGAAAGAGGCTGATTGAAAGAATCAAAATTTTGTCTCTACTATCATTCATTAATTTCTGATGTATTCAAAAGGCTAGATTTTATGTCTCAGGCATATGTTCTCAGAGGTCTCCATCAGAGTATGGACACAGCATATGCTTGGCTTTAACCCACCTTATAGATGCTTTGAACGTACTAGTTTAAGTTTGGCCTACAGATTTGTCTAAGAGGGGCAGCAGGTCTCAGAACTGATCTTAGAGCACCAGTTTCTCTAGTACGTCCTTCTCAGGTCTTGTCTGAGTCACAGTTATACCCATGCCTTTCACAACATGTCCATAATGCACAGATACTCCAATATAAGGACTTTGAATTATGAAATAATTGGGAATGCTGAGTAAACAGCATCAGTCATGACAGATGAAAAAGGAATAGGCAAAAAGAAATAATCAAATTTTGTGTTACAATTTAAAGGTTACTTCTGGTTTCAAGTTTTAAAAAACAGTATCAAATAGAAAATATATTTCAAACATTTCAGTTAAAACTTTTCTTTCCATCTCCAATACTTATCTCTGTATCATCAATATCAACTTTTATGTAGCTGCAAATCCCTATGGTGTCTTTCAGATATTGGGTTTCAGTGCAAATCCACTCTTTACTTCCTTTAATATAATTTCAGTTTCCTCCTGATAAACATATAATTCAAATGTTTCTATTCCATTTTAAATAATAATTTTTGAAAATGAAGAATTTGTGAATCAAACACAGAAAATTCTCCTGTCATCTAGAGTCTATGTAGATGATAAGGAAAGAAACTTCAACAGGCTGAAAGAAGTTCATTTAATGATACAGTCGTCCTCAAGGCACACTTACGAGTAGCATACATCTAGGCGTGTGACGATAGTAAATAATGAACCAATAGTCCACATAGTCCATACTTCACATCTTTTACAGTTATTAGATCTTTTACTTTAAAAACCTGTAGAAGAAATTGAGGCATCAGAAAAAAAAACTATTAGGAAAAAAGGCAAAAATATAAAGCTAAAGGATACTTTTCCCACAATAACAACAGTAATACTCAAAGAGTAATGGGCATAAACTAAAACACAAGTTCCACCAACTTCTTTCCATGGAGGGTGGCAGAGCACTGGAACAGGCCTCCCAGAGGGGGCCTTGATTTCCCTCTCTGAAGACATTCAAAACCCATATGGACATGTTCCTGTGTCACCTGCTGTATGTGACCCTGCCTTGTCAAGAGGGTTGGACCAGACAACCTCCAGAGGTCACTTCCAACCCTAACAATTCAGTAATAATGGTAAATAAAAGAAGAAAAAAATTTTTAAAACTTTTTTATCACAAAATATGAAATTCATAATCATGGTGTTTTATCAGCCATTCAGAAAAATAATTAATTGTTGATATAGAATGCATTTGGTATTAAAATTTACACTGTTGATATAGAAGTGTGTAAAACAAGCTACAGGACATAAGCCAGACCTTCGCAGATTTTAGATTTAAGAGGAAAATTTCCTTGCAGCTACTCTCTGAATGTTTCACACAGAAACCTTCCTTCAAATCCAGATTGGAGGTAGGATGAGAAACAATTGCACTGAGGCACTGCCAAGCACTATGTGCTTCCTGCTACATAGTTTTGAGATCAAGGAGAAGGGGGGAGTATAAAAAAAATCTTGGCTTTGCTATGGGGTTAAAGTAAGCCTCTAGGTCATATTTTCTCACACGCAAGGACTGAGGATATGGTTGTTGGCCACTCTGAACTAGCTCTTAGTCCTTAAAGTAGATATTTTTGCAAGGTATAGTTAAGTATGGTGCAGAGAAATACCACTCAGACTTCTCATTCCTTTACTGTCATCATTTCAAATTTGAGTCCCTTAGTTCAAGTCTCTTGTTTCTTTCCAACTGAACTGGAAAAACATGTTGTGATGTAAGCAAACAAGGACAAGGAAAACCTATCTAAAATAACTTTACTTGACACTTAAATTATAGTCATGCTGGACTCAGGAAATAAAGAATGCAGCAGAAATCAAATGGACCATTTTTCCTTTAGTGCCAGTACATTTTCTGTTGTCATTTTCTGTATACCAAAAATATACAGAACTAATCAAAGCTAACTAGAAGATTAGGTCAAAATAATTTTGTCTGACCTACTTTGAACTTAAAACTTCCTCATTAAGTTGAAAAATAGTCAAATTTAGTTTATCCTCTTAGTTCTAATGTTACAATGCTAAATTTTCACTGAACCTGCTGTCATTTTTTATTTTTTTTTTTTGTTATCTGGAAAGCTCACCCAAATTTTGATTTATTTGAATAATCTTCAACACTAAAACAAATTAATGCCTTTTAATTCGATATTATCTTTAAATAAATGGAAACTTTCATTGCATCCAATGCAAAATTGGACTTAAGGTGTTGTGCAACTATGACATTTTTCCTACTATTAAAAGAAATACAATTTTCCATAATATTCCAAAATTGTAGTAATCAATGATTTATCAAAACACATACTATCACTTTAATACATAACTAACCTGGCATAGAATACAGACACACATATGAACTACATAAATGCTTAAGGAAGCTGTGCATTGTTTTCAAACTGTTATGTTTGTCAAATGGATGCAGTTTCTAGAGATATTTTTTTCTTTTGTTCTAAGGAGCAGAAGAACTGTTCCAAGTTTATCTGACCATTGAGGATAATGTTGACCAGTGTTGGCACATGAACAGTTTAGAGGGAGTTTAGCTGCTTAGATGACTGAAGAATAAGGTATTGCTCCAAGAACTCTAAATGATAGAAACAGCACATTTTATCTGACTTTTCATGTCTTTGGATAACATGATTTCTGTGGACTTGTCTAGCAAAATCTGTCTTACTTTTCTGATTGCTCCAAATTCTCTCCATTGCATCAATTTTCCCTGCCTGAAAAATGCTGATTAAAGGCCCTCATTCTGGTTGATTGAGAAATGAACAGAAAGACGTAACTTCTAATTTATTTCCAATATTATTAAAGTACAATAGATTTTGAAGAAAATGAAATTTTGAGATGATTTGCTACACCTACATTTTTAGCTAATAACAGCCTTAATTCATCACAATGCTTATGCATGCATCAAGTTTTGAAGAATGTGAACATGAGTTCGCATAAGTGGATTTTTTAGAAAAGACACCTGTCTAAGTTTAAAGGTAACTTTTCAGAATTTCCCTGTACTTGTATAAAATGAAAAATTGGAGCTTGCACAAAATCTAGAAAAATGTTTAATTTATTTTGATTTTCAGTTGTTGGAAATATTCAGATGTTATAAGGGTAGGGTCTTTAAAAAAAAAACAAACAAAAAACACAAAAAACCAGACACAAACAAACCAAAACAACAAATCTACATTACTCTGTTTCAAAGAACTAGAAATGCGAAAGAAAACTGGGAAATTCTGCTCCAACTATACTTCATTGCCTTACAATATATCCACAAAGGGATCATGATTTAGTGTCTGATACTTATTTTTCAGACATGTTATAGAATTTTCATCAAGGCTAGGGTGATATCACCAAGTTGACCAGAGATATGATGAAATTCCTATTTACAAGAAAAATGATTGTCCCTTGTCTTCTGAGAAAAAAAGAAAAAGCCTTGACTGATACATCATTGTCAACCTTTTCTGCCATTGTTTATTCCTCTCTGTTTTCTGTGAAAGTCCCTCAGACTCTGTCAGTTCATAAATCACTGGTTATTCTACTGCTTGAAGATACTGGAGCAGCATATCACATTCAAAAACTTCTTATGCAAGGCCTATAGGACATTTGCTTAGAAGAGAGATATGTACACATTAATAAACATCTCTTTGTTACAAGAAGAATGTATGCAAAATACATTAGGTACACTGATACCAATTTCAGTGTTTTTTTGTTTTGATCAGTTTAATAAAACATAAGACACATGAGATTGAAAAGCTTTATTATGTTTTTGAAATCTGTAAAATTGCCAGTCAGTTTAGAGGAACAAGAAGCAGCTTTAAAAAAAAAAAAAAAAAAAGCAGTAAAAGGGAGAAAATATGATCCCCCAGAGTGGCTAGTTGACATTGCTCCAACAGGGTGGACTGGGTGACATGTTTAAATCCTTTGCAGCCATTTGAGCCTGTGAAAGAAGAAAAGGGCAAAGGAAAAAGAGAAGAAGGTTGTGTAGTAAATAAAAGCCATGAAAAAGGGAAAGGTGATACAGGAGGCACAGCATGTAATAGCAAATGAGTAATCCTACAAGTCAAAGAGTAAAGGTACCTTGTTTTCTGATTGTTTGAATTTCAATCCTTTGTAAGCATCCTTTTTGAAGTAGGCTTTGTAGGCACCTAGGAAGGTCAGAAGGACCATCCTCTGTGTCAAGGGTATAAAGGTTTCCATTATATTAGAGCAATTTTGAAGCTTTAAAATGAAGGAAGCTTCTTTCTTTCTTTCTTTCTTTCTTTCTTTCTTTCTTTCTTTCTTTCTTTCTTTCTTTCTTTCTTTCTTTCTTTCTTTCTTTCTTTCTTTCTTTCTTTCTTTCTTTCTTTCTTTCTTTCTTTCTTTCTTTCTTTCTTTCTTTCTTTCTTTCTTTCTTTCTGTCTTCTTTCTTTTTCTTTCTTTCCTTCTTTCTTTCTTTTTCTTTCTTTCCTTCCCTCCTTCCTTCCTTGTTTAGTAACTGAAATTCATAAAAGTTATCTGTTTTTGATTTTGTTTGGGAGCGTGGAACAGATTTTAGCAGGTATTTGTAAAATATCTTGTAAACAGAATAGATCAAATATGTATTACAGGTTGAATAGATGCCTACTAGATAATCAAAAAAATCTTCCTGTTTCTAACTCACTTCAAACTCACATGCAATTGTGGATGCGTAGTCTCACTCTCAGAGTTGTTCACAAATGCTAGGCACTGAAAGGAGGTGCCTGGGTTTTATGGCTAGGTCTAGTTTGTGCAATGTTTACTTTGTTACTATGGGGAAATTGTTTATATACATAAAGCAAAGCACACCATACTTACACACATATGCTAAAAGACAAACTCCCACTGCAAGGTTCATGATAGCAATCAAGCTGTTCAAATAAAATTTCTTTAACAAGACTCAGACATCATTTCCCTGATAGGGTTGGCTTAAGGATCATGGGGTAGTATTGCATTTTGGACTTTGTTGGGAATTTCTCACCTCGGGTTTTTTTTGTATTTTGTTTTGTTTTGTTTTGTTTTGTTTTTTATGAATTAGATAAGTCTGTTACTTTTGCTGAAGTGAAGTATTGTTGTCACATTCTGGAAGTCCCTTTGCTGTTGGTGTGCCAGACTGTGCCCGTTTAAGAGTGGAGGAAGTCAGGGTGATGCAGATCTTTGCTTGCCTTGTGAAGCCATTGGGAGCTACAGCTTTCAGAAAAACAGAACATTTCCCTGAGATGCTCCCGGTACAAAAGGAGCATCACTTGTCTTTTAGTGTGGTGCAGTGTGCTCTGACAGCGTGTCTGGCATCTTTTACTAGCCAAGGGAGAAGAGGGACAGCAAAGCAAGATGCTGACTTTCCTTTTTCACACTCCCCATTTGCTGCTTAAAAATAAGGAGCAGTGCAGAGACGTTAGGAGGAAGAAACATAATTATCTCTGTAAGAAGTGTCACTCTGTTTACTCCTGGGATACCTGTTGTACCTCAGTTGAGTTCTTTTTGCCCCATGACTGCAGTGCATTGTATCTCATGGGGAATTTCATTTAAAAAACTCGTTGACAGATAGGCACCAATGTTGTGTCACTGCGTGGTCCCTGAAAAGGCAAAGACTCGAGTTTTCTAGCCCTTTTTTGTGATTTTACAACTCAGTGAATGTAATACAGGTTTACTTTTATTGCTACAGGATTATATTTTCATAATGAAACTCAGGTGCTCTCAGGGGTTTCTTTGCTTTCTGCCAAATGACTAGACTTGTTCACGCTAGTGCTGCTGGCCATATAACACCCTGAATAGATTCCCATTCAGTAATTATAATATTCAGACAAAACAGACTTTTAAATTACTGAACTGACTTGCTGAAATGTTGAAGGTAAGATGTTGGAGCTATCTGAGAAAACTTTCAGTACGTGCTTGCATTCCTATTTGTAGACTGTTATATTTTTAATTATATATTTATGGCTTGAAGTGAGTAATGTTTTACATACACGAGAAGTAGTTAATTTGCTTAGATGACTCATGCATTAATCCTAACGTCATTTAATTTTACTCCTGCGTTCATTTCCTGGGAAATGCAAATCTCTTGTTAAAAAATTCTTTTACTGAAATGTCATCTTACTGAGGTCTGCAACACAATTGTCACTTTGTTACTTCTTTCATGGCTGTTAGGGAAAGCATATTAAGATACAGTAGTGCAAACAATTTACACTGGTCTCTTTCAAAGAACATAAATCAGTTTACTGCTGGGAAAAACAGCACACAAAAATATATTTCTACTGAGTCATTTATGATTCTCCTTTAAGTGTTAGACCAGATTGTGATTCCATTTGTGCAGCTATATAGAAAAAATATTGTATACACTGTTTTTGAAGTAAAGAAGGCCAAATTCGTTGATCCTACTGCATCACATCTTTGGACTTCCTATTGATTTTCTCACACAACTACTTCACATGAGAAAATAAGAAACTGAAATGGATAAAACCTGGGACCAGACTGAGAGTAATTGTTTAATAACCCTTTTTTTTAAGGAGAATTTCTGAGAGCAGCAGTCACTGGAAGTGTGCCTACGTGCAAATCATGATACTCCCAAGGCCGTGCCAAGGCATCACTGGATATAGATCCCATCAAACCAATTTTTCTGGACAATATCTAGGTCATCTGTTGTTGATGATTTATTATTCAAAGTTTCTATAAGAATCTGTAGCATTTTCCATGAGACAATCATAGTTTGGATGTCTCTGTTGGTCAGACTTACCAGCTGAACCAGGCCAATGTAAGAAAAACATTACTGATTACCTCTGCTTTCTGCTACACCATTCATGTCAACTGGCTAATGTCCATAACATTTGAGAAATACTGGAAGTTTTGAAGTTACCTAAGACTGTTAAATACAAGCTAATAGTATTATACAGGAATTTATCATCCATAAGCGTCGTTCATAGAAAAGGTGTTTTGTCAAACTATTAATTGGACAGAAAGCTTTGATCTGCTGCAACTAAAGACTCTTGAACTCTGTCTCTGTAGCTCAGGCACATATTGCAAGAGTTCTAAAGTGAAGTCTGAATCCTATATTCTTGTCACTTATTATGGTCAATATGTATATATATATATATATATATATATACATATACATATACATATATGGCCTATATTCTTCAATTAGATTAACAGATTATGCATTAAATGATGTCAATTTTATAGGCAATAAAACACTTAACATTTTTTGTTAGATGACACTTGCCTCTACCCTTGCCTTAATTATTCGATAAAATCCATAACAAGAGTCCATATTTTAAAAACATCTGTTTTCTAAACTTATGCCCTTGTAAAGCCTCTATTTTTTAGTCTTAAACTTATGCCCTTGTATACATAGTTTTTGAAGACGCTGTCCAAAAGCATTACACAAAGGATATATTATTCAATAGACCAAAGGTCAAAATGTTCATGATTCAATATGCCATAGGTCACTACATTACAAAATGACTGCGTATTTCCTGAATGATGCCTAGTTCTGAAATATATTTTAAGAACTGACAACACATCAGCTAGTTTGGGAAAACAGACTTCAGAAATGCTTTGAATGATGAGTTATGAGGTTCAGGCAGTATATATTTCTTTTGTCATATCCTTGGTGTAAAACTGGATTTTCAGATCCTCTATCACTGTTTAGTATTATTTTCACGTTTAATATTGTCCATGAGGAGTTCTTCTGCAACACTTTAGGCCATATTTTTTATTTTTATTGCAGTTCTTAATGACATTTTGATAGGTCAGTAATGAGTCAGAATATTTTGTTATGCACTGTGTATTTTTTCTTTCAAAGGGATAAATGCGGTTGTCTGACTGCTTTAACGTGATATATTTTAGAAATAAACAGTCATAATATCTCTGTGAATTACAGTCCTTTCTTTTCCTCCCCTTTGCCAATACAGTCTCATGAGGTAGAGTTTTAGTTGTTTGCTTTCAGCATGGATTGGTTGTTTGCACTCAGTATGGGCTACTTCTATTTATTTGATGCTTCAGGACCAGAGAATAAAAGATATTTAGATCAGTTTTGTACTAGAGTTTATACAAAGTTTATGACTTGCATTAGCATTAAATGACTCTTAACCAGTGCTCTTTTTTCCATTTTTTTTTTTTTTTTCCTAAGGACAATTTTTTGACACTCTTCCTAGACTATGTCAGGGTCACGAAGGAAGTTGAAAATAAAAAATTTTATGTAAGATTTGGGATCTTTCCTATGCAGAAGAAAATTATGTCCTTTCCAAGATTAATCAAAAATGGATTCAATCTTCAGTCACTGTAAATGCTGCCATTAATAGCCATTTGATATTAATTTTCATCTGTCTTGTGTGTTCTGAAGGATTAATATGAGTTACATTCCAAAAATCAGTAAGTTATTAATCTAAAGATACTTCATGGAATTCATACATACGAAAAAACCCTCTAAACTTTGCTGCTTTATACTTTTAGGCATATTGTCAGTGGAGTTCCATTATATATAGGTGCGTACAAAATTAACTTGCTTTCAGCTTATAGTAAAGGATTGGTTATTGAAGCAGTTGCTATTTACCATCAGAAATTATTTGCACAAATAAGAACATTATTAGTTTTCATAATGTCCAGGACATATATTGGCTGAAGATTTCCAAAGTCAAGTGATCCTTAAACTTCCTCTGTCTTTTGGGACTAACAGTGAATTTGCAGTTTTCCACTGGACATGCAAAATCATGATGCTGTGTCTAAAAGTTTTTTTTTCATTGTAGCCTACTGTCAGTCCCACTGAGAAGGGATTAGAGGACTGGGTAAGCACTGCTGCTTTTTTCTAGTGCTTATGCAAGAGATTGGTTTAAATAGCTGCCGATCTTTAGCTGGGAGAAACATGAGCTGCTAAATCCACCCGCCACAACATCCTGTAGAGATGACAGTATTACTCTGGAAGCAATCTGGTTTTAGGGGGTTCTGTTCAGCATCGTGTGGACACACCTGGCCTGCTTCCAGGTTCTGGGGCAGTCCAAGGAGAGCTGAATGGTGAGCAGGAGCAACATCTTGTTCCTTGTTGTCAGCACAAGCTCACAAGGAGCTAGCTTGTGTCTCTAAAAGCTTGGTGCAGGCTACCATCATTCACTTAGATCTCAAATGTGCCTGATTAACAGTCCCCTTCTAGAGCTCAGACTCTACTCAGAAGATGCTGTTTAACAAGAGATTTTTAATTTTGCATTTCACAGCCAGGGGTCTATGGCTCAACTATGGCAAGAGTAAAGAACATGTTGGAGCAACAACCATGATAAAAATCATATATAACTTCTGAGTATGTCCATGATATTATTTCTTAATGTTGAAATATTATATATGAATATATCAGAATTTATTTTATTTAAATATTAATTAATACTTTAGATATTTCCAATTTATTTTCAGATTAGTCTTTCTAAAAGTTGCTAAACGTATACCAGGGAAAGTACTCATTATTACTAATCATAAGTCCTCTTGAACATCTTTCTCTACACAGTAATTGTGAATTTATAATTTTGAAAAATATACATTTTCAACATTTTTTGAAAATTAATTTGTACTGATTTGGATTTTTATTAAGGCTCATTAAATAATCAAAGATTTATATTTGACAAATATCAGAATTCTGTTATGATATAAAAGATAACTAGCTGATATGCTGTGCTTCTTTTTAAGTCTAATAAAATACTGTAAAGGAAAGAACATTGTAACTCAACTTTGTGATGAGTATTCTTTGCTGCTCAGGGACATTAATGCTTTTGTTGTTGTAAACATTCAGACTAATTAATCAAATTAATTCTCTTGCAATATGTACAAAGTAAATTGTTAAAAAAAAATCTAATCAACATGTTAAATATGCAATGTTTTCTTTAGTGTAGCAAATGATATTTTTCTACAGGAAAGATTATGCCCCCAAATTTCAGAGATTAGCAATGTTTTTCTTCTATTATTATACATTAAACATTATATATTTATATCATTCTGACAATCCAAACCAGATTTTTTTATCAAACTTACATTAGTTGTGTCATTTTTATGGATAAGAATTGTTAAAATTTCAGCCCACATAAGACTAACAAATATTTTAGGTATTTAAAGCTGTTGTAGTATTGCAAATTTGGTAGGTGATATTTTCACAAATTTATATGTCCACAAATGCAAATATATATGTATAGGATATGTGAACTTATATACACAAGTATACATACATTCCCACAGATATGTGTATAAATACTACTTACATCAGCAACTATGTATGTTATATATAACAACATTCTTATTACACCTTATTTACTTGCCTGTAAGAAGAAAAAAATATGTGAGTGTACTAACAGTTGTAATAGGATTTGTCTTTAAACTACTTTGACAAGACCTTGATAATTTTCATTGTATCAGTTTTATCAGTCAGTGTCATCACACAACAGTGTGAAAGTTTTTCCTGTTCATCATATTCAAGGCTGTTGTTCTTTCATCTTCTCATGCTTAGGTAATGTAGGTTGACAAGCCCCTGTATGATGAAGATCCCGCATAAAAAACACCTAGACTGTGACTGTAGATCACAGTGTCAAAGACTGTCCCCTTCTGCAGCGAGGTGAATCCAGCTTATAGCATGCTACAGAAAGATTGCTGTGGATAAGGCTTCCAACTGAGTGTCAGAGATGATTAATGAGACAGATAAAAGAACATCCTCCTTTTGACATTAAGGGGCAGAGAGAAGAGAATGGAAGAGTGAAGGAAAGCAAAACATTTATATCTAAAAAATAATGAGGGTCAGCAAAGCTCTGGTCTCAAATTAGAGTTTTGTGTTGGTCCATTTGTCGTTGTAGCTTGACCCCTTGTATCTGATAAAAGACTTTTAAGGGAAGATGGTGAAAACATATCCCCTACAGAGAAAAAAAAAAAAAATAAAAAAAGATGAATAGCTTCATTGGAAAGAAACACAGCAAGATGAGATCAGAATGTGGGCAAAAAAACTCATAACTAGGTATTTCTCAGAATAAGCTATTCTTTTCTTCAGCTCAGAGATGGCTTTGTGGAGACAGGTACAGAAAAAAGCAAATATCTTCAGCAAGGCTTAATTAAAAAATTACATAAAAGACTAGTAATAGAAATAAGTATTGCTGAAAATAATATTAGAATACACATAGCAAGCTCTGACAGCACAGGGAAGTTCATGACCCACCTCCTCAGCTTCTTGGAGAGGGTGGGTCAAAACAGACAATATAAATGTCAGAAGTCATGATAGAGCTTCCTGTTAATGCAGGTGTACCATTCATGCTGTAAAAGATCATTCCTCATTCACTGAGGTTATTTAAATGAACACTTTTGTAGTTAGCAGACAATTTTTGGGAAGAAAAATATTTTTTTAAATGCACAAGTTTGGTCTAATCAGAACCATAGAGTTATTTGCCATCTGGGTAGAATGTATCAGATCTTATGGGAAACTTGAGTGAGGGAATAAATTAGATGAACTCTCTTGGTTTGTGAGTGTGCTGCAGTAAGTTATCTATTAAAAAGTAAAATTGTTCCTAAAGTTGCTGAAATATTAGCACCACAATGAGGGAGGGACCAAAATATAATAATATTTTAATTCTAAGGAGTAGGGATGAGCACTATAGTGTGACCTGCATGGGCATTGACTTTGCATCTTGCTGCATGCCTCTCCTTTATCAATTTGTAATAATTAATAAAATATAATTACAAGTAATATTTATATAATAATTTAATAACATTTGGTAAACATTTTTATATTTCTAAGAATTTAGTAATTTTTAATATCATGCTATATAAAGCAATGTCTCAGCAATTGGGAAAGTGGTCTACTCTTTCAAAAAGAATTAATATTCCTTCTATGAATCTAAAAATAAGATGATATTAATGTCATTTGTGCTAAATGTTTCAAGTAAAAATTAAGATTGGGCTAAAAAATATGTTTTAAGACCAAGAAAATAATTTATTGAAAAACATAAAAATGAAAAACTCTTAGTAACTTACGAGTTGGATAAAACTTGCATTTATTGGTATAGTTCATTTGAGACCTTTATCTGGAAAAGTGTAGTATTGTCAAAACATCTTAAAATGAAGATTCTCCCAGGATAGTTTCTTTTTAACATATCACACATAGCTACTGATAACGTAATTGAATCCCATTTGTTTTGCAAGCTGTTTTTTTTAGAATGAATTCTTTTCAAAAAACAGCCATGTTATATAAGTTTAGCGCAGCAGATAAGTAGTTCCTATGAAATACAAGCAAAAGGAGAGTATATTTTAAAATAACATGGTGATCTCCGAACCAGGGATGCCATTTCCAAGGCAGAAAGTATGAGTGTACTGCTTTCACAGTTATAATGATATAGCAGATCAGTGCAAACTGATTCATCTAAATCCAGTTGATAAAAAGCCTTTATTTTGCTTTGGTATGTTTATCAAATGGATCATCTGAAAATGTTTTTTGTTAGAGCCACAGATAACAGAAAATATTGTCCAGAAGAAAAGAAATTGACGGTGAAGCAGAAGAATCACTAAATATACAGATTAGGAGAGCAAATGTTGTAAATATGTCTATGTTAACCTAGACTATTTTCTTGACTGTTGAAAATTTCTTTTTCACTTCTCATTTCCCACAACATATTTTTATTTCATTGAAAGATAAAAGTGACATAATATTTAATTACCTAAAATTATAGATAATATGAAATAGAAAACAAGGAGTTTATGGTGCCAGCTGGAAGTTATTTGATATTTTTTAAATAAAATAATATTTTGACTATTATATTATGTCATGTTATACAACCCTGACGTGATATTTTTTTGCTGAACAAATAATTAAACCTTGAAATAATATAAAAGCAACAAATTGTAATATATCTACATATTTTAGTGTAAAAAGTTGAAAAATAACATTTTCCTCAGGTTGAAAATAAACTTTTGGGCAAAAGAAAACTTTCCAATTCTCTGTCTCTATGGACTGTAGTTCCACACTGATGACCAACCATTTAGAAAACGAAAGGATAAACAAAGCCACATAAGGGGCTGGTGAAAATGTTATTGAGAAAGGGCACTACCCATCCTGTTTTTTTGGTTTGGTTTGGTTTTGGGTTTTTTTAAGAAATAAATGAAGTAAAAACTTTATTTCATCATATAAATAGCCACTTATGGAAAAAAACTAATATAGAGAAAATATAAGGGAGAAAAGTATGGAGTCAAGACCTACAAGCTGGTGCCAAAGTCAAAAGGTAAATAAGGACTATTTTTCAATACTGAGTATATTTATCTACTCAAGAAAGGTCCTACCAGTTATTAAATTTAGAAGATGAATAAGTTATTGAAGTGAAATGCCCTGTAATAGAGATGAGGTTAAATCAAATGAGATTTGACCATATATGCAAAGTTCTTTCCTCACTTAATTTCCATTAAAGTGTGATGCTACTGTATCAGCTGAAAATGATTGGCATACTTTGTAGTCTCAATGGGCTACTTTTAACATGAAAGCTGTAAACTCACTACAGAGAACAAGGAAAGTCTAGTTGTATTATCAGACGCTTTTGATTCTGAAGAAATTCCACTTGCTTGCTACAAGTTGCTTTTCATCAATTCCAAAGAATATACTTTGAACTTGGTACAAGATACCATCTTCCTTTTCCAGTACTTCCAGACACTTTTGGTTTGCTATTTAGCATCTTTAGCTGCATCTGCAAGTACGCTCTGAGATTTGTATCCAAAGCACACATTTTCATTTCCTTTCCATAGAAACTATGGTTTAGCTGACAGGTAGAGGAAGTTGTTCACACATGGGCTTACTCTGAAATGAAAACAGAATATGGCTGCAAACTTCCAAGTCCTGTAGCTCAATTGCCATCTCTATAACTTCTTAGAGTCTTTGTAAAATAGAAAAATCATCTTGTGCTTTTCTTGCAAGAATAGTAGATCAAAAGCTGTAGACACAAATATATCACAAAAATATTTCAGCTGAGTTGCATTCACTAAACTTTCCCTTATCATTATCATTCTTTTTATTTTTTTCCTTATTCTTATGAGTAGATTAGAATTCAAAAATGTGTCTTATTCTCCTAGAATTATGATCTCACTTTCCTTCATACTGAGTATGAATATACTATAGGCAAAGAAACTCTGTTTTAGTTCCTATTAATGGTTTGTTACCAGTGTTGTATTTCACAAGAGATGGAGAAAGAGGACATGATCTGATCCTGCTGACCCTGCTCATTCCTTCTTTTGTTGTCTTCATGTGTTAGAAGAAAGGGCTGAAACAGTCAGATCATTTATGGCCTTGAGTAATGTGTGTATGTTGCTTATATTACACTGACTATTGGTTATGTTATATTGACTGAGCTCCTCTACAGGCATTCTGGAGAGTTTCTCACTGAAGTTAGACTCACATTTCATTTAAATCTGTAGGTTTCAAGATAAGAACGGAAATCTTGTTTAGGATAATTGTGGAAAATGGAAAAATGAGAACCTGTGATTTCAATTATATTCAGGGTAATTTTTTAAAAAAATATATGAAAAGAAACTGGTAAAACAGCATGAGAAGATATCATAAAATAGTCAAAATCAGGAGTTAAAACTTTTGTGACCATAACTTAGTCAATAATGAATTTACATTAGTTTTGGAAATGTTAAAGTCAGGAAATGGAATCCAACTTTATTTTAGAAGATGCATGTGGGTTAGTCACAGGGTCCAGAAATCTAAGTAATGTACACCTGGGAGCTCTGCTACCAAATGAGCTCATCTAAGTGTGGGATGCAAACAGAGCAGACCTGTAGTACAACTTGCCAGTCTTCAAGCTGCAGCCCTGGAGCCTTTTCGTCACAAGGGGTTTGAATACTTTTCTTCAACTCAAATTTTAATAAAAGCATATTCTGTATGTGATAAGCAGAATTAGCCCAGGTATTGATTCAAAATAAGTTTGATGAAGGGCAGGAGCCATTGCATTTTAGCCTCTTGAAAATGGCTTGACATATTGTTCACAGGAATTGGATTTAATGATCTTGATAGCTACTGACACATCAGCCTTTTCAGAATCCTTTCTGTCTGTATAATTAAATTGAAGGTTGGCACCAGGGAATCCCAGGCTCTGTCAGGTAGTATATGTTTTTCCTGGCCTAGAATGGAAAGACTGTACAGGCAATGAGGTAGTATTCTGCTTTACTGGACCAGAGGAAAAAAAAAAAAGAGATTGGTAGTGGCCTTTTTTTACTCAGGTCAATTCAGTTTTCCATTCACTGGGCAATCGTTATTAAATGTTTTTGTCTGAAGACTGTTTTCTCTAGAGTGGTTTATTTATATATGTTTATTTTAAACCATATGCTAGGTTTCTATATAAATTCAGATTTAAAAAAAAAAAAAAAGAAAAAGAAAAAGAAAGAAAGTATGCTTTTATTCTAATGCAATGAAATCCCCTCCATTTTCCTTTCTTTGTAGCTGTTGGCAGGTTTAATTTTTCAACTGTGTGACTACACACCTTTTACAGTCCAGGTTGGCACTTTAGAAGACACAAAGTTTTGCTCCTGAAATACAATTTCTCCATCTTAATTTGTCCATTTTCTTCATGCATACACGTATATATAGGTATACAATGAGGAAATTGTTACTTACAAATGTAATGACTGTGCAGATATATGTTAATAAAACTATACTTCCAAATATCTCCAAAACAGAGACAAATAAAATTGAGTGATGACAATGCACCTGCTTTTTAAATAATTTTATTGCAAATTTAATGCAAAAGGATGAATATTGTTAACTCTGATAGAACAGATTATTTTTTTCTGATTTATACAAAGCCTGAGTGAAAGTACTTTGCAAAGACATAGACTAATAGAACTGGTGGAGAACAAAAGCACTTAATTTTGTCTTTGATGTCATAAAGTTGAAGAAAGCTGATCTATATTATGGGAAAACAAATTATACAACTTCCTCCATATTTATAGTCAAGTCATTTCAGGATGTCTACTGATGCATGTAAATCAAGTCACTAAATATGTATACGATGCTGACAAGCAATAATTGTAAATAAACATCACATTTGGAGGAAAAATCTTACATCCCTAAAATTCAATTTGTAGTCTGTTTTTTGAGAATTTGCCATGCAATAATTTTCTCTTTTGTATACAAGAAATATATATAGGAAATTCTAAGTCATCTGGGAAAGCAGTAAAACCTGTCTGTACTCTCCAGCAGAACCGAATTTCTAAATTAAGTCTATTATGATGCACACATGTGCCATCTCTAGTGGCTGGCTGGCCATTATTAATTCAGCTTCTTTTTAATCCTACAGTGTATTGTTATGGATTTTGACCATATCAAAGACCTTGACTCTTGATATCTTACCCATAGATCAGGGGCCTAAAATAGGAAAGGCAGAGCATTCATTCTGTTCCCTCACAGAGAACGAGTTAGTGTAACATGATAAAGAATGTTTATGAGTACCAACAGAAGTTCTAACTCATGTTTGGAAAATTACTCCCTCTACTCATGCATTTGAGAGTTGATAGCCAACTGAAGAATGGCTGGAATTTACTCTTTTTCTGCTGTAATTGTGCTTGGTCTTCACTTAGAAAGACTCTGATGGGACCTTCCAAAATATGGTGATACCATGCATAGTGGTGGCCCAGAATGTGCATTCTCTTAAGCACTTCTGAGTTAGTGCTGCTGGAGGAAAATGGTAGAAATTAAAATATGTAGATTTTATAGGCAGGGGGAAAGGTAAAAAATCTTTAATATTAAAATGACTAAAGTGAAATGCATTGGAAATTGTGTATCCTTAAACTGATAAAACATTGTGATTGATCTTGCTGTGATTTCTTATATACTTTATTGTTAGATGTTAAAAACTAATTCAGATAGAAACTCTTGTGGCGGACATGTAATTGTTTCCTCTTCCCTGAAGTTAACTTGGTCTGAACCACTGCATCTAGTCAGTTTAAAAACCATTGCTGTTTCGGGCTTTACATTGAGAATTGGCTCTGGCAGGATAAAGCAAAACACCTTCTTCTCAGTCCTCTCCTATGTTTTTTCCCTTTATTGCAGTCTGAATCTGTTCTTGGCTTTCATTATGTACATCCTTCTTAAACTAAGTAAATATTATCTCTTGCTTTGCGGTTATTAGATCAACCCTTTGTGAGCACCAAGAACTTACATCTATGGAAAGGTCTGCAAAAATACTCAAATGATTATTTATTTTAATTTTTTTTTAAGGATGTAGAATTTTATTGATCTTAAATACAGTCTGAAGACCCTGTATTATAGTAAAAGATTACTATAATGGTTTTGTTTTAGCACGACATTCTATAAAATGGAACAAGTACAAAATAGGCAGTTCACAGAATGTGTTTGGGAAAAACACAGTTAAAACATTAAAGATCTCAAGAGATATTCCAAACAACTGTCTGCTCTAAATTACTGTACTATATGCAATTTTCTTTAAAAAAGGTTTTTGAGTGCTATCATTATAATATATGTAATCGTTTTAATAACAGCAGTTCTTAAATGTACTCAATATTCAGCAAGTTTCATTGTCTCCTCTCTTTTAAATGAATTCTCAGTAAAAACGATTTCACTTTTAAACTCTTTGTGTTGCATATGCAGGCACTTATATTTTGTCAGACACAAGTTCTGTTTATAATTTCTCCATTGTGAATATCCCATATCCTGTTATTTTTCCCATTAGAAAGGGAAATATAAATGCTGGAAAACATCTAATCCACATTTAAAAGCCATTTGGAGAAGTAAATAAGCAGGAAAATTAGTTTGTACCATTACTAATAATGAACATAAGACCTATCCAGAAGGGAAAGAGAGTCCTATTCCTGTCTTATTTGCTGTAAAAAGAACTTTGGAGGCCTGAAGACACTGGACAGATTCTGCCAAACGGAAAAAGACTGCGTAGTCTCCTTTTCTCAAGCTTCAATGCATACTTACCTTTTTGTTTGTCAACAGTAGAGAGGCACGTGTTAAAAAGAGCGTTGATATTATTACTTGCATTCTTTGTTCATCCTCCTTGGAGGTTCTCACCCTCCTTACATTGTTGCCCTCCTGTCCAGCACAGAAACTTTTAAATGGGTTTGGTTTGCCATCTATAACGCAATTCAGATATTTTATTCCAGCTGGGATGAATTTCATGTTGTTGGGTTTTTGTTATCTGAGACAATGCACTGGCTTTTCATTAGATGGATCCAACAAATAGATGTGAACAAAAAGAAAATAAAAAGACAAAATGAGATAATAAATAAAAGAAAATATCTGCTGTCTACTTGCTAACCAGAGGTAGAAATGCAAACTTTGATATAATAAATCTAAAAATGTATATTTAGCTCTCAATAGGCTTATTAGTAGCTTTTCCCCCATATAGTACCTTCAATCTTACTATATGTGTGCATATGTTTGTGTGTGTGTGTATGCGTAAATTCAATTTATCTATCTATAATTTATCTATCTTAGCCTTTTATAACTATTTGGAGCAGACTAATGATCCTGGTGTTCTTCAAAGATACTCTAGACTCTGCAATCAGTACCACTTCTGTATTTACTGAACCTAGCTATGATTGTAATTAGCACAACCCTTTCTCATAAAAGGTTTTAATTCTAAAACATTTGTTCTCCATTCTGGAACATTTTCTAGCTAAAGAAAAGCTCCCAAGCTATGGAAGACTTGTCAAAATAGATAAAACACCTTAATTGTTTGGAGGATGGAACTTTTTTTACCTATTTTATGGCAAAGGATTTTGTTGTTGTTGTTTTGATTTGGTTCACTGTGTTGCAAGTGCAAAAGCTATTTTATGGAAGTAGGGGAACAGCAATAACAGAAAAATTATCCTGTAAGGTAAGATGTCTTCTGTAGTTATTAATATTTCTTCTTTCCTAAAACACTATGACTTTGAAGGAATAATGAATGCTAATTGGTACCTGAGTGCCTTTAAAAGAGAATCTTCAATATTTGTTCATAAGTCCTGTGATTTTTCCCACAAATAAAAACTGTGAGAGGAAAGCGTATGCCCTGTGCTCTGGAAGGCCACATATCTTGTATGTGAAGATGTGTTAGTCAGGATTGGTGTTGTGTCTTCACAAAACTGAGCTTATTCATCTTTGTTCCTCTTGTAACAAATGATCTAGTGAAATGTCTGAAGATTAGTGTCCCAATTTAGAGACAGTTATGGAATTTAGACTTAAGGACACAAGACTACAAGATACAGTAAGAAAAAGAAACACCCATTCCTTTATTATAAATATATATATATACATGTATATGCATATATATATACCAATTATATACCTGAACAAGTAGGACACAGAACATGCAAGAAAAACAATATCTCCAAAAAAACTGAACAACTTGTAGGGAACAGACAAAACCACACTGTCCCCTGTTAGAATTGATTAATAAATCTCCCACTGGCAGCGGCAGTCTCAGACCCTCTCATGAGCCAACGAAAGGCTGAGGGTTGTTTGAAAGCTGAATAAGGTAGAGCTAAAGCTGCCACAGCTCCATGTCCCAACATCCAGATCGTATCAAGCACAGCCACACACATGAGTTCATATGTGCACCCAATAACTGGGCTTCAGGTGTAGTGCCAAACTCAGTCTGCTCACTAGTGGGCCCTGGGTTTTCTCAACCCAAGTTGCCACTGTGTGTGCCTGCACATTTACACACACACACACACACACATACACACTCACCTGTCAGGTCTTTCTCTCAGGTGTCTCTGGTAGCTCAGATACCCTCCAATAGCCTCTCAGACTCTGGTCTTTCCACCTTTTTATACATACATGGTCTCTTTGGTTCCTGGATCCCAGGCCACTTACCCAACTCTACCAGTCAGCACAGCCTGATGTTTGTTCCTGACATACAGAACTTCACATGTTCCACTGGTGGCCCTCAGGCATGTAGCTCCTGTAATCCCTGATCCTACACCAGTTGCTGCTTCTCAGACATTCCATATCCATGTTCACAATATAGAGAGCCTCTCAAAAAGGAAAATTGTCAGAAATGAAATTAAATAAGGAGACAGGACAGACTAGGTGTCTGACAAGTGCAGTGTTGAGCCCTTGTTTACTTGTTACCAGCTCCTTTTATCCCCTTTTGCCTCTGTTTTTCTGGACTTATTCCTCCCCTGAGACTTTTCCCTGGCCTGGCAGCAATGGGCATCCAGCTGTGAGGCTGGTCATCTCCTGAGACATCTAGGGTAGAGGCTGGGGCAGAGTCACTCAATTGCCCACATTCCTCTGTTGACCTACAATTTACCACATAACCTAATGAAAGGATTTGATCTTCTCATTGTAATGAAATTGATTTATTTTCTTTTTTTAACCATGTTGAATGCAGACTTCTGTAGTTGATTTGAATATGTTCACTACCCATGCCAAAAACAATTACAAATTGTATAAACAATTATATAATTGTATAAACAAAAAAACCAGTATTTTAGGTGTGTGTTGAATTTATAAGTCAACTGACTAAGTAGCAATACCATTAAGCTGTGACTAGAAAAATATCAGCTAGATGGAAGTTTCTGGAGGATAATCATGAGGATCAAGGATGCCTGTACTGACACTGAAAGTACCTTAAACTGCTTATTTGTTCTATCTGCAGGAGTGATAAATTTTTGTTGCTGTTGCTGAAAACTCTCAAAAAACCAGTATTGTGGTGTCTCTCTTTAAGGACAAAAGCAAAGGTGATCTTTTGTCATGTCTCATAATGCTGGTAGGAACAGAACGAAGAACAAATTCTACTACGTCTCTTCAAAATTATATTGTTCACAAGCAAGTGATGAAGTAATATACGTGTAGAGAATTCTATAATTTTTAAAGAATGAGGATTTTTTACCATTATTAGTTGTGGCAACTGTACTGGAACAGTTTTCCCAGCTTAAAAGGCAAGCTTCCATCTTTTGTCCCTTTGGGAAGCATAAACACAAGGTCACATAATTAAATTATGTGTAGCATCATTTTAAAACTTACTATTCAATGAATAATACATATATAAATACAAATTTATAAATAAACACTTTCTTGATACTGTGTATAAAATAAAACTTCATATTTATCACCCATAAATTCATAAGGTCATGATTTAATGGACTTGGAAAAAAATCTGGATATTTCTTTAAAAGCTAGTTTTCTGAAGGCATTGGTAACCTGGAAATAGAAAATAACATTGCTAATATCAAGTAGTGCCTAACCACAGACGAAGCTGGGGGAATACCATTTTTGGAATTACATCAGAGAAAACATAGTTTAAAGCTCAGGCCTAACTAGGTGAAAAATATTTGAAATCAGCTCAACTGCAGATGTTTAGAAACTATTTTGTCTATAAAGTAAAAAAAGTACAAAAACTTAGATGCCCTTTTCATGTTCTCCTTTATATAATTTATTTTTTCTCTCCAATTATAGAACTCTTCTACCCCTGAGTTTTAGATAATACAATGACATAGGCGAACAATGGTCCATTTCCCCATTTTATTTGTATGCCTCATTGCCACATAAACAGAGGACGAATAGAGAACAGAATTAAGGTTTAATTCATTCAATATGTAGAATTATTGAAATGCAACTTGAAAAAAAAATTACTTTGTTTTTTGATCATCAGTCTCCAATGATTCCTCAGACTAGAAATAAAACACTATAGAGGATTGATCTGTATTTTAAAATGCCTTATTTTTCTCTACCGTTTTTTATGGTTTGGGTATCCAGGAGAATATAGTGCATGTTGGCTATAGCAACTGCCTTCAAATATTGTGGGGGAAAGGACATAAACAGGCACAGCCCAAAATCAGCATAGTTTTTAGAAACTCATGCCAGTGAGCTCCAGTAGCATGTCAGGTAGGTGAATGTGAGTGTAAGTTTTTTTGCAGGGGTTATTTCTTTGAATAAGAAAAAATATTCAAGGCTTTCAACAGAAAAAAAAAAAATCAAACGAGAAAAAAAAAGGCATGCGTATACCAAATGACACTTAGGGGAAAAGTAAAGGAAAATATGTATTGAGTGTGGTCTGAATAGCAGCTTTAGAGATAATTTTTGTCTGTGGGAGCTGTTCCTGTTCCCAAACCTAAAGAAAAATGGAATACCATGGGGTGTACCTATCTTAGTAAGTGTTTGCCTTTCAGTCAGCTAAACCACATTTTTCTCATCATGTTTTCTTTGTCACCTCAATAACTATCTTACGTATAGCACTGCAACAGTTATTGTGAGAACATAGTTACCCAAAAAATACTTAGAACAGAGATTATAAATGAAAGATAGAACACTATAGGAGATATGAAATGCAGTTTTATCAAGCCATATCATGAGGTCCTAAGGATTTTGAGTAGAAACTAAGTAGAAGAAAGAGGCTTTAAAAATTGTTCATATGAGCCTGGACACTAGAAACTGTTAAGGAAAAAGAAACACGACAAGGTTAATTTGATTAACCTGCTTGTTTTCCCCTCTAAAATGTCATGGGAGAATGTATGATCACATCAGATAGCAAAGGTAGAAATCTATCTACTGTAGCAATTTAGCTATGAGTTGTAAGGCTTCTGTTGCAATGGGATACAAATCCATCAAAAATCTCAATTAATTCATCCTTATGTCAGCTAAAGTGAAAGCTATATTGTGTCTGGGTTCTTATCTGTAAAAAAGCTCTTAAATCTCCTTTTATCTCCCTGAAGAAGTTTTAACCATCACAGAGTATGGGATAAGACTTCAAATGAGACCTTTCTTGGAGCTTTGTTTCTTTGAGCTATTAAAAAAATAAACTAAAGCTCAGGAGAGGAAGCATGTAATGATGAGAGAATGGAGAGCTAACATTTGGTGTGGTTCTCTTCAGGATGCTAGTCATTTTACTAGTTGGCTTAATATACTTACACAGGTTAATTACTTATGCAAATATGTGAAACATAAATGTCTTATTTATAACTTTTGTCATGTAAAGTCGGTAGTTAAAATGCCAGGTAAAAGTCACAGGTCTGTACAGTTCCTAAGAGTTCTACACATTTCTTACAGGTTTTACAAATAGCATAATTCACTTTCCTCACTCTCATTTTTCAAGGAACGTAATTTTCACATGATAAAATTAGATCTCTGTCTGGAACTTCTTATTGGGTTAAGAAGATATAGGGATTTTATATATTAGGGATTTGTCCACAGGACTGCTAATTACTAAAGCAAATTGAAGAAGCATTCTGGGTGCTGTTAAAGTCCTGAGAATATTTTTTTCTCTCCCATGATTACCCTACAAAATAAAGGGATTATACAAATAATAAATCAGATTTATTTTTAGTGGACGCTTTTAATGCAATCTTTTATCTTACTTTTTATTTCTGCTTCTGGAATAATAGCCCTCTAAAATTGTTAATTTCTCTCAGAGAATGTGGTATTCAGCTGTGCAACATATTCAGTAAGAATTTGTTCACAATTGGAGAAGTCTCATAAATTTGGAATTTGCTGTAGGTGGTTGGGTTTTGTAAGATATTATGGGTACACTCATGTCGTGTTCTAACTCAAAATGACAAGAAAAATTATTTAAAGCTTGAGAAGAACTTGTGTAAGTTTTGTGACTTAAAACACTCACCACTGTAAGTCTTAATTAAAATGTGCTGATATACTTTATTTTTTCATACTGCGAATCCTCAGCCCCTAGAATCATAGAAGATCCTCAGTTGAAAAGGACCTTCAAGGGTCATCAAGTCCAACTCCTGACCATGCACAGGAGGGTAACATCATGTGCTGAAAGTGTTGTCCAAGCATTTCTTGAGCTCTGTCAGGCTTGGTGCCATAATCACTTGCCTGGGGAGCCTGTTCCAGTGTTTGACCACCCTCTCTCTAATATTTTTAAACCTTTAACTCAGAAAATTAGTAAAGCCTTCTAGTCTTAGCCTAAAGTGCAACACTGAATGGTAAAGAAACCTTGTTATTGCCTCCTACAAAGCTCTGCTGACTGTGATTGCAGTAATGCCTTATAGCTTCATGAGACTGATAAATGTGGCAGGTCATGGATGCGCCTGGTCTTTATTGGTGTTACAGTTTTGGTGAAAGAGTCTTGTCAGAGACTTGTCTGCTGTATTTCTTCAGCTACAAATGGAGTTGATGCAAGCTGTGGTTTACACAGACATTTCTTGATGGAATTGAAAGGATTGTGTGCAATCCTTCACTTTGATTCCTGATCCTCCCTCTCCACAGTTGGGTCAAAGGTTCTCGGTAGGCTAAGATAGCAGGAGAGAAGACAGAGAGAGACAGCACAAATTAATGTTAAAGAGTAGAAGCTTCAGTCTTCTCTAGGTATTGATAGGATGAGTAATGTTCAAGGTACGTCTGAGGTTTGTAACTGCAAAAAGTTGAAAGTAAAACAAAAAATTAAGACCAAATAAATTCTTTTCAGTCTTTTTGTGAGCAGGTATTTTGAATTACATCTTTCAGTCCCAAATTTTATTAGGTCCGCAGAAGAAGCTAATAATTTTCATTACAAGCTGTACTTTTTTCTAGCTCCTAAGACAGCATTTCCTGCTCACAAAGTGACTCTTAGCCGAAAGTGTTTCCTAATTCAGCATTTTTGGGATTGCATATTTACTGCATGTCATTGACTTTCAGCTCAAAGCTGTTTGAATTTGCACTTTATATTAGGAAGTTTCTAAGCTGTTTTCCTTGCAGAGAAACCAAGAGAAAGTGCTGTGTTCTAACTTGTTTTGAAATGCATTTCATTGTACTAACCTAAACGATTGGTATCACTAGCTATACATGCAGACAAACATTTTTTGTTCAGACTAGCTTGTGTTCTGCAAGAATTTCACTTTTCTTCTGGATTTGCTCTTGGGGTGGGGGCATAATTCAAAATAAATTGTGTGATTGCTCCTTTTGCATGGAAAAGTACAAAATGTTGTGACAGAGATAGATTAAATAATCTAATTATTTATGCTGTTTCAAATGCAGAACACTTCTCTTTAAATTATGTTCCCACTTTTCTTGTTGCTGTTGGTAATCCTGCACAGTTTAAACTGAGGTCAGAGTTTTGCCTTATCATTCATAAAACATGAGAAGTTCCAGCTGTCTTTCATATCAGCAAATTGGCTATACCTAGGCCATCAGAAATCAACAGGGAAAAAACAACAACAACAAAACCCCCACTAGCTTAGTCATTAAAATGAGTAAAGAAACTATGATTCTATATTCACCAAACCCTTTTAAAGGAACAATACCAAATGTCAACGGACACATTTTAGAAGTTGAATCACAACTTTACAACTTAAACTTTAAAAGCAAATTTTACACCATTTTAAGGACTTCAACTGGTTCAAGGGCTTGTCTGAGTTAAAGCAGCTTAATTGAGTTTCACCATGTTAAATTAAGCTGATATGCAGTGCAAAACCTAATTAAGAATGTCCTACATAAGCAGTATCAGATCTTCTCCTTGTATAGTGTCTATCGCTTCTCATTTCTTTGAGAAAGAAATAAAATATTATTAGTTGCCACTTAATCATTTCTACAGATCTAGCTCAACTCAGGGATGCCAAGAAGAATTTTCTTTTAGCTTTTTAATCATCCAATTCCTGTTAGCATTGCTAAAAATGTTCGTTGTTTGCATGTGTGGTGCTGCAAAAAGGCTTTTCTGGCGTTCCACAGGTGTAGAGGCCACTATTCAAAATCAACAGGCTTTGAATTTATGGTAAAGATGAGGTTAATCGTGGGGAGAGGCAGTGCAAATTTATTTTCCTTCTATTTAACGTTAATATTTATAGAACATGAAGTATAAACGATTTGACCTATATATCAAGCCTTTTCTGCAATTTATAGTACCTGTTATTAAAAGAGACTCAAGTTTAGAATTCCCAAAAGCTGAAAAATAACAGATAAACAACTGTAAATACTCAAGAACTCATTTATTTTAAATCAAAACAGATTCCTTAAAGCTTTAAACTGAAACAATGTTACCTAAAGGGCTTTCATAAAAGGATTAATTCCTTGAGCATTAACTAGCCTGAGCCTAGGTGTTAAGCTCCTAAAACTTCCTGAAGTGTTAGGATGGGCTTAAATGCCTGAATTCATCAACAATGTCTTAGTTAAAAAACAGTTGAATGCTAAAGTGCCTTAAAGAGCCTTCAAAAAGTAAAGTATTTTCTCTGCAATTTTTGTCATAATTAGGTCAGCTTAATTAAAAGAAGATTGAATTCTCAGAAATTAGAAACAAACAAATAAATTTAAAAAAAAAAAAAAAAGCTCAACTAAAATTTGCCTGAAATTATATATGAATAGAATGAAGTTTTGCTTTTATTAGGAAAAGTTTCTTCACACAGAGAGTGGTTGGGCACTAGAACAGGCTCTCCAGGGAATTGATCACAGCACCAAGACTGCCAAAGCTTAAGAAGTCTTTGGCAACACTCTTGGTGTTCTGTGCAAAGCCAGGAGTTGGAGTTGGTGATCCTTGCGGGTTCCGTCCAGCTCAGGAAATTCCATGATGCTGTGATTCTATGTCATGCAGTGACTTCAGCACTTGCCGTTGTATTCTTGCTGCTATGCCGAAAGATAATACTGTAGTGACTTCCAAATATCTGTTATGAATTCTGAAGCGTTTATGAAAAGTAAATCTTTATCTGTCTAAAATTATTAAGTTAATTGAATGAAATATTGTTGTAATATTCTTACCTGAACCATTCACACAAATTCACCAAAATACTCAAACCAGAGAGTTCACTACTGTCTATATATTTCTTTTAAAGCTTTATCTTAACTAAAATGTTAGACAGATTGTTATCAAGCTCGTTTATTTCATCAAGTTTGAAGAAGAAAGGCTCCATAAATCATCAGTAGGAAGATGAAACATGTGTTTATACACACACAGCATTCTTTTTGCATTTTCTTTGTTCCTCTTTATTAAATTATGTATTTCTTATGCTTGGCTGTGTTTGTGTGTATATTTACAAAACTGTTACATGTTTGATAGTGGAATTATGAGCCATTGCTTCTGTGTTGTACAATATGAGTTTTGGTCTTACAAACCTGAATAAAATTAATGGGCCAATGAGAGATCCATTAAGAAAGAAAGAGAGGGGACAATGTGCAGGGTTTTTCTTGTTCCCTGTGATAATAGCTGTTGAAAGAAAGGATATCAACTGACTCTCAGTCATGATTATCAATCTCGACTGCAGCTTTAGTTACACAAACAAGTGAAATTATAGGAGCATGAGAGACCATTTATTTATAACTCTTACAAATTAAATGAAACGCTGGCAACTTGGCAAATGCAATACAGAAAGGCAAGGTACTTATTTATATCAAGCCACTCTACTACACCATCTGTGTTTTCTGACATGAAAACTATTGCTATGTCAATTTTGGTGACAAAAAGTAGTTTTCAGGGGAAAATGACTATAAAGCATTTATCCCTGATTTCTTTGAAATAATTCCATAGCACTTGTGGCTTTGCTATATGTCCATGGTTTCATGTTTGATATTAATTTCATTCTTATAGGTATAGAATGATCTGAGGTGAAAGAAATTTGGTGCAACTAAGATTTTAGATCACAGTTAAGCCAGGAAATAAAATAATAATAGGAATAGGGGGGAAAAAAATCAATAGGCAAAATCATTCAGATTCAACTCGCTGAAAATTTAATCTTAAAGTTCCTATAACAACTAGCATTTAACCAGAGATTGCTCAAAAATATGACTACAGAAAACAAACAGAATACTATCTCATCTCTATCTGTGAGACAGAAAATATGTGAGTGTTCTTGTTTGAGAACATAAGCATATTTAATTTATAAAAACCAACTTAATTTCATTAGATTTTCACCATTCATGATTACTACTGTAATTTGATACAAAATTATTACATGCATGAAAATTAAATTGGGTTTTGTATATTTATCCCATTAACTTCAATTTGTTCTGCAGACACTAATCACTAGAAGCAGTAATAACAAAATAAAATGTTTAATCTTAGGGACTCTAATCCAGTATATTACAAGTTTTCTATCACTGTTTATAATTCCAAAGTAACTAAAGTTCCTTTATTTGCATTTGTTAGCTCATGAAAGCTTAGCTTTGAAACACCCAGATAAATTTTACTGTAGCTTGTATGCCCAATGCTTTCCAATGTCTTTTGGCATACTCTTGGTTACTAATGTTTGACATCCTTAAGGACAGTAAGTGAATATTGTTTGCATTATTCCTTAAATCTAAACTATAAGTTAAATCTTGCCCAATTAAATAGTATTCTTGATTGTTATCATAAAGTGTTCCTTGATTGTTTTGACAGGAAAAGTTCTGACAACTTCAGGCTGGATCTTGTCATTAAAACTTTTTCAGCAGTATAGCATCAAAGGGTTGGTTTAAATACAGTGGATCAGTTTCTATGCAGAAAACTCCTCATTCATAGTTTCATGCTGGGAGAAATAATGTAATCTCACACAATTATAAATATGTACTTGATTTAGCAAATAGTCATTTAGAAATAGATTTATCAAGTCTCTCAGCAGCTAAATGCTGCTATTTTGGCACATAAATTAACAGTCTCATTTTATGGAATGCTGGCAGCTGCCAATTTTCAATAGAAATCATTGCACAATTTAAAATAAAATTGAATATTCCCTTTATTGTTGATATCCTCACACTGAAAGCATGACCAGTGTTTAAATATCTGGTTCTAAAAGCCACTCAAACTGAAATCAATTAGAAAATTTACACTGAATTCAGTAGGATGTGAACTGGTTTTTAACAATTTCTAGATTACTTTGTAAGAAATCTGCATTCATCTTTCTCCTAATCTCTACTTCAGAGCTTTAGAATTATTTTCACATCTGCCTTTCACAGTTTAACTGAACTAAGCAGCTAAGATATATGATAGGTCATAGTGCTGTATTAATGAGTGGGATGAATATCACCCAGTGAGAATTTACTGTAGTAAATTCAGCAATAAAAGGATAGTAAATAAGGGTAGTTTTTTTCTATGTCATTGCTCTTGTTTTCATCCATATCGATGAATTTACATAAGAGTGAATTAACAAGTACACAGGTAATTACGTTCATCTTTTTATGAAGTGTGACCATCACATAAGAAAGGTAATCTATCTGCATCTACAGAAATTTGCCATCACTGTCTACTTTTCATACCTCTTCATTGTGACTGGCAGCTCCCTGAGCTCACTTTTGCTCTTGGTGGGTCAATCCAGTTGGGCAGTTAAAGGTAGGAGTGCCAGGAATACTGCCAGCTGAATTAATCAATTTAAATTAGATAATAAGAGAATCGGAAAAAAAAATAAGAATGGCTTGGTCTCTGTCCTGAGCAATGGAAATCTGCCAAAAAGGTTCTAGGGATGTTTGAACAGCCAGAATTCAAATTCAAACAGCAAAATCTTTTTTTTTGTTTGTTTTTTTGTGCCAAACATACCTGTTTAGTAATCACATGTATGTGAAGATGTACAGTAGAAAGCTCCTGTTCCTGTTTAGCTCACTTCCCATTTGCACTTGTTCCTCAAAAATGCCAGTAGGCCTTCTCTTGCATGTAAGAGTAAATATTTCATTTCATTCCATATTTTATTGATTTATTTTGCTCGTTCTGAAGAGGAGTGTGTTATGACAAAGATTTACTTTTAATGTT
Organism: Serilophus lunatus; assembly: GCA_013399895.1. Lineage (NCBI taxonomy): Eukaryota > Metazoa > Chordata > Aves > Passeriformes > Eurylaimidae > Serilophus > Serilophus lunatus. Next base: position 414,816 of record VXBA01003142.1, read on the forward strand.
CGTAGAGGGATATAATTGAATACTCCTTGAAGTAACGTTGGTCTTGGGGTTTGTGTACCTGGCTAGAATTAACAAGATAATGATTTTCACACAGAAAACTAAAGAGATATAGGACAGCTTTTTTCCTCAGAGTGTAGAAAGGGAACCTTTCAGATCTTTAAACTGAATTCAGTAGGAGGTACACCAGTTTTGAAGTTGTACCTAATAATGGGTATTGGTGTCTTTGTATAAGTCCTTAAAAGTCTTTTGTATAAGTCCTTAAAAGTCTTTTGTATAAGTCCTGCTCATGGTTGTCTTAAAGAAAGCTTCCCACAAAAATGGAACTCAGAAATTTATATTTCAAAACTAGCTATAGAAGTAAAGAAATTGTTCTTGCTTCTCTTTTAGATTTATGAATTCATAGTCTATAAAGTATCATTTCGTGACAGTTGCTTAAAAAACTATTTTGTGTTTGTTCTTTGTATCTGAAATTATTTTGACTATGAAAACTGTGGGTCATACTAAATTTCATGGCAAGCCTCCTGCCAGGATGGAACTTTATTCCAGATTTTGGAGAAGCACGGGTAAAAAGATCTATCCAACTATTTGTTTATGTGGACCATTTGTGTTTGTATATCTTTGTTAATAAAGGTCCTGTGTGTAGAACCATTGAAGTGCCCTGAGCTGCTAAGAAGATATAGTACTTTTTTTCTACAGGTGAGAAGTGTTGTCTTTGTTAAAGCTTTAATTAGAAAGAAAAAGGAAAAAACAAAAGAAACAAACAAACCCCCTCCAAAACCAGCAACCAAACAAATAATCATTAAAAAAAATAAAATCTCAAAATACAAGAAGGTTTTAAACTTCAGTAGTAAATGGTGTTTGGGTTTTTTTTTTTTAGACTGGTGGAGGATAAGATTTTAATTGTTCAATTTACCCCCTTGACATCTAGACAACAAATAATAATATTCTAATATTTTATTGTGAAGGCAAATTAAGTCATTCAAGATAGAAGAGAAACTTTCATTTCTTTTTGTGTCCAGCATCTCAAAAAAGTGTTTACAGTTGTTTTACTTAATTCAAAAATATGAAGCTCTGTGGAGAATGCATTCAACAGTGCATTCAATTGCCTATGGTGTATAAACAGTGCGAAACTTTTTTTAAGTGTTTGCTTATAACTTCACCAAAATATTTTCAACTAATTGAAGAGTAACAATTTGATATAACACTTTTGGTCATGAAATATGTGAACTGTGTCCACTTTTGGGTTTCTGAGCTTGACAGAGCTGGAGCAAATTCAATGGCCTCTCAGCATGATTTGTCTTGGTGTATTTATTCTCATTATATTTATCACAAACATCAGATGTCCACAGATCAATGTGTTCTGTAGGAGTAATTTAGAAGACATAATTGTAAACAATTAGTTTAAGCTAGAAAGTATCAACCAAAATGTTTTAAGTCACAGAACCTAACATTCCAAAATAGGCTGTGTACTTGAGGTTTTTTAATTTTTTAATTTATATTTTATTGACATATATTTTTCAATTTTTATCTTATAATTATTATAAACCACTTATTTGCACAAGAGAAGTGAAAAGCTATACATATGCACAACATATCATCACTATCATTAAGGAAAGTAAAATGTTTCCCTGAATTTATTAAAAACCTTGACCCCAGAAATCAGAAATCTTAAAAAGGAGAGATGCATTAAATGCATTAAATGATAATTGCAAGTGATGGAAAGTAAGTATTTGTGATTTTTTAAAAAATAATAATAGTATAAAATTTTGAAATTAGCAACCTGGCAGGGATTGTAAGAGTGGCTGACTGCTCTTTTACACAATAAATTTGATCATAGTGTTTTCGCAGCTATCAGAAAGGCAGAGCTTTTAACTTGTGTTTTGAGATAGTCCACCAGTAGGTACTTAGTTGAAGCCCCAGCTTTAGCAAGACTTAATGGTGTAACATATTAAGTGAAGCATTAGTGATTATAGGGATTTCTTGGACATCTTGTTCTAATACTTGGTAAATGATATAATTAAAAAAGTGCCTGTATTAGATTAATGAGACAAATGTGACAGAGCCAATTTAACCTAGCAATTTTGAAAGAAGTCCAAAGAGCTTTTGAAATATAATAAAAATGCTGCATGATGCATGATAAATTCAGTTTTCTGAAATTTTTTTTTACCTCCTTCTGGAGCTGTGTTTAGGAACAAGTTTCAGATTATGGCTTTTGGATAAATAAGAATATGAATATAAGAACATAATAACTAATGTATTCTAGAGTCTTTATGAATTTACATGTCTTGAATCTTATTTCGAGGTCGTTCACTCTGGACAACTGATAGTATCTGTGACATACTAGGAAATTAGTGCCAGCAACAACTTCATACTTAGAGATATTTATATAATAAAAAAATGAAAAAGCCTCCTCAGACTGTAAAAATTTGATGAGCTTTGACCTAATTTTACTTTCACCTGACATATCAGTAATAATATATATTTCCTGAGATAAACAGACCTAACTCAAAATATTTTTTACAGGAACATTGAAAATTTTAAATCATGTTTTGTCTTAAAGATTATGTAAATCTTGAGTAGTTTCAGCATTTTGTGTTAATGTTTTTAAATCTTTTTATTCAATCATTAGTGATCTTCGGCTTTAAAAATATAAACAAGATTTGCAAAATTTTGTTTCCACTTATTTTTTCTTTTTCCTTTAGTCTTCCTTTCTTTTCATTCCTTAGATTTCAGATTATCTCCTTTAGCTTAGAGACAAAGAAGAAAATAAATATCTTTGTTGCTTTATAACTCTACAACAAACAAACAAAACCAAAAAGGGCCTGGACACATTTACCTTTTAATCTGATCTTATTCAGTCATTTGCATTGTACTGCAATGTATGAGTAGGATTAAGGTAAAGAAAAACTTAACCAGAGCTTTGGTTAAACCTACCACGATTCTGTAACAAATCCTTGCAGTTCCTCGAAAAAATGAGTTAAACTTCTTCCACTGAGAGAAAAAGGAGAAAATTTGTGTTAGTTCAATATCACATTTATATGCTGTTGTTCATCTATAAATTTAATGGAGCTGTACTGAGTCTGCATTGCTTAATGAAAGTATTTTTTCAGATGCTCTGTTTCTTTGATTTATTCTTAAAGGCAGAATAAACAGGAGAAATCACACAACTTTTTTTTTTTTTAACTAATGTACTAAAAATAAATACTTTTTGCTTTGTTTTGATTTGTTTTTTTTTTTTTTCCTTTCTACAGAAGTAGTTTGGTCTTGTAAAACTAACCTTAAAAATTTCTAAAGGAATTTTTTTTTCACAATAAGGATGAAGCTGGAGCAGAAAAGTATGGGGGACTGAGAAGAGAGTGGGGTTTTTTATGCTATGATATATGGTAGAGATCTGGAAATGAAATGTAGAAGATTGGTCAATAATGTGTATCCAGTCATGTCTTTTAAGTAACTTTATTTACAGGGGAACTTGAAACAATTTGAGTTTTAAATTTTAATATGGAAAATTTCACATTGATATCCTCATGCAATTTACACTATTTTTCGTATGTGTTTAGACATAATTGAAAATACGTTAACAAGGTATCAAGATAAGATATAAGAAAGCCTTGGGTATAAGAAATAGTATAGAAACTGATGTCTACATGAGCCTTTATCAACAACACAGAATTGAAAAAAAAAAATTCTGAAACTGAAAAATATATGTAAAAAATTCCAAAATGTTTTAGATTTGTCAATGTAAGAGAAAAAATTCTCAACCTAAAGAAATACTCTCAAACTTTTTACATTTCAGTTTTATAAATACAATGTTTTATAATTACAATGAAATTTTAAAGTTTCTAATGGAGACATATTTGTATGAGCAGAATTTAAAATAAGTGCTTTTATATTTTATACCTCTAACCTGCTACATCTAAAATAAATTTTGTGTTCTCCCACTTTTTCTGATCTTTTGTGTCAAGTTTATATGTTGTTTTTTAAATCAACTGTAAGAGGCTGGAGTAGTAAAACATACTAAAAGTCTTACATGTGCATTTAGAAAGAGATCTGGGTTTCATCATAATAATATTAAAGACAACATAAGGAATTAAAATATTTTTACACTTGTTTCATGAGTTTACAGGATGTTAAAAAGATAGTTCTTATAGATAATTTAATTTGTATTATGTGTTCTGCTATGGTCTGTCTATGAAAATGTTCTTTGTTTCAAAATTAAATTGGTAACTTAGAAAGGCCTTCCCCATATATTTTGTTTGTAAATACCTACTATGAATTAAGTAAGTAATCACACTTTATTAGATATATTTGTAATATCTGGAGAGAAGTGGCTAATCTGCAGTACTACATTAGACCTCTTAATTTCGTATTCTTGTGATACAAAAACTTGAGAACTCAATCTTGTAAGTGTCAAGAAATTGAATGCTGGTTTTGAACATGAATGATGCACATTTATAACATGGAATACATTATGTTAAGATTTTAAATTGCAGACAAGTTCTTTTTTGACAGTTCAAAACAAAAAGCAGCAATTTCTTTTCATGACATCTCCTACAGCTTCTGAGTTAACATGAAAACACAATTACAGGACAAAACCTGTAAGTGGAAGCTGCTGTCCATTAAGTTCCATTGCAGTTCTTTGCATTGCTCATTTGGATTGCTTTGAGAATTTCTTTAAAAATACTAAATTCAAATTAATTTTATAAATTAGATTGCATGTATCTCTTCTTTAGTATAGATTTTGCTATATTTTGCCGTGATAGAAAGAAGAGTACTGTAGAAGTCTAGATCAAATAAGTTTAAATTCAGCAAGGTATTACGTGCAATATTATGTACAATTATAGGTTTGCAGAATGAAAAGCATTCTCTTAAAATAAGCAAAGAGGACTGATCAGGGCTTCTCACATGGGAAGAAATATTCCACTTGCTAGCCTTTTGAAAGGTTAACTGTTATACAATTTGCTGTCCAAAGATAAACATCAAGAAAAGAAGGAAACAATTTAAAAAAGACAGTGCTGGTACAAGATCAAGTGGCCGTAAATTGTTCATAAATATGTTAGAACTAACAAATTTTCTGAGCATTAAAAGTTTATTATAGGGCACAAGTAATTTAAAATTTAAATCTGAATTTGAAATCAAATTTGAAGAATTTATGTAATTCTCTGTATTAAGAAAAAGTTTCTATTGAATCTTCAGGTGTTTATTCATCAGTAAGGGTCACAGCTGTCACACAGTATCAGATATAAAACAGTTTGTAAATGCAGCAAAAATTATAAGTATGCTCTAAAAATTGGCTAGGGTTACCATTTTTGACATTCTTTTATGTTTTTCTGTCAGTTAACAACATAAATTATATTGTGGCTTATTCTTACTGCTTCAGATATACTTTTTCATTGTATTATGCTATAATGAGCTTCTGGTTTACTTCTGAAGCATTTTGTGTTCAATCTACAGTTATATCTGTCCTCTAGATGTCATCTCAGTATATTTTGGCAGTTACAGAATGTAAATAAAAAGCATTTAGAATGTAACATTACATTTATATTCCTACCTCTTCACTTATGATTGCAGGAATCTAAGGTCCTAAGGTTAGTAAAGTTTTGACGGTGTGTGGCCTTTAAATCAACCAATAATAGAATGAGGGGCTAGGCTGTAATTATTCCAAATGGCTCTTTCTGATTGCTTTCTTATCCAACATTTTTGCACACTATATATTTTAGTCACTCGATGAAAAGTCAATGAATAGCATCAACTTTTCAGATTAAAATAATCCTTGGAATTTTATTTCTTCTCAGTGTTATTAAATGTAACATCAAGATTGAGAACATTTCCAGACAGGTGTTATGTCATCTCAGTTATTTCTGGAAAACTTATACCTGGTTGTGTTAGACTGGAGAAATGATTTTTTTTTTTTTTTTTTCCTAAGCTAATGACTAACACCACATGGTATTTTGTTGTCTTTTGCAACATACGTGTACTATTATCACAGTTACTGTATAAAATATCATTTAGTTTTTTGGAAAAGGGTTTCAGAAAAGTCATATATATATACTGGAGTAAACTTGGCTCCAAATATAAAGGATCATTTGCTAAAATAACTTTACAGAAGAAACAGAATGTGCTTCTCTTTTGTCATGTAAGGATATTCTGGCATCTTTAGAGATGAGGTGTGAGGCTCTCAAGGTTCTTTTTCATTTCAAAGACAGTAGATGAATCTAGAATGGTGAAGGTATTGGATATTTAATGTTGGAAAACCTACTGCAAATTCAACAGTATTAAACTTTTAATCACATCTTCAACTATTCAAAAGCAGCAGACTACAGTGGGTCTACCCTAACATTAGGAGTGCATAAGTGACTGGTTTCTTGGATCCCCTGCAAGCTTTTGCTTCAGGTGCCTCCATAAAATGCACAGATTCTGTCAATAGCTGAATAATAGATATTTAGCCGTTTCAGAGAGAGTGGCTAACTGTGAGAGACCTGTTATGTGTATTTGGTATATGCAAATATTGCCTTATGAAAAGAACTTGCCAAAAAGCACCCTGTACTAATAAGGTAAATGAAGAACTGACATTAAATAACAACCCTTCCTACAAAAATAGAGTTTTGATTCTGGGTTTGGGGTTTTGGTGTTTGGCTTTGGGCTTTTTTGATTGTTTTTATTTGTTGTATTGGGGGTTTTTTAAGTGGTTTTTGCTTTAGCAATAAAGACATGGTAGAGAAAAAAAATGGTGAAAAAAGGAAAAGTGAGAAATCTGAAAAATCAAGAAAATTGTGAAAGACATTACTTGGGGAGTCAAGATGTTTTAAAACATTCATGAAAGGAGAACTTATCCGTTTTGTTTGCCATGCCTTATGTTTCATACTGGTTTTCATTCCTGTGTGAAAAAATTGTTTTCTTTAGATGACACAGAGCATCTGATTGAAGAAAAGGAAAAGAAAAAGAACAGATTTTGGGCTTTAATAGGAGTGAACCAGGATTATCCACTTCGCTCAGATAACTGCCAGCTGACACTGCTTACAATTGCAAAGAGGTCTTTATCTTGGAGCATTAGCTAGAATACTACGAAAAAAGCAAGCTCCAGTGCAGGAAGGGGAAGAATGTAACATAGCCCATTTAACAAATTTGTTCTGTTTTTGTACTGAAGAAATGCATGTAACTTTTGTCTTCCCTATGAAAATAATGCTGTATTAAGACAATATATTCAACTGTAACCTTGCAATATAGCTAACCTTTCCCTTTTAGATAGTGATTCTTGTTTAATGATAACATTACTACAGAAGAATAATACATAATATTACTTCTAGGAATATGTTACATAAATAAATTTCTAATATTAGATGGTTTTAATCATCAATTTTTAGATACACTTTACTAGGATATTTCTATTAAAGGATTTTTATGTGTACACACACATATAAATATACACATATGCTTATATTAAAAACTCCTCTACTTTTAGTCAGTGAAATCTGCTTTGGAAATAAATAATGTGTAGCTAAATTACATGCAACTATTGCTAAGGTTGCAGTTTTAATTTTAATTCTTTATCAAAAAGATTTATTGTAAGTTCAATTTACATTTAAAATATTTTAATCTGCTGACATGAGCTATAGTCAGATTCTATTATAGATTGTTTCTATAAAGTTTCTTTTATCAAACATAATAATTTAGGTTTCGGATTATGCCTTTTGTTCCTTACTTTGGAGCACTTAACTCCTGAATTGCTGTGTTTTTACATTTTACATGTCTGAAATCTGAATTGATTCCCCATGTTTCAAAAGTTATTTTAAAACTGACATGTCTATCTGTTTCTAAAGATTTTTTTAGCATGCAGAAAAATATTTACCAAAGAATTTGTGTCAAAAAGAATACTTTATGATAAGCATATTACTTTCAATCAGTAAGATTATTTATTATGAAAAAAACACTTCTTGTTGATCCACACATCAATGCTTGTCCTTTTAAAAGGAACATTTCAAGAAAATTGACAATCAGAAAGTTTAATTTTTTGTTGTACTGGCAGTGATTAAGTGAACAATTTATCTGAATCTCTAATTCCTCAATCAAGTGATTTTTTTTTTTCTGACATATCAGTAGCACTAGTGTGTATATCCTTTTTGATATCCTGTGGGGAAAGATCCTGAACCCTTGCAAAGACATAAATTTGTGACTAGTGAATTTCTGGGAAGCAAACAGATTTCATGTAGGCAGTAATGTCTAGAAATGAACAACTCTGTTCTTGTTTTGTGATTTTTTTCCATGCCATTTTGGAAATTATGACCACAGGAAACCTCTAGCTTTGTTTCTAAAGAGAAGCTAAAATTATTTGTACATTGATGTCAACCTTCAAAAATGTCTTTTCACACTTTTCAGAATTTAAAAAGAATTCTTATTTTAACATTGCCATGTTTGGTACTCTTCTTTCCTTTGAATATATTGTAAGCATGCATTCTGTAATTTGTGTAACTGCAGCTGTATTCAAGGTGTAGTTCTAGCTTTAAAATTAGAACTATAGCAACATACTCTTGTATTTTCATTTGTTCGAAGTTGCTTCTAGAGTTGAAATCCAACGTGTTCTTTCATTTTGCTTTGTTTTTTTCTCTGCCACAGAATTTGTGAATGTATCTAAGAGAAGCTTACTTTTTCTCATTGCAAGCAAATGTATTTATCAGGGCAAAAGATGAATCTCATTTAGTTCATAATATAACATCGCAAATTATTGAAAATTTCTGTTAAAAGAACCCATAGAACCAAAAGGGGTTTTTTGAGGGATGGAAGAAGTACATCTTTTTTCCTCATTTAGAATGGCTGCCATTATTTTCTGAAATAAACCTGATCCACTTCATTCATACTAAAAATACAGTAGGATAATGTGATAATATCAGAGCACCAGTCTTGGTCACAACATTCTGAGTTGGATCTGTTAGATCATTTAACCTACAGGTTTTATTAGTGATTTTCCTAGCTCAGAAGAAAAAAAGAATCTCATTAAAGGTGTCCTGGATGCAGATTGTAAGATTTGCCCAGCTTCCTCTTGAAAACATTACTTTCTCTGATTTGAAAAGCAGACATACATACATGTTAGAACCAGGACACTCAATCTGCCTATCTGTACAAGCCTGTGAAATTCATGTTTAGAGCTTAGATTTTCTCTCAAGTTTCATAGTATGTTGTCATCATTTCACAAAGTGGCAAGGAAAGGAATCAACACATAAACTAAGCTCATGTTATGAGGTACTCACGTGTTACTTAATATGGGCTATGAGATCTTGGAGTGATAAGCCATACAGACCCAGTTGTGACTATGTTGTGTGCTGGAATTAAAGCAGAATGCTGGATCACATATGAAATGTAAAGTATATGCATTTGCTCTACAATGAAATAATCCGAATATCAAGTCAAAAAAGATCACTCCCACAGAAAACAGTCACTAATGTCACCAAATCTTCTGGCACATATTGTTTCCAGCCAGAGGTTTCTTTGGCAGCCATGAAGTCTCATTCCACCCTTGTCCACTTGATCTTTAGCCTAAGCTCAACACCTTCCCACAACATATTTCTAACAGAAATATCAAATCCAGCTCAGGAAGGAAATGGCTTGTCTATCTCTGTGTCCAGCATTGCAGAGGCAGAGTGTTCCCAGGCACATACAGCTGCAGTCCCAGCCAGCTTCAAAGCTACTCAGGCACCTGGATTATTGAGCAGTAGCTCCCTGAAGGGCTGTGTCTTCAGCTGTGACCCCCAAGCTGTCTGGCTCCATCATGCTGCACATTTGTAGGGCTCGACAAGTTCTCTGGATTAGTTGCTTCAGGACCAAGGGGTGAAATCTCTATTTTAGTGGGATTTTGGTGTGAAGATAAAATGGTAAGAAATTTTTATGGTTTGAACATATTTTTTTCCATTAAAACCTGTAGAAAGCTGCTAAAACCCGTGTTCAGTAAGGCTTCTGTTACTGAAAACCTTAATTTCTACCTGCTAAGACTTACTCTTATTTATACACCCCTTCTTCATGTAATTCTTTTTAGGATTTCTTTGATCAAGTAATTATAATTTAAGAAAAATGAAATTTACTTTCTTTACTATGAGGGTTTATTGCCACTATCACATTCTTAGAGTTTGATTTGGTGTGTGTGATTAATCTATGCTCATCCTGGAGAAAATGTAGAGGGTAATTCAACTGATAATGCAGAAACTAAACATTTTTGTTATTTACTAGAATGTAGCAAAAGCTTTATAAATAACAATATTCTGCAAAGTCTTAAGCATAAAACAATTCAATATAAAGTTTTTTGAGCAGCAATATGTTTTGTGTGTTTTCCTGTGGTGATTTTTGGATCCCTAATATTTTTTTTGTCTATAAAATGTTGATAAGACATTTTTCATGTCCTCAGAAATAATGGTCTGTTTTGTTTGAAGAGCAGTTTATGCTTTTCTCAAAATAGTAGCTATCACTGTACAGAATTCAGATGTTCTGCTCTGTAAGGGAAAATCCTATGTATCATCATGCAGGCCCATCAACCTCATTTAAAAGCTTGTATGTCTCTGGCCATCATTTCTGCTACATTGCCTAAGCTGCTCATTTATTCTACAGTTTAAAATACAAGTTAGACATTGAATATCCATCTGAATACCTCTGAAGCTTTGTACTTTTCCCCTCAGTTTCCTTTGCAGAAGTATCCTGAAAGGAACTTTTATATGTACAGTAATCTGAGAACTTATTCCCACCCACTTGTAATATGTAATTGTTTTCTTATTTGCCTATTTCTTTAAGGGAAAAAATTAGAGCAGGAAGACGTTTGCTGCCACTTTCATTTTTATTCCATTTCATGTGACAAAGGGGTTTGGAAATTTGTTATTTTGTTTTATGGAAGTGTTTAATGATGCTTTTTAAAACTAGTGCCATTTTTTTTCTATGTTCTAAACAAAATCAAAGTAATTATAATACAAAAACACGTAAGCAACGTGTTTTCTGAAAAATATAACAAATTGAAGTTTTTAAACAATCCACTGATTTAAGAGCCAAATTTAGTCTCAGAATCACAGAATATGCTGAGCTGGAAAGGACGCATGAGAATTATTGAGTCCAACCCTTAGCCCTGCACAGGACCATTCCCTTGAATCAAACCATGTGCCCAAAAGTACCATCCAAACACTTCCTGAACTCTGTGGGGCTTGGTGCTGTGACTGTTTTCCTGGGGAGCCTGTCTTGCTAGGCTTTTTCTAATAAAAAAGCTAAATGTTTAGGAATGTGAAAAAAGCTATGGTTGAGAACTAAGCAGTCAAAATTGCAATCAAGAATTCTTTCACAACAGAGATTTCTAAAACTTTTCTAAACCTTTTTTGTCATTGTCACATTTTCCAATGCCTGTTTTCTCCAAACTCAGTGATTGATCAATCATGGGTTTTAATTTTGAATTTTAAGAAATGCTTTTCTTTCTAAGCTAAACAGCACAACTGTGACCATTCTTGGCATAACAAAACAGTATTATCTTTTGTCCTAAAAAAAGAGAAAGAAAATGTAAGTTCATCCAAGGAACACATTTGCTGTCATTAGTGACCACAGGAAAGACTAAACAATCATGTCACGTTTGAACAACATTCTCTGAAGAGGTGACTTTCAAAGTGTTTCAATTTTTCAACACCATTATTGCAGGCTTTTTAAGTATAAAGGTACATTTATGAATAAAATCTTGTGGGGTAGTAATTTCTCTATGCATATTTGACTTCTTTCCTCTCTTATACTTTTCAAACAATATTGATTTCAAAGGGTATTATGATAATACTATGTTTTTCCTGTAAGTAAAATAATTTAACTTCAGTTCATGCAACTATTTTGGTCTAGGATGTTACCAACATGGAGCAAAACTTAAACCATTGGTCTTTGACCTGATAACTGGCATGTTTTGGGCAAAATTGTTTTTCAAGCAAAATTGGTAAGATTTCTGTCAGCAATTTAAATAAAGCAAGGATTTTTTTTTCTTTCCATCTTTGAATAATTGTACTGGCAAAAGCTCTGGACCTGTAGTTAACTAAGCATGTGTAAGATGTGGTATCCTTGTTGAGCACTTCTGAGAGCCAGGGGATCTCTAAGCAAGTGTGAGACTGGACCTGGACCTGTAAACAGTTTCTGAATTAGAGTGGGTGTTATAATTTTCCTAAAATTACATGCATGAAAAAAGTTTCTCATTTTAAAACTTATTCATAACATTTAGCAGAACACATAGAAACTGAATCTTACATGTGTTCTGGGCATCATTACATTCCATAGGATGGGGCTTTTTTTTTTTTTTTTCTTTTTTTTTTACTTTTTTTTTTTACTATTTTTTTTTTACTTTTTTTTTCAGCTAGAGTAATGTGTCCTGTGATGGTTTGAAAACAAAATATTGGGTTGCAAAATTTTGGACTGAAATAAATTATAATTAGGAACAGACATTTTCAGTAAAAGTAACCATGATGATGGAAATCTTCGTAGCTGCAGAGGTTTAGACTGCCATGAAATACTATACAAGAATACAATGACAGAAGTGTACTGTATTAGGTTTGTGTGGCCAGGTTTGGGTAGTGAGGGGGCTACAGGGGTACCTCCTGTGAGCAGCTACCAGCAACTTTCTCCATCTCCAGCAGAGCCAATGCTGGCTTGCTCAGGACGGACCTGCCGCTGGCCAAGGCTGGGTCAATCAGGAGTGAGAGTAATGTGTCTATAATAACATATTTAAGAAGGAAGTAAAAAAGTTATAGTGCAGATGAAGATGGGAGCCAGAGATCAGAGTGAGAACATGTGAACGATGTAGGCAGTATTGCAGGTCAGTGGAGAAGGTGGGGCAGGAGGTGCTCCAGGCGCCAGAGCTGAGGTTCCCCTGCAGCCCATGGTGAAGACCATGGAGGAGCAGCTGTGCCCCTGCAGCCCATGGAGGACCACAGGAGTGCAGAGATCCACCTGTAGCCCGTGGAGGAGCCCATGCTGGAGCAAGTGGATGCTGGAAAGAGGCTGTGACCCCATGAGAGGCCCATGTTGTACCAGGGTCCTGGCAGGGAGCTGCTGACCTGTGGGGAGAGGAGCCCACTCTGAAGCAGGTTTTTTCCTGGTAGGACTTGTGGCCTATGCGGAGCACACTGGAGCATCCTGTGCCTGAAAGACTGCGCTCCATTGCAGCAGTTCATAAAGGACTGCCTCCCATTGGAGTGACCTATGGGGAGAAGGGGAAGGACTCCTCTCTCTGAGCAGTGGCAGAAACAACAACTTACCATAACCCCTATTCTCATCTTCCTGCACTGCTTGGGATAAGGAGGTAGAACTCGGAAGGAGGGAGTGGTGGGGGAAGGTGTTTTTAAGATTTATTTTACTTCTCATTACCCTACTTTGAGTCTATTAGTAATAAATTTAATTAATATCCCCACTTTGAGTCTATTTTGCCCATGAGAGTGATCATTGGATGATCTCTCCTGGTTCTTAACTCATGAACCTTACATTATATTTTCTCTCCCCTGTTCAGTTGCAGACGGGAGTGATAGAGCAGCTTTGGTGGGTACTTAGTGTTCAGCCAGGGTCAACCCACTACAAGTACAAATAAATTAGAGGGAAAAAAAGGAGATTTTGAGTGTCAGAGAAGTTTTCATAAAAATAAATGTATGGTGGATTAAAACCAAGTAGCAAGTAAGGTCTCCATGTTTCTCATATTGTAGTGGGAGATGAGATAGAGACAGGAAAGTAATGTCTCTCTTAGCTGAGGAAATTGAGTACTTTTAATGGGTATCCTGAATTCAGAGAATTTTTTTTTTCTGCTGAGTTAGAACAGAAAAACCACATGCAGCTCCATTAGATAATTTCTGTCTGTCTACATCAGTAGAAAGCTACTGTTCATATATCTTCCTCATTTTTTAAATTCCTATGAAAGCCATATACTAATTCTATGACCTCTAATGAGTATGTTAAGTTCAATGCAGTCCTACAAAACTCCTCTGCAAATCTCTAAAGTCACAATACACTCATATCCAGACATCTTTCCATGACTTTAACATTTTAATTTCAGTTTCTAAAATACAAGGTATATGCTCATGGCTCTCTATGTCTGTTCACTTGAATCTCTCCAGTAGGGACATTTCTTGACTAAAGTGTTAGAAACAAAATGCAAAAAACAATCTCTCAGAATTTAAATTAATGTATTTGGCAACTATTTGAAGAGTATATGTAAAAATAGTGCATGCTGCAAACTTCATGGTTCTTGAAGAGCTGCATCACAAAAGGTTGAGATTTTTATTTCCTTGTACTGTCTTACACAGAGAATTTTGAAGCATTGATTATTTGACAGCAGAGTGTGGCTTATCCTTTTGTCATAAAAGTACTTTTTGAGCTGGTGAGGAAAGGAAGCATTTTGTATTAGAGTCTGTTGCAAAGTATGGTAACTAAGAAAGCTAATACAAAATATCTCAAGATTTAACTGTCCAAGCAGACTTGACTTGCAAGATTTTTAAGAATTTAAGACTTTTATGACAATGATCAGTATCCAATAATCAGGGGTTGACCTTTCTAACCTGTCAAGATCCCTCTGGATGACATCCTTTCCCTCTAGAGTATCAACCACATTACTGATCTTGGTATCATCTGCAGACACGCTAAGCGTGCACTCAATCCTGCTGTTCATATTTCTGACAAAGATGTTGAATAATACTTATTTCAGTACAGATCCCTCAGGCATGTCACTCTTGTCCACCTGGACATCAAGCCATTGACTGCAACTCTTTGAATATAAGCATCCACACAATTCCTTATCGTCTGAGGTGTCCACCAATCAAATCCATGTCTCTACATCCTAGAGACAAGGATGCCGTGGGGCACAGTATCAAATGCTTTGCACTAGTCCAGGTGGATAACATCAGTTGATCTTCCCTCCCTGTCAGTACTGTAACATAGAAGACCGTCAGATTCATCAGGCACAATTTCCCCTCAGTGAAGCCATGTTGGTTGTCTCAAATCCCCATGTATTTTCCATGTACTTTAGCATAGTTTCCAGGAGGATCTACCTCTTGCTCTTGCAGAGCATCGAGGTGATACAGGCTGGTCTGTAGTTCTTTTCTTATTTGTTTTGTTTTGTTTTTTTCATTTTTTCAGGTCTATAGCAAGACTCACCTAGGCAGCCTATGAAGGAAAAATTCTTTTCTACTCTGGATATAATTCTCCATTTCAGAGCATGAAAATCAAAACCAAGAATGGTTGAGTTAAAGTTACCGTTGTTAAATTACATCTCAAGACAAATGTAAAATCTGAATTAAAAAATCAAAGCAATATAAGAAGTAAAAATTTGTCTGAAGGACCTTAAAACATGTGATAATGACATAAAATCATAGAATTGTTTAGGTTGGAAAAGATCATTGAATCCAACCATTAACTAACACTGCCAAGTCCACCGCTAAACCACATCTTTAGGAGCCACATCTACATATCTTTTAAATACCTCAAGGGATGGTGACTCATCTGCTTCCGTGGGAAGCCTGTTCCAATGTTTAACCACCCTTTGAAAGAAGAATTTCTTCTTAATATCCAATCTGAACCTCCACTGATGCAACTTGAGGCTATTTCCTCTAGTTCTACTGCTTGTTACCTGGGAGAGAAGAGACCAGTGCCCACCTGGCTACAACCTCCTTTCACGTATGTGTAGCGAGTGACAAAGCCTACCCTGACCCTCCTTTTCTTCAAGTTAAAAAACTCCAGTTCCCTCATCTGCTCCTCATAAGACTTTTGCTCCATTCACCTGAATGTAACGGAAAAGGAGGAACAGATGAGCTGGTAACTGATGCAGAGTAGTACAATTTAAAATCAAGTCCCTGTGACCTCAACAATTCTAAAATTTGGAAACTATTGGTAGTCAAGGAATATAAATAAGAAGTGGTCAGATATAATGAAATAAAAATTAAAATGGTGTAGGAAACCACACTGGCTTTGTTAGTTGAACAAAGAGTGCAGAGTTGTCATTTTAATCCAACGAAACTGATATCAGTGGGAGTTTACCGTGAAGTTCAATGAAAATAAAAAAAAGTTCTAACTAAATCAGTTTGAAATTATTGTCTCATTTTCTCTTTCTTTGTTTTCATTTTCTTTAAATATTTCGTGTTTTAAAAACTGAACTATGACTCCTTATTTCCCTGTATTTCAAGAGATCACCTTTAAGTTTCATTAGTATTCAATAAAATTGTGTGACACGTTGTACCTAACTTATATGGATGGATACCAAATATATTCTAAAACCAATATGTTCTAAACCCAGCTTTCTAGAAAGAACCATGAATTCATCAGATTTTCATAGTTTAAAACCCCATTGTTCCCTTCCAAGCGAGATAAAAGATACAAATTAAATGCTGCATAGAACTAGGGTTAAAATGTGTATCAATTGAGACCTGAGAACTTCCATTATTAAATAATATTAAGCTTTAACAGAACACACAGCACTCTAACTATGCAATTAAATGACAGCTTATTCCCATCTCATGTTAACAAAAGACAGGGCAGTTAAGATTTAAGTGTTTATTGATACTTTCCAGTTTCAGCTGTAAGATGCAGTAAAAATTATATGCATGACTGTCTTTTAAAACATTCTTTCACAGCAAAAAGTTGTAGTCCTCTCCATATTTATATTTTACCCATAATATGTTAGTAATCCTTTCTGGGCATGAGAAAGCTTATAATTGAGCATGCTTAGGAATCCAAACTAGTGATGTTTAGAAATTAGTTCTTAAGGTTCACTTCATTATGAAACCATAAAGAGCAAAGACCAACTGTTACTCCAAATATGTGGTAATACAAAACAGATGTTATAGTACCAGAGAGGACTGTACTTCAAATTCATTTTAATTACTCTTGAGTACATCTTCTAATGACAAATCTTGTTTTCTGCTCCTCACTGTGCTCCACACAGCCATACCACCTAGCTGCTTTTTAATGCATCATTAGGCTGAAATCTTGCTGGTTTTAAAATCCGTTAGCCTGAGGCCAAATCAATTTTGCCCCACGAGTCTTCAAAAATAGATGTGTAATGCAACAGCTTTTTCAGCAGAGAACTAACCGTAAGATTTTCCTACGTAAAATATCCCAAGTTATATAATCTACAGAACAAAAAGATTAAAACCAAAAAGTGCAGAATACTTACAGGTCTTACCTAAAGTGAGATACTTCCTTGCATATTTCTGAAAGTTCCTTTTAGCCCGAATTTAGCCCATCTTTTCCTTGGATAGATTGATTTTGCCTCTCAACGGACTATTTGCAACTCATCCCTATTTCCTTCCACTGCTTTTCTGACCAGCATCTTTATGGTTATAGTGTTTCCATCTGAGTAAAATTTACCTCCTGCGCAGGGGTCAGGCTAAGGTTTAGTTATTTCATGTCCCTCATGAAACAGTGTGGGCAATGTCATCTTTGATATTGCTTTGCCTATTTCTTACCTTCCTAGTTTTATTCAGCTTTCAATATTGAAGCAGGGAGGTAACATAAAAGTAAATACATGTATGCAGCATTCATATCATCACATGCTTGAAGTTGTCAGTCTCTACAGAAACATTTCAGCCTTTTCATAGATATTTGAGCTATTCGGATTAAAAATAAAAGGAAACTAGGTCAAGAACGAATGAATTTAAATAACAAGTTATGTATCCACTTAATAAAGAAAAGTGACTGTTGACATGAGTGGAACTGCTATTACTGCTATGGTTAGGGATATCTCTTTTCCTATCAAGATTAAGTTTACTGTCTCATGGGAGAAAAAATTTAAAGTACAGAAAATTTTCCTAAAAGCTGTGAATATATTGATTGAAGTTAAATGAATTTAAATTCAATTATAAATACAGGTTTTTTTACACTGAAACCACTGATATCTCATAAGCATAATAGTTATATCATTAAATCGTTATGGCCCCCAGGGGACCATATTTGGATCAGTAGTGTTTAATATATTCATCAGTGACATAGATGTTGGGATCAATTGCAAACTCAGAAAATCTCCAGCCAACACCAAGCTGAATGGTTTAGTTGACATGCCTGAGGCATGGGATGACATCCAGAGGGTTCTGGACAAGCTCAAGAAGTGAGCCCTCGGGAATTTTGTGCAGTTCAATGAGACTAAGTGCAAGGTCCTGAACCTGGGTTAGGGCAAACCCCGATATCAACACAGGGTAGGGGATGAATAGGTTGAGAGCAGCCCTGCCAAGAAGGACTTGTGGGTGCTGGTGGATGCGAGGCTGTACATGAGCTGGCAATGTGCACTTGCAGCCCAGAAAGCCAGTCATATCCTGGGCTGCATCCAAAGCACTGTGGGCAGCAGGCTGAGTGAAGGGATTCTTGCCCTCTGCCCTGCTCTGGTGAGCCCCCACCTGGGGTCCTGCATCCAGCTCTGAGGTCCCCAGCACAGGAAGGATCTTGACCTGTTGGAGTGAATCCAGAGGAGGATCACCAAGATGATTAAAGGGATGGAGCACTTCTCCTATCAAGACAAGCTGAGAGGGTTGGAGTTGTTCAGCCTGAAGAAGAGAAGGCTCCAGGGAAACCACATTGCAGCTTTTAATACTTAAAGGAAGCTTATATGGGGAAAAGCTTTTTAGGAAGGATAATGCTAAAGAAGAAGGGAAAACAATTTTAAGCTAAAAGAAGGTAGATTAAAACTAGAGATCAGGAATAAGGGTCTTTACTATGATGCTGGTAAAACACTGCAACAAGTTGGCCAAAAATGTGATAGATGCTCTAGGGTCAGGCTAGACTGGGCTCTGAGTAACCTGATCCATTTGAGGATATCCGTGTTCACTGCACAGGGGTTGGACTAGATGACCTTTAAAGTTGCCATCAAAAGAAATTATTCTGTGTTTCTATGATTCTATGGTGTTTAGAAATGCATGAATGAATAAACAGTCTTAATAAAATATGAAATGTCTAAAGTAGAGCTAATATTTCATTGTATTAATGTTACAGTAATATTTGACAAAGCAGATTCAGAGATAAACTTTTTTTAAAAAAAGAAAAGATGAACATAAAAAAGAAACTGCTATCATCAAACAAATCCTCAAAGTTTCACAGAATCAAATGCAAGTTTTGCTGATAAGGGAAAATACTGTTTATATATACATAATAGCAAACGTAATGTATGTATTTATGCTGATCTTCATATTATCTTCTACAATTATTTCAGTTTTATTCTAGGATAGGAATCCAATGTATCTCCCATAACTCATTGTAAATCAAGAGATGTTTGTTCATCTGGGAAACAGCTATTCACAGCTCTGTGGCTGTTTTCTGAACTGCAACACCCATGAGCCATAGCAATAACAGCATAAACCCAGTGTTCCTGTTTTAACTTTTATTCACAGAAAGGAAAATATTTTCTGTGGAGCAGATAAAAAAGGAATGGAACCACTCTTTGACAAGCACTAATAACTGACTAATTTCATCTTATTTTAAAAAGAAAGGAGATAGGGCTTCTAGTCGTGAAAGTTGCATTCCTCTGGCTTTCTCAGATATGAATCAATTTCTAGAGAAGCTATGATGAATATATTTGTAACAGAGGACTGAAATATGAGAAGTCAGATGTTACTTCAAGGAATACACTATTGAAACATATATTTGAAGAGCTATGTATATTATAATAGATATCTCAAAAGCATATTGCAAGCTCACACTAGTCTTGGGTGGGATGATGGCACTCATTTTTGCAGTTTCTAGGTCACAATTGTTCCCATTTATGTAAGTTTAGAACAGCATCCTAGGAGACACCTTCACTGACTGACTCGACAAACTGCTCTGTGGCGTGTCCTGTCAAAATCAGCACAGTCCCTGTAGGGCGTGATGGGACAAAGCTGAGGATTTCCACATGCCATCACTCAGCTGCTTCATGTCCTGTGTTAGAATGAAGTTCCCTTGCATAACCTCAGCCTCAAAAAGTACAGCACTTGATTCCCATTACCTCTTACCAGTATTTCTACACTCCCACACTTAGGAGCTTCCTTAAGGATGACTTAAGAAACTATTTTGTTCCTGCTGAGGAACTAAGGGACTAAGGGACCTCAAATGTGAGAGGAAAAATGTGGAATGTGAAGACACACTTGTCCTCCTTTTCTCCTTCAACTTCTTGAGGAGAAAGATAGAAATGTGTGTGAATTAACATTTTTTTTCAATTTAAATATGCTTTTTGCCACTTAGCAAGTATTTCAATGGTAATTGATAAGACATGAGGAAGTCTGCATAAATCGTAACTGCTCAAAAATGCTAATAAAAATTATTTGGAAGTATGTTAATTTTTTTAAAAAAACAAAATCAGGATTGTAGTGGCACTATATATAAAATTAAATGTTTGCATTTTACATAGAAGTAGCACTGCTTTAACCCTTTCTGTTTTTAATATCTGATGATCTCATATATACCCTCTAGTGAGGACGATTGTGTGAGGTTTCAACCTGAGGGAGTACATTAGGTCCTTGCTTCAGGTCCAGTGAGGAGGAAGAGCAGGAAGAAGACCGTGATGTCCCTTGACAAGACCTGGCATGACTAGAACAAGTTTGCATTTCTAGTAGTAAGCTACACTCTCTAATCCCTGTGGCGTCAGCCATCCCATGCACAGGCACAGGCAGTGAATGTGCAGGTGATGAATACAGGCAGATGGAGTTTTTTTTCACCAGTCTAGCCAGAGCCTACATGTCAGTGAAGAGAAATTGTACCAGAATGAAGGCTTAAAATGAAAGAAGATACATAATTAAAAAGTTGAGACTCCTTATCATCATGTCATTTTAACCTTGTTCCATTAGCAAAAATAAAATAAGTCACTCAAGACCAACTGTATTTGAAACAGTCTATTTTAAACTCATGTTCCAAATTGCCTCTGAGCTTATAATAAGTTGTGCTGGTTTTTACTGACAGTAACTTTTTGCCATTATTTTTTCTGTACTGATATATTCTGATAATTCCTTATGTATTGAGTTAGAGAACTACACTTTACATGCCTTCAAACTGATTTTAATGTAAATATATTAAACAAGTTGATAAATATCCTATTTCCATTTTGTCTTTTGCTCTTATATTCAAAACCGTTGCAGGCATTTAACAAGATTACTGCCTTGCAGACACACTGAGACAACTAAAAGAATTGAATCACTTCTTGGAACAGTACGAAAGTCTTTCCTGCTTTACACATGGCTCTCAGTAGGAAAAGATGTACAGCATTGCAGCAAAGAGACAGAGCTAGTGCTCATTGTGGTTGGGGCCAGGAAGTTCATTGCATTTTCATGAAACTCTCAATGTCAGATTTTGGTTTAGTTGTTCCTATTGCACATTGTTAAAAATGTTTTCAGGGAGGAAATTCTAGTGGATCATGTTTGTAGGCTGTATTAACAGGCTATCAATTGTGTCATAAATGAGGTGGAAAATGGTGTTATATCTCATTACCTGAGCATTCTCCAACAGCGCCTCTCATGAAAACAACTGTAGGTTAGTTTTCACAAACAATCTGAATGCACAAAACCTTTCTCTTATTGCTGACATGGTCCTTAGTGAAGACAAAAGTATAATGTATTTTGTTCTTTAATGTGCTTTTACAGTACCTATATAATTAAACAACAACAAAAATAAAGTCTATAAGACAATAGGAGAATTATGCTCTCAGCCTTGGGAGAAGAGGGCAGAATCGTTTAATTTTGCTGTTCACACAAGAAAGTAAGATTGAAGGACTGTATGACCAACATTTTATTCAACTTCTCTGTAAGAGACTTCCTTCTTGAGACACCTACTGTTGCTAAAAAAAGTTAGTTTTTCCAATAGGGAATTTCACACAACCCAAACAAACAAAACATAACATAACAAAAAATAACAGAAGGAAAGAGTAGATCAAATGTTCATTCTGGATCCTAAGATGACAGGACATCAGAAGATCCAATGCTCCGTCATTGGACTAAAACAGACTATTGAATTTCTTTCAAACCACTTCTTAAATTCATTAATGTAAATTACATGCTTTATATTGCTGATGCAGGCAGACATTGTTGGAGTAGTATGATATAAATTCTTTAAGGCATTGATGAAATTTTTCTGCTGCCGTTTTAAATATTTCTTTACTTAATCACTTTTACTTTTCTAAGATAAATATGGAAGGTGGACTATATGGGGGAAATTTAAGGAAATGAAAATGACTGAGTAAATTCAGTGAAAGTTACCCTCTTCTATCATTGTGATGAAAGATCTCTGAAGCTGTCTGTAGTCGGCTGTAAACACATGGATCTTCCATGCTGTGTTTTGAAAACCTTGCCACTAGTTTTTCCAAAATTGAAGGTCTCAGACTGTGCATGAAAAATCCTTCTTCAGATAAGATCTGATTGATGAAACTTCTAAAAATGGTTTAGGTAGGGCAAAATTTGCTATCATAAGCAAAATCAAAGCAAAAAAGTTGGAGTTGTCCTGATTGTCAGACAGAAGGGTAATTTTGCTTCCTTATTTCTTGAAATAAGTACAAAGCTATTTACAAAGAATTACGCAGAATTAACAAGGTTGGAAAAGACCACAGAAATCATCAAGTCCAACCTTTTACTTAACAACCTATCCAACACCAATCCATCATCTAAACCATCTAAACCATCTAAATCATGTCACTAAGTTCATCATCCAATCTATCCTTAAACACATCCAGGGATGGTGACTCCACCACTTCCCTGGGAAGCCTATACCAATGAGAAATCACTCTCTCTGTAAAAAAGTTTCTCCTAGTATCCAACCTAAACCTCCTCTGATGCAGCCTAAGACTGTGTCCTCTCATCCTGTTACTGGGAGCCTGAGAGAAGAGATCGCCCCCCACCTGACTACAGCCTCCTTTCAGGAAGTTATAGACAGCGATAAGGTCACCCCTGAGCCTCCTCTTCTCCAGGCTGAACAACCTCAGCTCCGTCAGCCGTTCCTCATAGAGCTTGAGCTCCAGCCCCTTTACCATCTTCGTTGCCCTTCTCTGGACACATTCTAGCAACTCAACATCTTTCTTAAACTGAGGGGCCCAGAACTGGACACAGTACTCAAGCTGTGGCCTTACCAGTGCCAAGTAAAAGGGAAGAATAACTTCCCTGGTCCTACTGGCAACACTATTCTTGATGCAGGCCAGGATGCCATTGGCCTTCATGGCCGCCTGGGCACACTGCTCTGACCATGTTCAGCTTCCTATCAACCAACACTCCAAAGTCCCTGTCCTCCTGGCCACTGTCCTGTCCCCAGCCTATAACTCTGCATGGGGTTATTGTGGCCAAAGCGTAAAACCCGGCACCTAGATTTATTAAACCTCATGCTATTGGACTCAGTCCATCTATCCAGCCTGTCAAGGTCTCTCTGCAGAGCCCTCCTACCCTCTAACAGATCAACGCTCATTCCAAGCTTGGTGTCATCCACAAACTTACTAATAATGGATTCCATCCCCTCATCCAGGTCATCAATAAAGATATTGAACAAAACCGGCCCTGACATTGAACCCTGGGAAACCTGACTGGTGACCGGCCTCCAACTGGACATGACACCGTTCACCACCACTCTCTAAGCTCGGCCATCCAGCCAATTCTTCAGTCAGTTTACAGCTGACTTCAGTGGTGGGAACTAAATTTTTTAACAACTCTTCTATCTGAAAAAAAAAGAACCGTACTCTTAGATAATTCAAATAACAACTTCACTTTGTCCATTTTATCAAAATCTTGAGACTGATTACAACTGTCAAAAAAAAATCTTCATATTATGACAGAATTATTTTTCTTTGAAGACGAAATATTTTTCCTTGCCAAATATTTTGGTCAAAGAACGAAAGTCTTAAATAAGATCATATTTAGCTTCTTGGCTAGACAGAAACACTCAAAATTGTTTAATATGAGGAACTAATCATTAGAATACAGATGTAGCGTAACAGTGATATCAGCACCTCATTGCGCTGGCACCAAGTTTTCCACCTTGTTTCAGTCAAGAAAAGCAATTGCAGGTATTTATGGTGCCATCATGTGGGGACTTCTGAGCATTGAACAGGTTGGATTTGAAGAGCTTAGAGGAAGAAATATAAAGTTTGGCCCTAAGCTAGTGCTGGTAAGTTTGAGTTATGAATGAGTACTTGAACTTAAGAAATCCTACCTCATTTCTGATTTGCGCCAAACTTCTGATCTGCTTACCTTCCTTAGGTATCTTCTTGTGACAGTCACAAAATCCATCAGTATTTTACTTATAAAAAAAAGACTGTGAATTTTTCTCTTAAATAGGAAAGGATATAATTCTGTCTTAAGCTCTCATAGATAAAGAAAAATAAAGAATGAAAGCTAATTTTCGCTCCCTGAAATAGTTAAATGAACATATGTGTAAATTATTTTTTTCTGCAAAGTCTTCATCCTTCCACCTGGCCAAAGTAGTTTTGATTTAAAGTCATATAGCAACATACAGGGTGAAAGGTTTTCAAAAGGGTATTAAAAAGACTAGGTCAAAGTTGCAAATATCCAGGCTTATATAGATGGAGGGAGACAATTATGCTCCTTTGTACATAACTCTTAAAAAATCAGAAAAACATTAATATATATAATATTTTAATGTCTTGATTTTTTTTTTTTTTCAAGGACAAAATCATTTAACCTACCTAGGAAGGGACTGAAGTAGGTCACTTCCTTTTCTTCCTAAGATTGAAGATGGGATATTATAATAGTTCCTTTTAATTCTAGATACGTTGGCTGGCACAGATGGCTGTGATTCATCGTAAAGCCTATTTATGCTCTTTTATTTAGCTGCGTAGGACAAGTTGTTCTTTAACAGTTCTTTTATGAGCATCCCATTGAATACCTCAATGCTTGCAGAATGGTGCATCGTTTCCTAGACCTTATTTTTTTTAATTTCTCTGGGAAAAAGGGGAAACCAAGCCCCTTAAACCTAAAACAGATGTTTTCCCAGTTTTCTGCTAAGACCATTTCATTGTCCTGGTCTTTCTTTATGGAACATTATACTCAGTCTTCTGCTGTTTCCAATGAAGAAATGTCTTGGTTAACAACTGATGCCTCAACAGCTAGTTGTCATCTTTTTAGATCTGTGTACGAGATAATTTGTTTGTAGGCAACAAGTTGTCTTTCCATTCACAGTCTAGGTTTGAGAGCAAGAGCTTTATTTTTAAGATGGTGCCCAAAAGTATTTTATGCAAGGAATATAAAGGGTGACGGTTTGGGGGTGGGGGAGTGGGGGGGAGTTCTTCCATCTAGCACACTTACCCTTCTGTTAAAAAGTATCCTCTTAGACAAATTAATATGTCTTGAGATGTTAATTTGGATAATTTCAACACCAGCTAATGTGGATAATTTCCAGGCATGTATATTATGATTCCACATTATTGTGAGAAAGAAAGCCCCGTTTTTATCATTAAATATTAAATTTTCCCATTTTGATTTTAAAAGAATGATTGGTTATTTAGTTTATGGTTATATAGTTTATTATGAATAACTATGGACATAGTTATTCAATTATTGAGGTTTAGCCTGTGTGAAAAATTAAAAAAAAAATAAAAACAGATTAGCAGAAAATGGAAATTTATATAAGAGGATAACAGGCAAGGATTTTGTCTTTCTGAATTTTTTATAGAGTTTTGATGGAGTGATAGATGGGCCTTGGGTGGACTAGACAGGTATTCCTGTATGTCTTACTGCAAATATATGTTTTACAATCTGTAGTGTTGTATGTTGTACAAGAAATTTGTTGGCATGTGAATGGAACCTAGGAAAGGGAGGAATTGTATACAGGTAAAAATAAATGAAGGAGGTAAATTGCAAAAGGAACTGGCTAAGAAAGTATAATTATCAGGAAGAGAAAACAAAATCTGTGGAATGAATAAACCCAACTAGACTGTTTATTTGGGAAGGATCCTTTACAAGTAGGTAACAAGTTTTACTCAGGCTACAGTTTAAAGTTCTAAACCTGCCAATATTTTTTTTTCCTTGTACATACTAGTCTTACATAAAAAAAGAATTGATCATTGAGTCTACTGGGCCTCTTAGAAGTTACATAGAAAAATTATTGTAAAAGTACTTCTTAGCCTTGTGTAACAAGAAGAATTGGGAATCTGGGGAACTGTAATACATCATGAATTGTAGTGCAGATAGTTACTGAGCTGTGTGACTTCATGTTTTGCAGGTTTAGCATGGCAAAAATATGGGATTTATAATGGAAGCTTTTTTATTCATCTGGAGAATTCACTATGAACATTCTGTTTTCTGGCAGTCTCAGACTTGAGGAGGGAAGGCAGTTTCCATTTGACCTTAATTTTCATGATGATAAAATTAACTTTGGATGGACAAATGTTTTGCCTTTCAAATGAGACTTGTGTATTCACATTTGCATCAGCAACTCAGTTACAAATGCAATGACGAGACACCTCCAAACTTTGCTTAAAATATCCAGCCAAATTTCAGTTCAAGTCAGTGTCTCTTTAAAACTATAGAAGAAAGATTTAGTAGTTTTTGATGCTATCTGAAAGCTGATAGAGTTCTTGAAGAAATATAGGGAGGACGAGGGAATATTCACCTTTTTCAGGAAATTAAGATTAATTTCCTAGAAGGTTGCTAATGTTAAATTATGCTTATTTAATCAGTATTTTTGATTATACTTGCAAGCAACTGCTAGTGGTTAAAGCTTATAACCGAAATTCTTTATAAAGCTACAGCTTTACTGAATGTGGATAGACAAATAGAATGAAAACAATTGGGAGGCAAAGGTGTTAAGAGGTGTTTAAACATTGCTGTTACATTTTAATATGTATATTGTGTTAGTCCATACACAGTCATTGGTAGTACTGGCATGAACATGTACACAGAGGGATGGTCATAGCCACAGGGTTTAAAGTCTGAAATATGAGAGCATCATGTTAGAAGAAAAAAAAATAAGGACAGCCAAGAAAATGTTAATGAGTCTAATTATGTGACATATGGTAGTTTAGGTACATTGATAGGCTTATATATTTCAATAAGGTGTGAAGACTTTTCAGCTAGTATATTCCAGGTTTTCTCTTTTTTTGAGGTGAAAGAAAAAGAAATAAAACCCAACCAACCAACCAAAAAACCCCAACAACAAAAAAACTTGAGTACATAACATGAGCAAACAGCTATTTAAAGAATGATTTATAGTTCAAATTAACATTGCAATCAAGCAGCCTGTTAAGAGCTGCCAGGAAGGTATATCACAGTCATACCTAGTGAAAGTAAATGCAGAATTACTACTGAAGGATATGAGACTATTATGCACTCAGAGCACAAAGAGGTCAGAGATTTTAGAAATACATACTGTAGTAAGCAGAACTATTTTACAACACTGATGCTTTTGATAATGGAAAAGCAATAGCAAAGTCATCATAGTAATCACAGTAAACCCCAAGAAATTATGTTGGTTTCCACCCTTCCTTTAAGGCAAACCTAGGGAGAAATTGAAATAATAATAAGTGAGGTTATTTCCACTATCGTTATTATGATACTCATGTTTACCCATGTGGCATGAATATTTGAGTGTAGGAGTGCACTTTCTGACAAAGCACAGATTATGTACAGCTTCACTTGCAGAAAGAGATCATCTTTGTAGGTAAGAAGAGAGCAATAAGGTGGCCCTTCACCAACATTATTTTTCAGTTTCTAACCAGTTTTTGGTAAAATTTGCCAATTTGCTGAAGCCTGTTAGACTGGAAATTAAAGAGTGAAAAAATAGTGTTTACTTCTAAAAATGTACATGTACATTTCTTTCAGTACCTTTTTTTTAGCTAGGCTTTCTTTTCCAAGAAATATTGTTTAATAGGCATTCACTCCTTAGGACTGTAACAGTTCTTCTTTGTATTCCTTAAATAATAATAGTGAAAAATTTTTCAAGTTTAACAGAGGGAGATGATATAAAAGGAGTGTTCCATTCCTCATAATTCTCGACTTGTGTTCTTATCATAAAACAGCATTTAAGTGTGCTTTTTGAAGTTTTAGTTATTTTTTAAGTCTAGAGAAGCTATTACTAAATTAAAACTGTCTTTCCATATTTGTCATAATAAAAAGGTATTAAAGGCAATGACAATTTTAAGTTATTTTCTAAGACTGTTCATGGATAAAACGAGTGTTATAAGTCATAATCATACTGTTAGTACAGTGTCTGCTACAGCCTGGAGTTTGGCAGTGGTCAGCAGTGTACATATGTGCCTATAAAGGCACTATTCCAGCCCTAAATACCTTGCAAATTACATGGAACTAAATGGAAGAAAGCTATGAGAGAAGGATTTTCAGTATCAAGAACTTGAAGAACTGATGGAGGCCAGAATTCGCTAAAGGCCACAATGTCAGCTTGTAGTAGTTGCACTCTACTGAATGGCACCAAGGACATCTTTCTGAAGGTAATACGATGAAAAGTATCTCTACTATTCATTTTATTTGCCAACAATTGTGGGGTTTTTTTCTCTGCCCAAACCTTGAGGTGTCTGATATTCTGTGATTTAATTTGGTATTGTCTCACAGCAAGGGACTAATGTTGAATTTTACTTATGTGAATGTAGTTTTAGTAATCAGATAGTTCTACAAATATATTTTCCAGTAATCTTGAAGAATCTGTTTCACCTTTGAATTTCTTTCTGTATGTGCAATAGCATTATATAATCAAAATTAGCAAACTAGTATACCTAGAAAGAGGTAACTCCTCTGCTTTCTGTTTACCTCCTGTAGTGAGTCCTATTATGAAGCTGTAAGTTACTTCTTTCTTGTGGCATAAAGAAACTTTTTCTGGATCAGCAGGACCCAGATATCCTCTGTTTTTTTCAGGCTCATGACTGAGCGATGCCTGTCCTAGATCTCACAATAATGTGAACTAGTGGGGGAGAGAGGGGAAGGGGAAATCAACATTTGGAATACAAAAAGCCCAATAGTTTGAGAATAGGATGCTTCTGAAGACACGCAGTGAGGTTGATACTGCTAAAAAAATTGAGAGACGGGAAGATACATTAATGATCATAATGCAGATGAGAAATTAAAAGGTGCACAATCAATATTACTTATATAGCAGATGTTTGCAGCCCATCTGTGGGTTTCATGTATCATGATTCTCGCAATACAGCTAGACCTTCACTGTTTGATAGTCCAGATGTCATTTCTATGAAGAGGGGAATAACATCTGGAAAGATGTTAAGAAAATGTTCTTATCTGTACACACATATGAAAAGAACTGTTCTATATAAAACTTCGGGCAATGGACACGGATCCCCTTAAAAACGAGCCACAAAAATCATGTCGTGTACAAGGAGAATTGTTTTATTGCTATTACAGAGCTACCTTTATACTCTAAAGACAGTTTATATTTTTCTAACCACATTTGGATAACTGCAGCCTTTGCTATAGGATATTTCAAAGGATCTCTAATAGCCATAGGATGTTTCAAAGGGTTTCTACCACTGATCGGATGTTCCTCTATCAGCCTTCTCTTCAGCCAATCCTGGAAGGACACGTTTTACAAACTGGTTTCTGTATATGGTATTTCTGAACTCTCTGTCCTCCAGTGAAGCTCTGTCCTTTTTTGGTCTTTCCTGTTCCGGTCTTCCATCTGCCATGCACAGTTTGCTAAAAGCTTAAAGAAGCTTGCTAATGCACCTTTGTATATAATAAAACGAATTGTGTTTTTCTCATATGTGTGTACAAAAGGGAATGTAGATTAAATCTTTATGACAATGTTTTGTTTTCCTCTCTAATTTGTATGGCTGTGAAGATGTATGATTATATTTGCCTAAAAATAAATGTTTGCATAAGGACTTTCATAGACAGAAATTAAAAAAAAATAAATAAAAAATCAATGAACTAGTATCAAGTTCTGTTACATAAGCAGGCTAGCCTAAGGTCATATTTCTGATTTTAAATATGCATCACAATAAGCATCGGAGTCACCTGATGATTTCACTACTGTAAACTGTAATCCTAGTTACAAGCATCATAAAATCATAATAAAATGGTTTGGCTCCAAGGGGGCCTTCAAACACCATCTAGTTTCAAACTCCCTACTGTTGGCAGTGACATCTTCCACTGTACCAGGTTGCCTCATTCAACCTGGCCTTGAACACTTTCAGAGATGGGGCATCAACAACCTCTCTCAGCAACCTATTCCAGTGCCTCATCACCATCTGAGTAAGGAACTTCCACCCAACACCTAATTTAAATCTCTTCTTTTTTGAGTTTAAATCCATTCCCACTTTTCTTATCTCTACATGCCCTTGTAAAAAGTCTCTCCAGCTTTATTGCAGGCCCTCTTTAGGTACCGGAGGGTTCTTGCAAGGCCTCCCTGGAGCCTTCTCCAGGCTGAACAGCCCCAACTCTCTCAGCCTATCTTTATAGGAGAGCTACTCCAGCCCTCTGATCACCCCATGGCCCTCCTCTGGACTTGCTCCAAAAAGTCCATGTACATTCTGTACTGAGGATGCCAGAACTGGATACAATATTCCAAGTGAGATCTCACCGGAGTGGAGTGAAGGGGCAGAATCACTTCCCTCAACCTGCTGGCCACTCTACTTTTGATGGAGCCTGGGATATGATCAGCTTTCTGGCCTGTGATCTCACACTGTTGGCCCCTGTCCAGCTGTTTCTCTACCAGAACACCCAAGTCTTTCTCCACAGAGCTGCTCCCATTATGTTCTCCCAGTCTGTAATCATGTTTGGGAGCACCCCAACTCAGTTGCAGCACTTTGCACGTGTCCTTGTTGAACCTCTTAAATTTTTCCAGATCTTTCTGGATGGCATCCCTTCCTCCTGTTGTGTCAACTGCACTGCTTAGCTTTGTGTCACCTGCAAACATGCTGAGGATGCACTCAATCTCAATCTCTGTGTGTTATTCATAAACATATTACAGTTCATTGGTTCCAAGACAGACCCTGAGGGACATGGTTTGTCACCAGCCTCTACCTGGATGCAAAGCCATTGACCACAATTGTCTGGCTGCATCCACCCAGCAAATTCCTTATCTACCAAATAGTCTGTCCTTCAAAACTATTTCTCTTCAATTTAGAGATACAGATGTCATGTGAGTCTGTTAAAGGCTTTGCAGAAATATAGGTAGATGACATCAGTCATTCTTCCATTGTCAACTGTTTCAATCACTCCTTCCTAGAAGGCTACTATTATCCATAGAGGAATCAACTCTGGTAAGGGTTCTGTTGCCCGTCTTTTCAACTTGGATTAATTCTTCCTTGGTTTTCAACTTTACCAAATTACCTGATCCATAATCAATAGCTCTGTTTTAAGTAGAATGCTATTTCTATTGAAAGTAATAAATGAGGAACAACCTCTCTGGACTAGATTGATCTGGTTTTAACCTCTGTGCTTCTGCTTAGAATAAGTGCTAAGCACTTCATGTCAGGGTGCTATAGCAGTTATTCTGTCCAGAATATTGAAAACAGAAGTTTCAGATGATCAATGCTGAGAGGAACAGGTCCAGAAAACAAGAAACAAGCCTTCACAACTCCTTGTAAACAGCCTTTTGCAGTGAAATTCATTTCCCATCAAGACCATCTTGCTCGTAGTATATGTTAGAGAAGCTTTATGCATAATTTAAATTATTCTCTCAGAGAAAATGCAAGCAAACTAATGGATTCAGAGGAAAATATCTATACATGGTGGCAAAAAAATTATCTACTGTAGCTACTTACCTGAAATATCTTTTCCCAGTGGTCCAATTAACTTTACAATATAGCACTAAGATTCAATTTTTTCCCCATCAGAATAAGTTTGTATGCTCTAAATTATACAGTGACCTTTTTTATATCATAAAGTGCAAAATAAGGTGACAATTCTGCCATGTATTTCTTGTAAAATATTTCAAAGAAGAAACTTGAAGCTATGATACAGAGGTTTTTAGATAATATGTATTGCATATTTGGTGTGTTTGAAAAGTGACTAGTAGCATGTTACTTGTCCTGAATTCATATACTTTGAGGGAAAATACTTCAGTGAAGAGGCTATAAAATGCAAATGCAAAGTTAATTTGTTTTGCAGCTCTGTATTTTTAGAAAACAGAGCGGCCTCCACAATTATTTCTCTCTACATGAAATTTAAAAAAAAAATATAAAAAATCCTGCCATCTCTATGGAGTGTTATATGATTTCCAGCAGTGCCATTTGATATTTGGCAGCAGGAATGCCTGAGAACAGTGAAAGAAACCCAAAACATTATTTATTTTTATTTTGCAATGGCTAAGTGCTTTAGTAATTGTGTAAGTCCAATTCCTATTAGTATTTCAGAGTGGAGTTTTTTCACTATACTCAAAATCAGTGGTGTTTGAATAGGCTGGGAGGAAGACGGGGAAACTGGAAAGTTTCTTGAATGACTCATCAGAGAACTGTCTGGCATGTCTTTAGGAAATATCCTTTGGGGTCCTTTAGAATTGTGTTCGAGTCAAGTGCATCCTTATATGCCTTGATTTCAGCTGCTTGAAACTGGGCTTTGTAGCTGCCTTGGAATAATGCAAAGTTTAAGCAGGTTGAGAACAGGGTGAAAATTTTTAAAACTCTTAGAAAGATGGCATGGCAGGATTTCCAGTTAAGGCTTACTCAAAGAACTTTGTCTTAGATAAAGAGATGATCCAAGTACTTTAACAGGTCGCAAATTCATTACGAATTAAATAAAGTGAATAAAATGAATTATCTTTCCGCTTATACAATTTTCTTTCACCAGATTTTGAACCAGAATCATTTTCTAGGGAAAGCCATGGATGAAACCACTGTGAGGAGTACAACACTTAATTTGTGACTCTAAACAAAAAGCTGGATCTGACAACAATCAGGTGCTTATCAGTTAGCTCTTACAATCTTGCTGATGGGCTTGCCCAGCAGAGCCATCAGACAAATATTGACTTTTACGTAACTGAAGTTTTTATACATTGAGAATCTAAGATTCAGAACCTGCAATGGCTCTTTACAGCCATTTTTCCTCAGTCTTTCTCTTAAAATGTTGCTTATTTTGGTCTTGCAAATATTTATGTTGGGCTTTTGTGCATTCTGTGGGTAATTTTCACCCTGACACACTCTAAGTGTCTAAACAAAAGAACAGTATACAAGTCACAGGGTTTTTCTTGGTTTTGCTGTTTGCATTAAAGGCAATGCATAAAGGAAAACAAAAATTATTGCATTGTATGATAAAAATTCATATGTTAAACAGTAAGATGCTACTATGAATAATTTATAATGCAATCTTGAATAACACCCAGACAGAAACTTGTCGAGTTTTCAAAAAAATATTGTAGGCATAGTAAGTTCTTAAAAGACAATAAGGAGATTAAAATGAGAATTTGCACAGCATAACTGTACTTCAGGTTTATATTCAAGGAACCACTGGCAACTCAACTAGATAAGATCCTATAATTTCACAGGAATACAGGAATATATTACCTTGGCATATTTTTTTTATATTTTTGGCAAATGCTATATGGCTTCAACATAAAGGGCAGTACAAATCCAATACCACATTTGTGTCATTTGAATTATATTGGTATCCATGGATGTAAATTATAATCACATTAAAATGTACTTCACAGTAAAGTGATAAAACTAATAAGGTCTTTCTGAAGGAAAAAGTTCTTCTGCTATAGGACACAAAAAGATTTTAAAAAATAACTTGAGTTATTTGTACTTATTTTACCAGCACAGTAGATTTGCTTAAGTTATTCACAATGATTTATTCAATGACCCTTCTTTACTTGAACACAGTACAATAGATACCATCATCTAAAACAGAAAAACTCCATAACTAGTTAAACAATTTAAATATTAATATGAAATACTGCATTTTTATTTTTTTTTAATTTGACAGAACTAATTTTCAAGATATTGTGATATCTAGTTGTAGNTCATGAGAAATATATGACCTGGTGGCTGAGGTGAATTGCAATTACTCTGGTTGGTTATCCCACTGGACTATTCCAGCCCTTCTGTGCACACATGTAGCCACCTCAGAACATCCCTCATTGGAGAGAGGAAGAGGTACTTGAGGAAGGCAACATAATATGCACAACTATTATTATTTTTAATCAAAGGTGGCCTGCTATGACATTTTTTCCTTAAGAAACTGAAT
This sequence comes from Serilophus lunatus, assembly GCA_013399895.1. Classification (NCBI taxonomy): domain Eukaryota; kingdom Metazoa; phylum Chordata; class Aves; order Passeriformes; family Eurylaimidae; genus Serilophus; species Serilophus lunatus. The sequence continues at coordinate 448,880 of VXBA01003142.1, forward strand.
TAATTTTCTGGGTTTTCCAGTAAAAAAAATGTTGGGAACACTTAAAAGATTCTCAGGTTTACACAATTTTTTTCTTTTAATAATCAGTCTAATAAGGACTACGGTTAAAAATTATAGTCAGACCTATGGAGGTGACCAGGCACTACTGCTAAAAAAGCACATAAGTATTTACATGGTCCAAGCACAGCTGAAAGGTTCAACACATGATCTTCTTTGACTTTTACAAGGAAAAGGAGAAACTAGGCTAATTACAATGATTAAAAGCTTACCTAAAAAGCATTTTGAATTTGAAAGTTTCTAGGAGTAGGATATCTTTCTAAAACATCACTATATTTGTGATCCTAAGGTGATGCCAGCACATTAAGGCACTTGGGGAAAGTGTTTAATAGGCCATTATTTTCAAATGTTCATCTGTAATTTACCTGGTATGTACTTATCTTTTTAAGAGTTGCTACATCATTTGTAGTCTAATTTTAATCACTGAAGGATGAAATGGAAGAATTTTAATCCTGCTTTAAGTGCGCATCTCGATACAGTATTAACTGTGGCATTGCTACTGATGCCTCTCTGTAATATATCTGACAAAAGCTGCTTTGAAAAGTTGGATTAATCAATCATTTCAAGCTTTGTTTTCCCTTTTTTTTTTTTTAATTTTTAATAATATTTATTGGACTTTATGAGAATCCTGTGGATTTTTCATGATTTTGGTTAAAAATAATAGTAGAAGAAAAATTCATAAACCCAATGTATGTCTGTGAAATAGCAACAAGAAAGTAAAAACTTATATATAAGTTGGTGTTTTCTATTTAATAATCTTAAAATGGGGTTTTTTTGTTTTTTGTTTCTACATCCCAGAAAAAAATTTTTTTTTGTTTAGGGAATTTTTTATTATTATTTTTAATTATTTTCCCTTTCTTGTCTATGCACATGTGTGTTTTACTGACAAGAGTTTTCCTTTTTACTTGTTGCACAATATCTTCTTTGAAATGATGAAATAAATAGAAGAAAATAGAAAAGCTCTGCTATTTTTAATGTTCACTATTACCAGATTAGAAGCATCCCTTAACACTCTTTATTCTCTGTCATATGTATACTTACACTTACGCTTATATAGACACAGTGAGTATATATGCCATAGAACAATTATACAAAATTCTAACATCCACCTGCAAATTTAATGTGTTTCAAAGCATAAAATGAATTGGTTTTCACACACTATTCCTTTTTGCCCTAATGATGTCTGTAAGACATGATAGGTAAATCTTAAATCTGCTGCACTGATTTTTTTCTTAAGATGTAATTACATGAATCTTAGAGAGGAAAAAAGAACTCTATTATAAAAGTATGGACAACTCAAGCTGATATGAGGGGGTTTATTGCTGCAACAACAAATGGTTCTCAGGTAGAGATTAATTTCCCTCTTTGCTTCCTGACTAAATAATTACTGATGTCTAAGGCATTGAAAGATTTTCAGAGCCTCTATGCTGCAAGATACTGGCTCATTTCTAGCTATTCTTGCAAAAGCTTCAGAAAATGGGATGCTTCACTGATGCTTGGGAAGGCACACTGAATCACACTGTGGGACTCAGTAAACCAAATATACAAGAAAGGAAGATTATTTTTTGCCTATCACATTTAAACTCCAGACACCATTCACAAACATGGTCTCTGTGTTCATGTGCTTTACCCCATCATATCTGCCCCACAGCTACCTGCTTGAAAAAGTTGAAGGGAAGGTGGGAAAGCAGAAGGGAAAAAGAAGCTGAGAGTCTGTGGGGTCTTAGTTTCGCAGATGTTTGACATTGGAAAAACTTTCAGCATATGGGAGGTCTTATTAACTTTAGTCATTCAAATTCTTTATAATAAGCTTGTGTGTAAGCATTTTGGGGTCAAAGTTTTGATATTTAGAGAAGATCTGCTAAGTCTATGGCAATTAGCACAAAGTGGCAGCTGCTGACAGAGTCTTCTCTTTGTCTTCTTGAGCCAGCGGTGTATCCAGGTGGCCAAGAAGCTCAATGACATCCTGGTTTGTAGCAAAAATACTGTGGCCAGCAGGACTAGATCAGTAATTTTCCCTTTGTACTCGTACTGTGTCCAGTTCTGTGCCCTTCACTTCAAAAAAGACATTGAGGCTACTCAAGCATGTCCAGAGGAGAATAGTGATGCTGGTGAGAGAAAGTCAGAAGATGAGTGGATGAAGGAACTTGGGTTGTTTAATCTGGAGAAAAGGAGGATCAGAGGAGATCTTATTTCATTCTACCTAAAAGGAGGTTTTAGCAAGGTGGGGTTTGGCCTCTTCTCCTAGGTAACTAACAAACAGGATGAGAGAAAATGGCCTCAAGCTGTGGTGGGGAGATTCAGGTTGTACATCAGGAAAAACTTCCGCACTGAAAGGGTAATTGGCCATTGGAACATCCTGCCCAAGAATGTGGTGGAGTCACGGTCCCTAGTGGTGTTTAGGAAATGGCTGGATGTGACACAGTGCCATGGTCTGGTTTACAAGGTAGACAAGGTCTAGTTGATAGGTCAGAGGTTGGACTCCGTGGTCTTGGAGGTCTTTTCCAACATTAGTGATTTAAGATTTTTCCTTGTCAAGTTCAGTTCTCACTGAAAGAGGCCTTAGTAAACCCTCATATTACAGACTACAAACATTAATAAAAATGTATATAACTAAGAATAGAACTCAATAAGGAAAAATACACTATCAAGTGAATGGAAAGAAATCTGAAGAGAAAAACAGAAGTGAAATCCAAGTATTTTGTATGCCTCCTGGACTCTAACTACCTGCATAGTACAGTTGAAGTGGTGTATAAGGAATAAATTCAGTGCTGGTAGCTTGGTATGGATCTGCAGTTGAAGCTTCTGGTTGAGCTGCAGGGTGCAGGAGCCAGAGGCAAGAGTCCATGAAAGGGCATCAACTCTTTGCATAACAAAGGGCACTGACCTATGGCTCAGACAGATGTGGGACACTGCTGGAGTTGATGATCCACAGACTTTTGCATGCTTAGAATGTGAGGGCATAAAATCCCAGTTTCCTTTGGAGGCACCCATCTTGAATGGTTATTTTGTTATTGCACAATGATTAAATTATTTTAATACTGAAGGTATCCAAGACTGCTATGGGAAACCTGAGGTCCAGCTGGTGAGGAAATCTATTGTGTGAGTGTGGTGTGTATATCTGCAGAGAGGCCTGAGTCCCAGCACAAATGGTGAGAGTGTGACTGCCAGAATGGCACCTGAATGATCAGACAGGGATGTACTGTGAGTAGACTAGTGTTTTTCCCCTATGTAAATGTACACATATATAAGGCACACTGCCTCATCTAATATCTAAAATCTCTTTCTAGTACATGTGGGAAAATGCAAGATCAGAATTATTTCAAGAAAGATGTTTCACTGATTTGTTTTGCTGGATTTATAAATCAATAGTTAGAGTTTTTAAACATTAATTCACCTGTTCTCTATACATACTCTCTTATTATTGGAACTGAATACAGAATAAAATGTTTTTTTACCTGGACTGTTAACTTTTTAGTTGTTTAATAGCCAGGTAAGTACCCCAAGGTCTAAGTGGTCACTTACATTAAGTAGAAAGATATTGAAACTGAAGAGTTGGGGAGGGGAGGGGAGCTATTGAAACTGAGGAGTTGGGGAGGCGAAGCGAGGCGAAGCTAGGCGAGGCAATCTATAAGACAGCAGAGGACACGTTATCCTCACAGCCTGTTGCAATAGGATAAGAGGTAATTGTTTTAAACTAAAAGGAGGTAGATTCAGACAAGATACAAGGAAGACATTTTTTACAATGTGATTGTAGAGATACTGGAGCAGATTTCCCAAAGAGATGGTGGATGTTCCATCTACGAAAACTTCGAAGGTCAGATTGGACAGGACTTTGATCAGCCTGATCTAGTCGAAGTTGTCCCTGCTCATTGCAGGGGTATGGGACTAGATGACCGTTAAAGCTCCCTTCAAACACAAACTATTCTATTATTATTTGATTTTGATTCATTTTCATTAATTACTACTTTATGCTTTGTGTACAGGTGATATTGATGAGATGGCAAATAATTTCTCTATCTTTAAAAATATGTATAGAAACTTCACTCTTTGAGAAAGAGAGTAGCACATGTGAAATACTCCTTTTCATCAATACAAGTACTGCATCACATCTATAAAAAGCACATAAAAAGCGCTAAACTGATCTAGCTGTCAAAGAGGAGATCCAGTTGAAAACTGTAATGGTCTTCAAAAGTCTTGATCACAGTGCTGAAATCGCATTTCTGATTTTCACAAAGAGTTACAAGAAACTGACTGCAACACTTTGCAGACTTTAATTAGAATTCAAGTTCTGAATTCACATGAGCTAATGACCCCTGTAAAATGGTTACTGAGACACAATGACATAGATTTTATGTCTGTGAAAGTGTGATATTTGTTTTACTTTCATCATCTTATATTTTGCCTCCTTAAAAGAATAAAAAATTAACCACAATTAGCAAATAACATAATCTGTCTGTATTTATATCATATCATATCGATCTACAGGAGATAAAAGATAAACACTTCTTGCAGCTGAACAGGGCAAGGCATTGAGATTGTCTTGCAGAAACCTATATAATTTATAGAAATCACAGTTTTGCTGTGTTGCCAGTTAAAGTATGCCTTGTCATCTGTTGGGGGTTGTTTTGGGTGCTGTTGTGTTGTTTGGGGGTTTTCTTAATTATTTTCCAAAACCAAAAGACAAAACCCATTATATTTTTAACCTTTGGGTTGTATAACCTGAAATGTTTGGTGAACTGAAAAAACAGACAAGTATTTAAAGTAACATTTCTTTCTTGACACGCATCTGTTCAGATATCTCTTGTTTAATAGTGATATCTTGGCTGTTGTCCAGAGGTTTAATTAGCACTTGCTTACCTAATCTCTTATAGTAGATATTACTATGAATTAAGGGACTCCGAAAATCCCGTATCTGACAAAGCAGGTTTAATAATGAAAATCACTATGTTTTTACATTGTATTTGTCTTGGCAAGAACACCTACTAAAACACATACATTTTTCACTAGCTAGAAAACATGCAGTTGCAATCCCCAAGTTGTTCACTCTTCGGAAAAACAGAATTGAGCAGGAATTAAAATTGAATGAAAACTGGAGGGGGAGTTGCACAGAAAGACAAAGTATACAAGAGAGCATCATTTTCCAGACAGATGTTAATTTGTTTCTCACTGGGTGAAACCGATATGCTGTAATGGAACTGCGTGTATCTTTTGAAATGTTTTTGAGCAGAATATCTGTGTAGCACTGACGGCTGATTTGAGCCCCTGGGTTTGTTGAGTTGTCTGATTTCTTCACATAGGCTATCTAGCTTGGCTCCTCCTTGACAGTTGCTGAGACCAGAGTTTTGGAGACTCGTACTTGCAGGGTGGGGGAAGTTATTTTGTGTATTGCTGAAAGGAGGTGAAAAACCCTGAACTGATGGTCCTCAGAAGCAATGCCACCTTGTTTTTTTCTCCTCTTGCCAGGGATATGGGGAAAGGGATGACAAAATATATTGTTCGTCACTCAATATGAGCCACAAAACTAAAAAGTTGAGATATGGAGATATGATTTTCTTTCACTGGCAAACTGTGTATTACTGTCTCAAAAAAAAAAAAAAAAAAAAAAGGAAAAGTTTATTTGCAACATGGATACGTGTTCTGCTGTACAAGTGCTGACCCTCTGTTTTAGAATTGTATAGTACAATTGTAGAATTATTATCTGTGGCTACAAAGCACAATATTACTTCACATTTCCCTACACTTATTGTAGGACACAAGTCCATCATCTAGTATCATTGGATAACCTGACATCAAGGTTGGTTTTAATTCATCTGTCGTGCTGTAACTTGTCTTTGTTCATTTGCTTCTAGTCAGGCAGATGACCTTTCCCTTCAGCAGAGATGCACAGGACAGCAGGGGCAGGTGATGCTGTTGCAACTCCAAGACATAGTCTCACCTCCCAGGATTCAGTGCTCAGGCTCTCCATCTGCATGCACAGGCAATTCAGCCATCATTAATTTTAAGAGTTTATTTTCACATTCCAGGTTTTTCCCCACAGATCTTTTTCTATTGAGTGGATAGGAAGTTTCTGTTGGGCACTCAGACTACAGAGCTAAAGCAGACAGTGAGTAGTACCCACAATGTCAATTTTCCATATGTTTTACAAGATATGAATTGTATCATTCTTAATAATCATCTCTTGGTAAAATAAAGGAACTATACTGCTTATGACATTGTTTTCTTTCTCTTACAAGAGATTCTCTCTGATAATTCATATCGTTGTATTGGAATCCACTGCTTCTGTATGTGTGCTTTAGTAATAGTTGTAAAATATCAATAATATATCATAATGATGAAAGACAGAATGAAAATTGTATGTAATAGTTCCCCTGGAGTGATCTCAAATTCTGACAGGCAGCATATCAAGTTTTCATTTATGATTTTGTAGTTGTTAAACTGTTTATTTAGGAATATGAGAAAAAAAAAAAGAAGGGAAGGTGACATAAAAATATTCTTCCAGGACTGTAAATATGGTAGCATATATTTGCTTTAATCAAATTGGAGAAAACCAAATGTAAATAACTGAGTATAGACTGATGTGATCATATTGAGAATTGATAAAGATTTCTTTAAGCATTTATTAAAATTAGTAAGTTTGCCTTTTTCTTTAGAAAATGCTAGACTCATCTGCAGCCAACTTGTAGAATCAGTAGCTGAAGCAGCTATTTTCAGTGCTGCTGTTTTTAATTTTGCCTTTGAAATACAATTGATCCAAGATTTTTAATGGATCTTAAAAAGATAAAAAGATTTTTTGTTATTATAATTTAATGCTATAGATACACTTATTAATACTACTAGTAATATCCCTCCTGTTCAAAGGGGAGTATTCCTTGTACAGTAATGGTCAAGATACACATTGATGAGTCAAATTGTTTTTTCTCACCTTTGCATTACAGATGAACATAAATGATGACCATAGGGTGGCTTCGGGGCTTTCACAAATTGCTAGTAACAAATAAGAGAAAATAAATTTGTACGTTTGCACAAAAAGAAGTGTACTATAAACTCACTATAGATAAATGTAAGGTATAAATTAAATATGGGCTGTGAATGACAAGATAGTTTCTAAACGTTTGAGGAAGATTATGAAACAATTTCCAGCAGGTTTTTCAGGAAAAAAACAAAAAACAAAACAAAACAAAAAAACCCAAACATTTAAGTGATCATGGCATAAGAATTGATAAAAGAATCTCTATTTACTCCTTTGATTGAGCTGATAGACAACTAGAAACATTGACCTAGAAGACCTGGCCCTGTTCTACCATTAAAAACAGTGGATTAATTTATTAAGGAAGAGAAAACCAGGACATTTTAAAATTCTTTCAAAGTCTCTACCTAGTAGGTACACTATACAATATTGTTTATACAGTATTTGCTTGTTTGTAACACATTTTATTTAGTGTTTAATTATATATCACATATTTTCATGTGGAAGGTTATTTTCATGAACCGCCATTACATGTTTATTCGGGGTCTTAAGATTTTTCTAGTAAAACAGAATAATGCATTTATATGCAGGTTAAATTAAAAGCTAAACAGCTGTTGACAACTCAAGAAATAGATGGAAATATTAATTTACAAAATCTTCTGTTCTTTATTTATTTTTACCATATATTTATTGTGTAACTTTTTTGATTCTGAGATTTTAAAGTTTAATTTCAAAGTATTTTATCTGCAGTGGTTAATTCTTTTACTATTACATTATGAAAGTCACATTTTCAATATGGCCTGATTCACAAAGAAGTTAATAATTCTACATGTTTGAATGCCTTGATGGGATCTGATATCCAAATGGGTCTTTTAAACAAGCTTTCCACAATAGATCTGAAGGATACTTCAGGCTGGGAAAAAACTGTCACATAACACTGTGAGTTAGTTCTAAAAACATTTTACTATTTCATCATCAATATGCTTATTTGTATCATAATAGGAACAATTTTATATTCTAATGAAAATTTTCCATTGCAGACATTATTTATTAACTGCAACTATGTTGGATATCTGTGGCAAAATAAAATAAAAAAAATAAAACAAAACAAACAAAAAAACCCAAACCAAACCAACAAACCAAACCAACCAATCAACTAACCAAACAAAAAAAAATAAAAAAATAAAAAACAACCAAAAAAACCCCCAAAAAGACTCACAGAAAACAAGTATAAGAATACCTCAAAAAGAATGTGAGGAAGTCAAAGATAAAATGCAAACCTTATATATGAATTAATTTTGTAGTCAGGCTGAAAATTTCCAGTGTGCCTGGAAATCACAGAATAGCACAAAAATATTATATTTCTAAAACCTTTTTGCCAAAGTGAACCTCCCACTCTCTTATGAGTGTGTGTGGCAGTTACTAATTTGCTCTTTTCTGGCAGTTTTACTATCCTTAGCTGCAGTGAGCTCCTCTCTTTTTTAGACAAATATATCTTTTAATAGCTTTGTCAGCTAGCTGGGCTGTAGTCTAGAGGTTGAAAATACAATTTTGTGAAGGGGAGATAATTTTAAAATCTGGATTTGTTATGAAAACCAATATTTGACCAAAGAAAGAGAAAAAAAATCAAGTCTAGTAAATGTTTTATTTCAAATTTTGATATTTTACAATCAGTAGTGTGTTGTTGCGCAATAATATGAATACAAAAAATTACTATTTAACAGCGAAAATTGAATAATTTTTTAGGTTCATGTTGTCTTCTTGTTTTCTTTTCCAACTTCCTTTCAAGAAAGAATTTTTATTAAGATTTACCCAGTTTATAGGCACCCTGATTTCACTGAATTGAACAGATAATTTTGCAGAAGTTTCTGCTGTTATCTCTTCTTCAAAAATTGGATAAAAGGAAATCACAGAGATCGGGTGAGATGCTGAATAGTTGAAAAGAGAAAAGAAGGTCTTAGGTTTCTAATTCAACTTTTATGAGGGGATTATAATGCATAAAAGAATAAAATGTGGTTTGAAATGTGACCTATCTAAAATGTGACTATGTACAAATCTATATAATGTAGGTTTGAACTGTGTTACTATCGCTATTTTGAGAAGAAATATAGCTGGCATCTAGAGAGTAAAAGAAAAATCCAGAAGGGATCAGTTTACTGGTTGTTTTTTTTCCTCTGAGAGATAATATTTTCCAGAAAAAGAAAATCAGTTCTGCTCTGAAGATACTGTGTAAACTCTGGAGAAGAGATTAAATCAACAAAGTGTGAAATGAAAGGATTTTAATCACATTTTCAGCAAAAGTCTCAATATGGCCTTAACTATGAAGTTGCTAATAATATTTTTATAATAATGAAAATGTCATATCATCTAGAGTTCATATATAATCATGTAAATTGTTCAAAATTATGGGATCTGGATTTAAATTTTGATCACTCAATTTCTACACCATAAAAAAGCCTTGCCTTCTTTCATCTGTCACCATTTAAAAAATCTCTTCTGAGGAAATGGAAAACAAGACTCCTGGGGATGCAGACAGAATCTTGAAATTAATACTTATGTACCTTATCCCGTTTATTTTCTCTACTAAATGTGTGAAATAATACAGCATGTGCCATACAGTGAGGTTAAACCCCATCAAATTTCACATATGCCACATATTGGATATATTTTAGTTTTGATTTTATATCCTTACCTCTGGGTTAGTGGCACATTAAACAGCTGATTTGCAGTTGCCATTTCAGTAGGCATGTAATCTTACCTTAGATTTTCTTTATTATGTCTTGCTGTTTGTAACCCTGGATATCATAATATGAATTTTTCTAAATAAAAATAATTCCTAGAAAAATGTTGGCCTCAGTTTAAAAGGTTAACTGAAAGAAAAAGAGATTTGTGCCAAAACATTGCATATTAAGGTCATTCATATTAATCAGTCTTTTCTGTAAGGCTATAACATTTTTATTCATGCTGGTTCAAGACATTGTTTGCTATGGTTAAGCCACAAAAAAATTAAACCTTTTCCTCAGTTATGTTCACTGCTATTAAAGATCAAGTCTTAGAGAAAAGTGGTAATTAAATTGCTGATGACCCGTATAGGAACTAAGGTTACTTACAGACTGCAACACAGCAGTGCAGAAAGCTCAGCTTGAGACAATTTTACTCTCAAAGGCAATATTCCCGTGACATTGAGAAGACCATGTTGTGAAGTAGCTTGATAAATATTATTTCCGACTCTGTTTGCAAACCCAAGTGTAAAATGAGACCAAGTGTCAAATGGGAGACATGTATGACTTCTCTTACTGTTTGGCTAATGTGCTGAGAAATGCCACATGAACAGCCATCCTGAGCTGCTGGAGTGGTACTAATTTACTACTGTAAATTGGAATAATGAATGGCAGTACTCACAAATCCCTGTGGAAGATGTCTGAAAAAATGAATGAGGGGTTGATGTAACTTCTGAATGCTTTCATAGACTGAGCTGATCTTTGAAAGGGAAGTAGAAGTTATGTATTACTTGGAGGTGCTTACAATGACAGTTGTGATCTTTGCAGCTCTCCAGACAGGAAGCTGTGCAGTCTCATTAGCACAGAGTGGCTCCCAACCTGGAGTACAAAACTCAACAGTTTGTGCACTCTACTGCGTGCTAATATTGGACTGTTTCATGCCCAGTTAATGCAGCCTAAGTTTAAGAAAGACAATTTCATCCTGCCTTACAAATATATATAAGCTACTTTTTCCACCTCAAAATAAGTACAGATCTATATACAGGGGAGAAAAAACAACAACCAGAAAACTAAACTAAATTAAACCAAATCAAAAAACATATGTTTGGGGTTTTTTGTTTCTTTGATTTATTTATTTTAATCCTGGCTTCTTAGACAGTCCTGGCAGACTATTGGTCTTTAATTAACAGACAGTTAACATGGTGCCTAAAGACATATTAAAACAACTAGAATGTCCCAAGTATTTTTTATCAAAGGCTAAAAACTGGTAACTTGATTATCAAAAGGGTCTTGTATTCAAGTTAAATATCCTCCCAAATATTTTAATTACTTTGAAATCCAGAAGTTAATGTTTCAAGGCTCTTCTGTCTTCTTACACACTAGAAATTGCAGTCCTCTCCAGCAAGTGACAGACCTTAGCACATGATAAAGAAGTGTTCATCTTCAATCATCTTCATGTGTAGTGTTGGAACATTTTCTAAATTGAAATGTATTTTTTACCCTAGAAAAGGAAATTTAAGGAAAAAATATGAACTCTTGCAAGAATTCACTTATGTGAAAAAGACTTGGATGCTGAAGAGAAACAAAAGAAAACAAGGAGTATAAGCGTTTATGTTAAAGAAAAGCATATGAAACTTTATTAACTGTGTTGTTTTTCCATGCATCTCAGCCTTTCAGAATTATCCAGTCCTGGTTCTTCCTGATATTTTTAATATACTCTTTTTTTTTCTACTTTATTGCTCTTAATGTTATTCCTTTTAGTTTGGGAGAGAAAAGAATAGAAACAGTTTCTTCCTTTCCCCCTCCTCCCTCCCCCCCAGGTAGAAAAATTTCTACTCTTTTATTTCTTCTCAGTCTAGACAAATTCATCTTTGACTGTACAGATGATAGGATCTTTATCTATTTGTCTACTTCAGTCTCATCTCCTTTCTTCTGACATAACTCTGATCCTATATTTCTACATTCCACATGCTGCCTTCCTATGGTATTAGCAGAGGGCTATGACACCAGTGACCCTCAAATTGCACAGCTCCAGATTGCACTCAGCTTTCATTCTCATCAGTATTTCTTATACTACGCAGCCAAAATTCATCATTAATAATTAAATTGTGTATTTAAGTGTGCTTATATGTGCAGAGGAGGACAGCGAGGATACATAGAAGGTGAATTAGCTCTTAAATTGAAAAATCCCTGAAGAAATTTTAAATAATTACAGATCAAAATCTATTTCAGCTCTGTGACCTTATCTTGAAAAGTGTACTAGGGTTTTCTTTACCTCAGTGCATTGGAGGTAGCAAAAAGGCTGCTCAGAGATCAAATAGAGTGAAGCATCACTCAATAAAAGTTAGTCTCAGTGGAATATTTGGGTTATAAGGTGCTCTTACAACCATTTCTAATTTCATTGAATTCCTTCAGTGGCTGGAAAGGTTCAGTATGAGCTTGTATACCAAGTTCTTCAAAGTGGGGGATATGTGCAGAGAGGGATTGTGAGTATGACTGTAATGTGCTGGGAGTGTGCAAACAGGCACGGCCCTGTTGAGTGTGAGTGTGCACATCTCTGTTGTGAGCATGGGTCGTGTGTGTGAAGGGGGCAGTTGCAGCACTTATGGCTGCAAGGCCCCTGCTGTGAGCATTGGATGTAACGGAGGGGCTGGAAGGTCCACAGCTGCAGTAGACAATGCACAGAGCCTTTGTGTAAGGATTGAGGGATAAACACATGAAGTGGCTGTCATCACTGAAAGCTGCTATTGGCCACCCAGCCAGGACAATGACACTGACGAATTATTCTTTAAGAAACCAAAGTATGCCTACAAATACATCACCTTGTCCTTATGGGGTAATTCAACTTGCCAGGTGTTCCATTTGACAAAGTGAGAGGCTGGGAGGGCAAGAGAGACTGTGCAGTGCAGAGATCTTGCTTTCTGCTCCTGCTGCTCTCACCTGCTCACCCAAGGCAGAAGAAGCTGCTGCTTTTGCTGACTCCTGGTGATCAGGGTGTGGGTTCTGCCAGAGCTCTGGGTACAAGAGGTTGACCCAGACGGTGTAGATGGTGATATATTCCTAGTTCTTCTGCAACAGTTTTTTGTGTCTGTTGTCTTCCCCTTGGGAAATCTTCAGATCTGCACTGACTTCACCTTGGGAAGGCTGTTGATCAGTAGAGTCTTCCCTTTGGCAAAGCACTTTGTCAGTGTGGAGGAATCAGGACAGCTCTTGGATTTTCATGTCTCTCCACTGGGGCAGTTTTTCGTGTCTCTCATCCTTTCATTGTGAAAAATATTAACATTTCTCATATTCCCACTGAGATAGCTGTTGGACTCTCACATCTGCCCATTGGTAGATCTCTTTCTATCTCACATCTCCCTGTTGTAAAGGCTTCTGATATCTCTCATATTCCCATTGGTACAAATTGTGGACACTCACTTCACCATTAGAACAGCTCTTGGTCCAAGGAGTATTGCTACTCTTCCTCCTCCATGAGCAAGGCCCACTCATCAGTGTGTGGCCCTGGCAGATCTTTCCTCCTCGTTGCCTTTTCCAACTTGTCACCTGAAGGCTTCCAGCAAGTGAGGTGAAGGGCAGGGGGACAGGGGGCAACAGTGGCTTTGAGAGACAGGTACCTGGCTCTCTGCCCCTGCTGCTGTTACCTGGTCACACAAGGCAGGAGAAAATGCTGCCTTTGTCATCTTTTTTGCCTTCAGGAGTGAGAGGTGCAGTGCTCTTCTTCCCGCATGTGCCTGTGGTACACCTGAAACTGCTGGAGGTCCACCTGCAGAGCAGAGGAGGAGGAGGAGGAAGAGGAGGAATGAGATGGAGACAGCTGCATTGGCACAGCAGCAAACCAATGGCCAGATGGCAATTTGCCTGTCAGGCATGCAAACTTATAATATAGAGACAATGCAAGAGTTTTGGGGGGTTTTATATATATGTGTGTGTGTGTGTGTGTGTGTGTGTGTGTGTGTGTGTGTACGTATAGCTTGCTTTTTCTCGGTTCGATGACGCTGATAAGGTTTAATTTTTCAATGAGTGTCTACCACATTACATAGGTTTAGAGAAAAGATCAGTTGAAACACAACTTTTGAGTTTGATTTGACTTAAACTGTGCAATTCCATTTCAATGATGTGCTGGTTTTGGCTGGAAAAGAGACAATTTTCTTCACAGTAGCTAGTAGGCAGCTATTGAAACAATACTTGCAGTAAATCAGAATATTTTTCTTTTAATTTTGGATGTTATAATTTGGATGCCTAAAGTCTAAATCCCTTCTGCTATGCAACTTCCATGCTGAACTCTATGTCTAATGGCGTAATTCAGTTTTCATCTTTCATCAAGAGTTTTTTATGACAGCAAGGATTTTGCAGGAGAGGATCAATAAGAAGTATAGTTGCTAAGGCAAATTTGAACCATCTTACGTGATTGTGAGTCCCAATGTCACTGTAGAAAAAAACAGTCCTAAAATCAAATAAATATTCTGTCTGTTCACCAAACCAGAATGAAAAAAAATGTTTTATAATATATCAAAAATGTATCTTTCATTTGAAGATGAAAAATTTTTCTGATTGAAAATGTTTTCAGAATTTAATTCCAAAAATATTTCTACGGCATAGAGTCAGGGTGCAAAAATGTATTTCAGTACAATAATATTCTGTTTTCTTTGTCTAAAGAGTCTTAATATGGTTTTGGATGTTCTAGGAAGCAGCATTATGAAAGAAAGAAAGAAAAATGCTCTGATGTTTTGATTTTTTGTCATTGAAATTCAATGCAGCTAAGCACATTAATGGGCTTACCTGATCCACAAAGGTACCCGAGGAAGCTTTTTATCTGAATCTTGTGGGATTTAGATTCCTAACTCAATTAAATCCACTCTATTTCCTTAGATTTATTTCAACCAAAACATTCATACTAAGCTTTAAAGTAAACTTTGGTGAAAGGAGTATAGTTTTCTTCTCAAACTCAAATAATAGTGATTTTAATTTCCTTTGGCTAATGAGATTAAAGTACTGAACTACTGCATTACTCTGGTGACCTCTTTCTCTTTGGTAAGCTGTCTCAAGTGTGGTAAACACGGTGTATGAGAACAGAGGAAATGTCAAACTGGGGAGCAAAGACTTACAAAATTTAATAACTTTCATAAGCTTTAGCTTCTTGACTTAATATGGCCAAAAAAAAAAAAAAAAAAAAAAAGGAAAATGCCAGATGCTGTAATATGGGTTCTTCTAAAACAGAAAAAAGTGTACAAACAGATTTATAATGACTTTTGGTAATCCATGGAGTGCAGATTTACTGTAGTTAATATTTTCTCTTTAAAGTTCAGTTAATATTGTTGTTCCTTAGTAAGTCTTTTGAGAAGTTTGTTTTGGCTTAAACTACTGTGTTTTGTACTTAGTAACATCTGCAAGAAAAGAGCATATCTCATAAAAACTAATTTAATTTCTATTTCATAAGCAAATGGGTCCTTTCTTTAGCCATTTGATAATAAATTATCCCAGTGTTACAAATGTATAGAAATTTTTAGTGTGTTTTTGTAGAACAAGCATACTTTTTTTTGTTTTTGTCACCACAGTCTGTTATACTTTACTTTTAGTAGTCATTAAATAACAGTATTTTTTGTATAAAAGAAGACCTACAAATTGGTAATGGCTGTTTCTTATTTTAGTTAGTATATATATTTTCTAATTATTATGGTAGTTGATGTTGTGTTGTGTGCTGGTAATGAGCTTCAGAGTAATGTCAAGAATTTATTTTTCTTTTGTGTCATTCACAAAGGGCTCTGGGACTAAAAAGAAGTGCAAAAAAGAATGTAAATGTGCCTTTTTCTAAAGCTGAGTGCTTGTCTAAATGTACACAGAGCAAAGCACCAGTATCAGTGTATATTTTTTGAAATTCATTAAGATATGTAAAAGCAAAACATAAAATAGACTTTTAAATGGACAACCATGTTTTAAAGTAAACGTGTCACCTGCTGAAGATATAGCTACATGAAGGATGTGGTTTGTGGGGATTTTCTCCATCTTTAATCGTTATTTACCCCTGTCTTATGGTAGCACAATACAGGTCCTGATCTGACCTGTCCTGTGTAAAATCCTCCTGGTCTCCCTGTACAAAGGTGCTCATTGCCAGGCCACACGGGGTGTCATGAGGGAAAGCTGTAACCAGGCCATAAAGCAGCTGCCCTTCCAGACCTCTCTGCTGCCCCTGTGCCCCCTTCTTCCTCCCAGGTCCAGCCTTTCAGTCCATCTCTGCTCCACTGACCTGTCCAAAAAGGTCCATGGGAAGAAGACATATTCTGTCCTCAAATGTCTAAATGTTTCTGAGGTGTCTCACAATTGCCAATGGTTACTAAAGCCTTGCTTAACAGACTCCTAATGGCACCATACATTTGTATTAGCGTATTGATATAAATGTTGGTGTCATATCCCTGCTCAAGAATACTGTAATTGCTGGGTCAGTTCTTTTTGCATGCAAATGCACACACACTTAATCAAATTGAAGCAATGATGTACAATGAAGATTATTTTAAAATTCTTGCCAGTTCTAGAAAAAATAGATAACTTTTTCCTTGTGAGTAAAGAAAAAGAAAAACTTCCTGGAACTGTTTTGTGCTCTTAAACACTATACTGCATTTTAACTTCTATTATGATTGCAGGTATAGACACAAATATGTGTCTGACACGTATATGACGTTAAATAAATCCTTACCTACCATTTCAGTTTGATAGAACTACCTGTAATCAAGAAATAGTCATCAAAACCACTCAGAATTATATGCAATTAACATATTCTTTCACAAAGAATATTGGTATTTTAAATCCAAGATTACATTTTCAATGTATTAACTCTCTCCCAGTAGAATAGATTAATAAAAATACGAAAGAAATACGAAAATTTTTAAAATATGTACTATTCCTGGTACCATCATGGACTGTTTATACTTATTAGTTATATGGTTAGGACTTTTGATCTTTGAAATTTAAAAGCAAAAATTGATCCTTTGATTCAAAGTTTGAAATGAAGTCTTTCTTTGGGTCTCAGTTCTTTCTGAAGCTCTCATTGCAATACTTTGCATTTCTGCACAGTTCTAGGCAAACAGTCACGATAAAGCAGCTTAAGAAATTTCCACCAGATAAGTCACAGCAACAAGATGTTTACACTCTCCTGTGCGGATGTTGTAATTTGATTAATTTTAATCCTCTTGTATTATGAAATAATCTGCTGAATTTTCTTATATTTATTCCAAGTGGACAGTTTGCACATATTTAGTTATCACAGTTCAGTTGATATTCAGCAACTTTGTGATATTCAGCTGTTGAGTTTTTTTGTAAGAAAGAGTTTAGAAGTATACAGTGCAGCTGTTACTGAAGTGCTATTGAAATTCCAACATCAAAAAATCCTTGATGTTCCTCATAATCTCCAAAATGAAGCGAGTAGCAAACAGAATGTATTTTCAGAACCAGTTTCAATAATGAGAGATTATGGAAGAGATTAAATAATTTGCCATCTGCTGCACAACATGATACACCAGTATGGGTCCAGAAATTCTCTTTTCTTGGAAGTCTCCTTTCTAAAAGGCACCCTTACATGTGCTTGTTCAATTTTTAGAATTAGTGTAACCTCTTCCCATGGTAGTTTCTCTTCAGGCTGGGTAACTATTTTGTTTTAGTCACTTCGTCAAATCATTCCAGAGGGAAATCTAAGACTTAATTTCCTCACATGCTTATCTTGAGATTCAGAATCTAAACATATATATGTAATATATGTATAAAAGTTAATACAAAAATTATATAATACATAGACATTGTATGACAGTGACACTGAGTAGAAGTTGTCTTTCAAAATAAATCATACTATGTTTGGGGAGCAGGGAGGAAAGAGATTTGTACTCTTAAAGTTCTAAATGAACCACAGATAATCCAGTATAGCCACATAAGGAACAGAGAATTTAGAACTGTCGTCAAAGTTGTATAGTACACATAACAAACAAGAAAAAATTAATTTCAGAGAGGCACAGAAATTAATGCCATTGAATGTCAGGCTGTGGAGATTAATCTAGAAACAAACTCTTGTGTTTTGTGGCTGTTGATTACATTATGCTGCCATCTCTATGCTGTAACTGTAAATGTGCAGACAGTCTCTGAGATGAATAATTGAAAGAAGATAGCCTACAAAGGCACACAGAAGATTAGGAACATGTGTACTGGGTCTGGCTGAGGTAGAGAGATTTTTATTCATAGCAGCCTTTATGGTGCTGTGTTTTGGATTTGTGACTAAAAGGTGTTGATAATGCACCAGTATTTTGACTATTGCCGAGCAGTGCTTGCACCATCACTCTTTTTCCCATTCTAGTCTCCAGGGTAGATAGGTTTAGGGATAGGGGCAAGATATTGGGAGGGGACACAGCTGGGACAGATGACCCAGATAGACCCAAGGGATATTCCACACCAAATAACATCACACTCAGCAATAAAAGCGGGGAGGTTTTGTCTATCAAGGCAGCAATTTTTCAGACTATCTCTGCTTTGGTTTGCTCGTGGGAAGTGATGAGAGGGTGCCTTTGCATCACTTGGGATTGTTTGGGTTTTTTCAATTTTCTTCACTTCCTAAACTATTTTTGTCTTGACCAATGAATTTTCTCACTTTTGCTCTTCCTATCTTTCCCATATCTTTGTGTGTGTGTGTGTGTGTGTGTGTGGCTTAATGTTGAGAAGCTATGTAAGTACTTGGCTGCTGGCCTGGAGTCAGCCCACCAAGACCTGCTCAGTCAGTATGAGCCAGTCTACCTTTAATATGTGTGTTTATGAAGCCTCCTAATTTATATGACATGATGAAGCAGAATAAGAGGGTTTGAAAGCAACAGGAGGCACTGAACGAGCAACAGAGAAGAATTCTTTGTTTAGAGTAGGAATTTAAGAAATTCAGCATTTGTTCCTCTGTCGGTTGATCTGTGTTGCACTGTATATTTATTCTATTTTTTTTTCTTAAAAATAGCTTTCATGGCTTAACTTTTTCTACAACATAATAATGAAAATTAGATATTTAGTATTAATTCAGACAAAAATACTATTTAATTTGGATTAGATTAGGTAAAAGAGAGAATGACAAAAAAATTCTAACTACCTAAACATAAAGTTATTTTCATGCTTATTGTGCCTCTAAGTAGTCCAGTAGCTAGGTATATATACTCTGTTTCATCCTATTGCAGTATTCTGAAGCCATGAGACACAGCATTTTTAATAATTTATACCAACTATAAATTTGTTTTTCATAATTCCTCTTCATGTGAGCAGTGCATTTGCAAAGGTTTCTCAACTACTAAATTTGCCACTTTTAAAATTTATCTCAAGTGGAGCTTCAATAGGTGTAATTTTTAGGAGCTAACTAATTGAAATTAAAATAAAATGAAATAAAATAAAAAATAAAATAAATAAGTAAAATTAAAAACAATTTTTCTGTCTCTCTCAAATGTTTTTCAACATCTTCTTTTTCCAGTACTAGCACCCTCTTCCAACATACACCATTTCAGACTGAGAACACAATATATAAGTTTTTAGCCTATAACTTATTTTTACAAGAGTTTTCAAGAGAATGAAAAGTGGCATTTCAAAATGAAAACACTGTATCAAACAGAAGTGCAGCAGATCAGTATGCAAAGCTATAATAGTACTCTTAGTGCAAAAGGAAATTAATTGTGTATAAAATACCTGTTGTGGACATTTAATAATACTAATATAAAAAAAAAAATCATTATTTCCAGTTTTGTAATGATACTACTTTGAAAGAACAAAATCTAAGCAGTCTAAGAATAGATCTGACCATGTTCTTTCTTGTCTCCATAGTGTGTTGCATTTCTAAGCTCTGCTTCTTCGTTCCTTTGAGAGCTTTTTTTATAGCAAATAAAATCATACACAAGCCAAAAATAGACAATCTTTGCATGTCTTCATAATGAGCACCCACACTAGAATACCATGTGTTGTTGCATAGAGGTAATTAGCTCAGGCACTTTAATGAGTGTGCTATAAAGTATATTTTTTATTTTTTTTTAAGATAGCTAGTCTAAGCAAAAAGCAGAAAAAAAGAAACAAGCAGAGTAGAGCGAGAGAATCCAGAACAGACTGGGATTTTGATGGTAAAATGTTATGAAAAATTGCTTTAAAGAAAGTAATCTTGAGTCATATGCATCATTCAACAAACTTTGATCACTCAATAAACTTTTGAAAAGGTGTTTTATGAGGAGTTAGTTAAGGAGAGCCTCTTTCCTTGTGTATTGATTTCTCTGTGGCCAGGATTTGGTAGCAGCGGGGGGGCTGAGGGGGAGGCTTCTTCGAGGAGCTGCTGGAAGTTTCCCCATGTCCAGCAGAGCCAATGCCTGCCGGCTACAGGCTGGGCCTGCTGCTGACCAAGGCCAGGCCAATCAGCAGTTAAAGGATCACCTCTGTGGTAACATATTTAAGAAAGAAAGAAAAAAAATTTAGTTAGACAAAGATAGCTGCCAGAGAGGAGCAGAGTGAGAACTCGTGAACAACGCAGACACCAAGGTCAGTGCAGAAGGAGGGGGAGGATGTGCCCCAGGTGCCAGAGCTGAGATTCACCTGCAGCCCGTGGGGAAGCCCATGGTGAAGCAGCTGTGCCCCTGCAGCCCATGGAGGACCACAGGAGTGCAGAGATCCACCTGTAGCCCGTGGAGGAGCCACGCCGGAGCAGGTGGATGCTGGGGGAAGGCTGTAACCTGTGGGAAGCCCATGTCAGGGCAGAGTTCTGGCAAGGAACTGTGGCCTGTGGGGGAGAGGCTCCCACGCTGGAGCAGGATTCTCCTGCTAGGACTTGTAGCTTGTGGGGGACCCATGCTGGAGCAGCCTACACCTGAAGGATGACACCCTGTGGAATGTGACCCATGTGGCAGCAGTGTCTGAAGGGCTGCTGCCCATGGGATGGACCCTCACTGGAACAGTTTGTGAGAGGAACTGTATCCTGTGAGAGAGACTCACACTGGAGCAGTTTGTGAAGACCAGTCTCTCATGGGATGGGACCCCATGGAATGCAGTTGGAAGGACCCTTCTTTCCAAGCAGCGGCTGAAAACAGCAGCTGACCATAACAACCCCCTCCTCCACCTCTCCTTTTCCCTGAGCCACTGTGGGAGAGGAGGTTGGATGTAAGAAGGAGGGGATAGGGGGAAAAGGTGTCTCTTATTGTCACTCGCTCTTCAGGTCTGATCTTGTTAGTAATAAATTTAACTATTATTCCCACATGGAGTCTTGTTTTGCCTGTGGTGGTGATTAGCAAAGGATCTGTTATAGTCCTTGTCTCAACTGATGAAACCTCTCGTTATATTCTCTCTCCTCTATTGCTGGGTGAGGGGGAGTGAGAGAGTGGCTGTGGTGGGTCTCCGGCATTCAGCCACTACACCTTGAAATATTATGCCCCATATTCTCCACTCTACCCAAAAATCTTACTCCACTGACATAATATTATTATTATTAGCTTTCTATTTTCAGCATGGAATTTCACCCTGAAAATGATACATATGATACTGAAAAGTTAAGGAGAAGACTTCCTCAGTAACGGTGAATATTCTGTGTGCTGGGTCCTATAGCAGGTACAATCTGCAAGAACCTTTTTTATCCAGCAAAATGATCTCATTATTAAGACAGTGATATAGTGTAGTTTATCTCATACCCTGAAATCATTCAGGGAAATAACTGAGTGGATAATATTTATCTTGGACCCTGTCTTGTGCTATTATGTGTAGCAATAACTGGCAGCCTTTTTAAATAGACATCAGGGACTACAGCCATTCATTGGAAGACAGTTCTGAAATTTCAAAGCTGTTAAATTATTCAAGTACTTTCCAATTTTTAGAATAAAAGTTGATTGACTACTTGATGATGTGATGATATAAATAAAAACATTGAAAAGTATTGGGTGTACTTTTTTCCCCACAGTTGCTTTGAACCGCCATAATTGTAGATGTTGATTTTGTGTCAGTAGCAGCCACAACTACGAAGGGAAACATTTGATATTTTCTTTGGTCAATTCCCTACTTATACACAGAAAAAGAAGAAGAAAAAAAAAAAGTCCTATCAAAATAGAAATGGACTCAGTTGCAATATGAATCTGAAAAAAAACGCCCTCGGTCTATTTAATTTTACCAAATCTGGATGAAAATTAAGCTTTTGCTGTTCTCTGTCCCTATTTACAAAATCAATAAAAAGAGTGTTTAACATATAAATATGTAATATTTGTAATCTGGCAACGTCAAGATAAAAATCTAAAGAACTCTCTGCATGTATGTTTGTGTCTTTTAGAATGTCTTTACATTCTTCAGGGAATTTAAAAAACGGGATTTTAATTAGGTTTCTGATATATCCAAATTCTCCTAGTCTGAAAGAATGCACGTGTGCTGTACACATCACATGCAGAGTGTACATAGTGTGTCAGTTACAGTGCATGTGTGCTATCATCAGTCTGAGTGTTCACCATAATATAATGTTAAGGACATGAAAGTCTGTTTTCCTTTCAATTATGCAGTTTTAAGCCTCTGTTTATATTCCTCAGTTACAGTGGAATGAGAGCACTTTGGACAGTTATGTCCTGAAATATCCTGGTTTTCACAAAATATCACAGAAGGATGTCTGTGTCTTATGATGGGAATGGTGAAATTCTATTATATCTGACGAAATTGCATTAGCACCTTCTCACAGACGAAGACACATTGGCTGAGCAGTTATGCGAGGTATTTCCGGAAAGATTTTTAAGGTATTGAGCCTTCCAGCTTTAATAAGGTTAATACAGTTTTAAGTGACTTGAATGTCAGTGTTGGCAAAGTTTAACTGGTATAACATTTCAGTAAGTAGGACAAGAAATACTCTCATGTTCACTTCATTGAAAGATCGCGTTGAGAAGAGGACACAGTTACGATTGTCACTGAGTGTAACTGCACTAAAGCAAGGAATTACAGAATGGTTGAGGTTGGAAGTGACCTCTGAAGGTCATATGGTGTAAACCCCTGTTTAAGCAGGGCCATGTAGAAACAGCTGGCTTCTTAGTATCAACAAGGATGGAGCCTAGGACACTTTTTACCAATGCTCAGTCACCCCTGCAGTAAAAAAAGAGCCTACTGAGTTTCAGTTTCTGCTCATTGCCTCCTGTTACGTTACTGGGCACCAGTAACATAACAGAGCCTGGCTCTGTCCTCATTGCACCTTCCCTTCAGGTGTTTGTATTCACTACTAAAACATTTTCCCCTAAGCCTTCTCTTCTCCAGGCTGATTAGTCTCAGCTCTCAGCCTGTGCCCATAGCAGAGATGTTCCACTCCCTTAATCACCTTTGTGGCCCTCTGTTGAACTATTTCCAGTCTGTACATGTCTCTTGTATTCAGGAACCCAGAGCTGGACACAACACTTCAGGAGTGGGCTTACTACTGCTGAGTTTCATAATGTTCTCTGTGGTTTTAAACGTGACTATAGAATATCTGGCAGCATATTTGCATAAACCTTTTTAACTGGACTGCAGATGAACCTTAGCCTGCCTTTATGAAAAATGGCATGCTGAAATAAAGTCAATGGTGTCTGCTCTGCATCCTTCATTCAATACAAAGGCTTGAAGCAGAGTTGATGTCATTCTGCAGTATATATAGTCTAATGAATTCAGCCAGCTCAAGGAACTGGGAACCGTTAGAACTGAATATCCTGAGAGAGAAAACATGACTAACAGACTAATATTATAAACCAGTGAAAGGCAAGATTACAATTTGATGATAAACTATGATGAAGAACCTATTGCCATGTAACTTATATAATGAAAATAACGATGCTAAGAGGTGTCTGTTAATTCATTTTTGGCATGGGGATTTAGAAGTAGAGAGAAATAGGAACAGATCAGTGATAGAATGCTCTTTCAGGAATGTACAAAATGAAATTATTGAAGACATAATTAAATTCTGAAATAAATGGAAGGTAGTTTCTTAGAGTCCTATGGAGAAGCTAATAGTGTAGCTTTCTTTCCATTCACTTCAATTTCTGCAAGAGTACAACTAAGTCTTATTAGGACCTTGTAACTTAGTAATTTTAGGAACTGTTATGAAAATTGGAAAAGGGACATACTATTTTCCCTTCCTAGTCTCAAAAGTAAATGCAGGAGGATACAGCCCAAAGATATTCAAGATATTTCTTAATGTGAATTCTGTTTCAAATGAAAATTCGTTCAGAAGTTTTTATTATTTTTTTCCTGCATCTTTCAATGTGGTTATCAAACTTAGGTTATTACTTGCACAGTGATGTGTGAAGATGTCCAAGTCTTTCTTATTTTGCATGTATAATAAGCACTGTGGTATTATCCAAATACAGATCTAAAAAAAAATCACTATCTGGTATGTTATTCTCCCAAGTAACAGATCAAAACATTATATACTTTTAAAGTGCTAACACTGCTTTATCTTGCACAGTACTTTGAATTCTTTGTTTTGAAAAGTGATTTTCTAAGCTAGCTAGGTATCCAAGATATTTTAAACTTAATGAAGTGTCGCATTCAAGGTTCAAATATTTGTATGAGACATAGATACTAATTTTAAGATGAAAGAAATTGTCCTTAAGATATACTGATGGCTGTCTACTGAATGATCGAGGCCTAATTAACTAGTTGAGGCTGAACACTGAGTTTTTAAGTGAATGTCCATGGCTGAAATGCCTTAAGAAAAAATTATAAGCTTTTGTTTTAGAAGCCATTGTGTAAAATATCTCTTCTCCTTTTGCTGTTTTGGTATTCTTAAGTAAAAATAAAAAAGAAGAGGAAGGAAGGTTGTTATTTGATTTTCTGTGGGTTTTTTGTTTTCTTTGGTTTTGGGGTTTGGTTTTGTTGCTGGAGTTCAGAAACTCAAACAAATCTAGTATTGCTTTCTGAGGAACAGTTATTGTGGGACTGTCCTAGTAGTGGCTAATGTTATTCATCAGGAAAAAACAAAGTCGTTAATAATTTAAATTAATTTATATTGTACTTCAGGAATTCCAAGTAAGATGTGCTTTACATGTTTTTTTGAATAATCCATTAAAATTACTGGCAGTAGTTTTCCTGGCAGTATCTTTATGCACATTCGCTCTTATTTTAAAGACAATTTTTCTTCCTCCTTCATATCTAACTCAAACTGTCACAATTTTTGATTCAGACCGTAGCTTTGTGCCAATATCTTCTGAGACTTCATTTATGTGATTAATCTGAAGATATTTGATGAATGCAATTCAGATTGGGACACCCTGTGTACCACATGGCTCTGTGTTGCACTAATTTTACTCCAGTATTTTATAACTGGTCATGCTGGAGTTCCACAAAAGGTAAAATAGCAATTATTGCTCGGTTATCTCAAAAATTATCAACATTTAGCAATAAATGCCCTAAGAACTCTGTCTAGTATAGAAAAGTACATGACATTAACACTGTGAAAATGCAATTAATTTTCCAGGAATCAAGAGTCCTGCTAGTCACTCAAAGGACTTTTTCTCAAATGCAATGCTTTCCCACAATAAAGGTTGCTGTGTGAATAGTGTTGTCCAAAGCCTTTGACAATCTCTTGTCATTTTCTCTTCTCTTCCAGCTGATGGATGCACTGACTGGTCTGTGGATTACAAGAAATATCAAGTTTTAGTGGGAGAACCTGTTCGTATAAAATGTGCACTCTTTTATGGATATATTAGAGCTAATTACTCACTGGCCCAAAGTGCTGGACTTAGCTTGATGTGGTACAAAAGCTCTGGACCTGGAGATTTTGAGGAACCTATAGCTTTTGATGGAACCAGAATGAGCAAAGAAGAAGACTCCATTTGGTTCCGACCAACAGTGGTACAAGACAGCGGTCTCTATGCATGTGTTATAAGGTACAATATTTTGATATACTGCATTTTAATTAACAAATATGAAACACGGTTCTAAACAGTGAGATTTTTTGTCAAAGGCTTTCTTTTTTTGACTATGTTTTCTTCTCCTCTTAGCATTCCCTTTCCTGATGCATTTGATGCTTAACTAGAAATTACTATTGAATGTCTTGAACATTTTAAATTTGCTTTTATATAAATTTAACAATTTCTAACAAAATCTAAAATTGGTAAGGTTGAGTGAGACTGAATAAGTCATCCGTTCCTGATTCTGTTTTCAGTCTTGCAATCACTATCCTAAAAAGTTTCTTTTTCACATTTAGATTTAGTTTGATACAGAATTCATTAAATGGTTTTATTTAATCAACTTTTTTTTTTTTTTTTTTTGTTAAAAATGTGCTCTCTGATGTAAAGTAGTTGCATCAAGGAAAACAGAAGGTGAAATTTCAGCTTTTTTACAGACATAACATCTCCTTGAATCACATCTGGCTTAATCCAATAATAGAGGCTGGGTGCCAGATGTCTTCCAAAATTATTTAACCTTCTGATTCATCAAGCTTTATCATCATATATTGGACTAGATTCTCTTTCCTTCTTTCTTCAGCAGCTTGTTTCTGCAACTTTAATACACTGAGATATTATTTTCAGCCCTTTACAGTGTTCCTCTGTATCTGCACATCTATAAAAGTGTTCTTGTTACTAATACACAATAGAAAGGGTCAAAAACAAAGCATAAAGACACTGAGTGGCTAGAAAAGCAAGTGGCATGACACAGTTATTCCAGGGATGCAAATTAAATAAAGAAATTGTTTTACCAGAACCTGGAGTTGTGTATTGTCTGCCACCATTTTTTTATTTTGGAGTTTTATTTTAATGTTAGGTAGAGGGACAGGGAGCATGGTTTGTTGTCTGGTTTGTGTGTGGTAAAGGAGATTTTTAATAAATAATGTGTTTATAAAAGCATTTATTCTATGAGCTATTTGCATAACCTGTGGGACTTTTCATCACATCATTTGTTCAACACCATTTTCCACATGATTTTCCTGATGATTACATCTCTCTTTAAAAGAAAACTACAAAAACCTAAAAGTTGCATGACTTAGAGACCATTTAGTTATGTTTACATTAATATTTTTTCAGATAAATGTGCAACTAGCCATAAAAATGAAAACATTTTGGCAATTATTCCGCAGTTATTTAAATTACCATAATTAATATCTTCTGCTTATATAGAGAAAACCTTAATTATCTGATGTTGCACTTTCCAGCAAAAATCCCTTATAAACAGAATACATTAAAATGTGGTTATCACCTTAACCTATATTTATGTCATATGTACATGGATTCCTTTTTAGTCTGGAAGTAGGTAAGGGCAAGTTTTAATCTGCTTTAAACTACATGCTGCTTCTTTAGCACATGCTTAATTTCCAGTTGTCAGTGCTTATACATGTAGATTAATAATAGATTTTAAAAAAATAAAGTACTAATTACTTGTTATCTAGAATATTATTATTACAAGTTACATAGCCTTTCACCTTGAGGAAGCCCACTAGTATTGCCTAAATAGTTGTTATTAATATGTCTAAGCTTGTTGTATCACTATTTCAACTTTAAATTTGTTGGATGGAAGCTTTCAAATGTATGAGCAAGACAGTTATTGGTAGAAGACAAAATCGTCATTTCAGTATCAGAGGAATATACTCTGTTATGCATGTTTTGTGCATATAGTCAAGGGTTACTTTTAAGTAGGTTCGAATGCCCATCTAGAATCTAATTTAAAACTTCATAATTTAGGTTCCTGAGATAAACATGTATTTGATTTCTTAACCTGAAACAAAATTAAATACTCACCAGTATAATGATTCTCTTTTCCTTGCCATTCCTTCAGATTCTTCAACTATAAAGTGATTATCTGACAAAAAACACCTAAGAGATTGAAGTGATGCTATCTGACAAAATCATGTCCTCTACCTGTACTTCCAATGTAATTGCTACAGAAATATTTAAATAAAATGCTCACTGTCTACTGCTCTTTGTTGCTTTTTAATGTCATCGCTGAAATCAGAATACTCAGCCCTTCTGCCACCTTATGTTGTATACTGGTAGAATGTACACAAGACTCTTGAGCAAGACTAGTGAGCAGGAACTATAATGTCTTTCAAGGAACAAAGTGAAGATTGCAAGGATAGTACTCAGGAGTTTTTTCTTCAAGATTTGAAGTTTCTGTTCATTTTAATGATAAAGCTTTAAACTACTTCAGAATGCTGTTATAAGCTATTTTAATTTTGATAACCCAGTAGAGAATCTCAGTTAAGACACTTAAAATGACCTACTAGCAAACATATTCAGTGTGATGCTTGCAATAACTTGTGTAGGAGAGCAAGAAGAAATGTACCTGAGAGGTAATGAGGGAAGGAAGTAAACTGTAAATAGGCAAAAGCAAAACTGCATTATGAGTAAATGACTCTGCCTAGTTTTTATTTTAAACTCAATTGAAGAAGTGGAACAGTCCAGTACTTATTTTATTTTTTGCTCAGAAGCTCCTTCCCAGTTCTGTGCCTTTGGTACCCATGCCAACAATAAGAAAGAGAAATATGTTTATTGCAAGGGATGTGTGGAGAATAATATGCTAGAACAGCCTGTATAGCATTAATTGGGGAAAGAGCAGTTATTGGACAAAACTAGTTTTTGTAGTGACTACATTACAGTAGAAACATGGAATTTCATCAAGTAAAACCATTCATTTTTTCAGTGAAATTAACCTGGGGATAGTAATGAATGCTTCTTCCTTAAGAAGCATATATATATATATATATATCATCATTAGTCACTATTGCTGACAATAACCCCTCCTTAATTTCTTATCCCTGCTTTTCTTTATATGGAAAGCTGGCTGTCATAAAGGAATTAGGAAAATCAAAACTGGGCCCTATTATCAAGGCACTGGTGTACATTTATAGCTATAAACAGACTCTTAGAAATAGTTTTCAGCTTATTATATTCAATACAAGGACTAAGAACTAATTGGTAAAAAGGTATGGGCTTATACCTTGCTTTCAAGGAAGAGAATAATGTAGTTTATTTCAAGTAAAGCAATGTACAATTCAGGTGCAACTTCTCTGTGTTTCAATTTTAAGGAAGCAAAAGATATAAAATATTAAGTCAGTGGATGTCACATCACATGGTTGCTCGTTGTTTATCATATATGGAGAATAAATATAAGTAGATAAGCTGCATGAAGAGTTAATGTATACATTCAACTCTAACTCCCAGAAATTATGTGTTTCTGTCTATATATTTCTATAGTACAACAGTAAGTAATAAGTAATTTCTGCCAAATGTTCTGCCTTCAATGTTGAAAAAAAAAGCTAAAATGTTGTTCCCATCAAACCAATGTTTTCTTCCTATATTCATCTTTTCCTTCCCTGCCTGAAAATGTCAATTCCAGCATTTCCAGCAGTTGCCCAGCATAATATCAACTTAGGTCAGTGGAGCCCTGGAGGAAGGCTGCACTGGGATTTATGCTAATGTACTACAATGGGTTATATTGAAAATGACAAAATAAGTTTTTTATACATTCAACCAGAGTTTTGCATTGGTATGGTGAATGGTGTTAATGCTTAGAAATCATCTTTATCTTCACATACAGTCCAGACATTTCTGGACCTGAATATGCTCTTGTGAATGACTGTTGTTTTTAAACTTGTTTTGAATGAAGTTTTACATTTTTAGCTAGAAAATCTCAGAGCTTGAGATAGTGCATTTTTCCTTGAAGACACCTGTCTGAACTTAAAGCATTTTTCCTCCATATGTCCATATTTGTCCATAATGATGGTGGTAGTAGATTATTTACTGTTCTGTATTTAAGTCTTCGTGAAGACTTACATGTTTTAGAATCCTTAAGGTTGGAAAAGACCTCCAAGACCATCATGTTCAACCTTTGACTGAACACCACCATGTTGACGAAACTGTTGCCTGGCAGCAAGATAAGAAAATTGAGACAAACGTGCAGTTTGCAGTGGTGAAGGGAAGAACAGCTTTACTGTTGATGCCTGGTCATCCAAAGAGAAAAAGACTAACAATCTCTTTATAACTTTCTTAGTGCCCACCCATCATACTATCCAACTAAAGTCCATCTTACTACTATGTCCCTTATACATCCAACACAATTGTCTCTTATTACCTGTCCCCACCCAGGCCTGCCCGAACCTTCCCTTCCCTTCTCGAACCTTCCCTTCCCTCGCCTTCCCTTCCCCTTCCCCTTTCCCCCTTCCCCTTTCCCCTTTCCCTTCTTTTCTATGGAGGCAAAGCAGCCTATGTAGGAACTTCCTGAATG
This sequence comes from Serilophus lunatus, assembly GCA_013399895.1. NCBI lineage: Eukaryota > Metazoa > Chordata > Aves > Passeriformes > Eurylaimidae > Serilophus > Serilophus lunatus. The sequence continues at coordinate 478,817 of VXBA01003142.1, forward strand.
ACCAATACATTTTAAAAAGTATGGTATTTCAGGTACGCACAATTGTGCAATTCCTTATCAGAAATCTTGAATACAAAATGAACAAGGAAATCTTACCTTTACTGAAAGAAATGGAGAGCAAAAGAAGAAATAGAATCAATTTTGCATAAACCTTTTGCAAGCACCATTTCTTCATCATCTTGAATAATGTAAAACATGTTTACAAATGGGAATTGCTATTTCAGGGTACCAGCCATTTTTGAAATCTGTCTTAGGAAGGGCTTTTATCTTGTCCATATATACTTATAAATATTTTTATTACTTTACACAGTTTTTAACAATTATTACTTAAAAAAAGAGTAAGTATTCATATAACTAGTTATTAAATGTGAATGAAAATTAAAAAAAAAAAAAAAAAAGAGAAAATATGTGAAAATGAAGTCTTACAGAAGTTTATCTTCAATTTTCAAAAACATGGTGTTCCCTAGATCTACATGAGATCCTTGGTTATGTTTATTTGTGTTAGTGACAAATGAAGCTGACAATGGATAAAAGAAATAAGCTTTCTTAAGGGGAATAGCAAATGTGCTAGCAATACTCAGAAATAATTCACAGAAGAGCCTGGTATTCCATTAATTCATTTACATCAGTATCATCATAGTTGTAAGGTAAGTTGTAAGAGAAAAGAAGGACTAGAAACAGGTTTAAAATTACTCAAAGGAGTTTTGAATGTAGATTTCCAAGTTTTATTGTTATTATTTATTGGGATGATTTTCAGTAAGCTCAGAAGTCCTGGTTTAGAGCACTTCCCCCAAAAAAGTACTTTTGTGAGCATTTAGCATATTACCATTCATAGTCCTATGGCAGTAATCTGAGGTGATGGAAAAGAAAAACAGGAAAAAGTGATGGAAATATCTGAACCATTTGAATTGTTAAAATGTTTGAACCACCATTACAGGTCTTTGTAGATACATTGTGTCATGGAACAAGTCTTCTTGAGTGTCATCACATGGCATGTGCAAGAGAATCAAGGCATCAGGTCCGGCCATCATTAGTTTATGAAAGGCAGGACTTGCCTGACCAATGTCTTTTTATGACAAGGTGACTCAGTGCATGAGGGAAAAGCTATGGATGTTGTCTATCTGGATTTTATAAAGACTTTGACATGGCCTCCCGGGGCATTCACCTAGAAAAACTGTCTGCTCAAGGCTGAATGCAAGAAAGCAGCGTGTCCAGGTGGTCAAGAAGGCCAATGGTATCCTGGCTTGCGTCAGAAACAGTGTGGGCACCAGGAACAAGTCAGGACCTGTTCCTCTGTACTTGGCACTAGTGAGGCTGCACCTTGAGTCCTATGTTTGGGGCTCCTCACTACAAGAGAGACATTGAGGTTCTGGAGCATATCCAGAAAAGGGCAACAAGTCTTATGACACAAGTCTTATGAAGAGTGGCCGAGGTTTTTTAGCCGGGAGAAGAGGAAGCTCAAGAGCTCTACAAGTCTACACTCGACAACTGCCTGAAAGGAGGTTGTAACCAGATGAGGGTCAGTCTCTTCTCCCAAATAACAAGTGATAGGACAAGAGTAAATGGCTGCATGGTGGTGACTGTGGAAGTGCTACATTAACAGTTGGACTCAATGATCCTAGAGATCTTTTCCAACTTTAACGATTCTATGATTCTAAGTCAACGATTCTTATATCCTCTTGAAGTATTGCGCAAGTTCAGGAGAACTTTTGTCACACAAGAGATGAACTTTCTTTGGTCCCCACTTTAGTGATGATTTGGCTTATAGAGAGCAGAAGAGGCAATTTACTTCACCTTTGTTATTTTTACAGTCCATTTTAAAGCTTTTCTGAGCTTTTTCCAGGGTCTTTTTCTTCTGTGAAAATGATAACCACCACAAAGAATCTGTCTCTTATGAAGGTTAAGATTTGATCCATCTCCTTTTCGAATGCAAGCTTGGTAGGCTAGTCAGACAACCATGAAGTTTCTCACTGTGAGTTAGGGATGTCTTGGTGATTAGAAAAAGCCTTCAGGCTAACATTAGGAATTTATACACCTTAGGAAACTGGAACTTACATTAAGTGTCTTGTACAGATGGCAAAAGCAGTTGCTCCTAGAAGTAGATGAGATCTGGGATTTTCTTGGAGTTGATGCTTGTTGGAAGTCAGGTGGTTGAAATCTACTTGATCTCCCCTCCCTTGTCCTTCTGACACTGCAGGAGACCAGCTGTCTGACAGCATCTTCATTGTACACCTTTCATATATGTTAGGACAAAACAAGTGCCTAATATTGAGGAGTTAAGCAAGTGAGTGCAGTTTACATCGTCTCATTGTGAAGTTGATATAACATATGCATCATGGTAAATTCCAGCATGCGTTTGTTACTTGCTAGACTAAGTGAGAACTTGACCTTAAAAACCAGGCAAGGATGGTGGTGAATAGAAGAAGGTCCATTATAGTCCCTACAATGTATGGAGTTATAAATTTAAGTGAGAAGTCTTGATGGGCTAAATGTAAGCAAGTCTAGAACTAATAGAGTTAGGCCAGATAGTTTTGGTTTTGGTTTTGGGTTTTTTTTGTAAGATTTCGTTAAAGGATATATTAATTTCTACTGAGGGGAAAATAAGAAGTGCCTATAATTACACATAGTAGGGGAAGAATGTTGATATTGAAAAAGAAGAAGAAATTGGTGTATTTGACTAAGAAGAGAGCATTGTTAACATTGCATATTCCAGGAGTGGCATAGGTAATCCCTCAGTATGTAAGATGAAACAGTATGTAAGAAAGGGCTTTCCAGCCATGTATTTAGCAAATGCAGAAGGAGAAAACACGGGAAAAAGTTAATTCCATAGAATAGATACTTAAGTCACCGATAGAGAATGTTCTTCATGACATTAGATAAACAAGGAAGATGGAGGGAAAGAATTCAAATAATAAAGGCCATTGTTTTGAAAATAAGGATTTATTTTTTTTTCATTTTCAATAGGTTTTTTAATTGTTTCCTCCAACAGAATTCAAAACAACCAATTTGAATTGCTAGTAATAATATGGGCCACCTGTCACGGTCCCATCGAATTTGGCAGGACGCGTGATGGTTCATTACCGTGATCTCAGAGTGCAAAAACACTTTACCTTTGATCAAACAGCAAAACTTTATTATGTGCCCAAAAAGCGGCAGTGTGATAGATGAAAAAATGAGGTAGGGAAAAGCAAAGCAAGAGAGAGAGAGAGAGAAGGGTATATAGCTACCACCACACGACGAGTCCTCGAGGCGTCCCTACAGACTCAGTTCCTTCGGTGGGGGGGGAATTCCTCCTCCATCGGTTGGTGAGAGGCCTTCTTTTATACGGCCAAAGAGGAGTGTCAGTCAGTCGAGTGGCCTTTTGCCAAGGGATAGCTTTTGCATCCGTTATGGCTCCCCGGCTCTAGAGAATAAGTCCAAGATGTATCGTTCCTTTTGTGGGGTACGACTCGAGATGTATCGTTCCCTTCCTCCTTAACAGAGAAAAGGTACAGTACACTTTCAGCCGCACCGTCCATTGTTCCAGGGTATCCACACCCTGGCTTCTATAGGAACCACATTCCAGTCTCAGTCCAGGGAGCAGCACCTGGCAGCTGCTCTGTCTCAGGCAGGATGGCTTTGCAAACTTCAGTCAAGGCCTTAACTCAGGTTTTGGGGTACCTGAAAATGTCCAAGTCCCTGATGACAATGTTGAGACAATATCCATCTTCTGACCGACTCTTACACCACCTACCTGATCTTTTAAGTTAAGATCTCATTTCAAATTGTATTTTGAATCTATCCTGAAAATGTGTGTCTGTAGGCAGCAAATTCAGTTTAAGCATCTACATGCTAAACAGCTGCATGTCAATTGTTTCTTTTTGAGAGCAATTTAGTTGACCTTAAAATATAGCTGAGAATTGATTACATTACACAGGGATAGGTGTCTAATGCTGTTTTAAAGGCTCTAGAAGCATTTTGAAAATATTTTCAAGGGAATTACATATATGGCACTAAATCTGGAGGAGGCTGAATGTGGGATACATTTGGGTGAGCCACATATCAGTATTCACCCACTCTTAGGTAAATAAAATGAGCTTTTTGTGGCTTCTCATCTAAACCCTTTGCTAGGCTCCATAAGGCACAATGACAGCTAAAGTAGCAGTTTAGATGTAGTACACTGGTATATAAAGTGGATCACAGAACCGAAATACCTTAAACTGCATTCCAAACTAAATAACTGCAAGTGTGTTCATATTACAGCCATTAGAATGCAGTGGCTGATGTGATAAGGGAGATATCTGTGTAGATATGTCATGAAATTGCCATTTTAAAAATTAAACTTATTTGGAGATTCTATAATATAAGAAAGTAATGGGATTGAATTAATTTATAATACAAATTCTTCTGAAATGCAAATTTAAAATACTGGTTGAAGCTCACAAAATTCATCAAGATGACTTAAAAGCTATATCAGTTCAACAAATAAGATTCTTAATAATTAGTTTAACATTTGCAAGATCTCTGACCAAATGATTACAAATTCTCCTTTAGAAAAGGGAAAGAAAAGCAGCAGTGAATCTTTATTCAGGCTCCCAGAAGCATGAGATATTACATGATCTGTGGTGAAGTTTTGCATGAGTGTTTCAGAAGGGTTGAGTCTGAAAAGGCTGTGTGTGCCGTAACCCAGAAAGGTTACTGAAGGAGTAGAGAGGATGAAGAGAACCTGCCTACTGACTTTTTGGTTCCACTATGGTAAGAATAAGTCAAGATGGGAAAAAGATGCTGTGTTTTCTGGAGGGCTTTGGAACAACTAAACCAGCTTTTTCTTCCCACAGCAATTAGACTATTTCTGCTAACCAAGACTGATCTAAAGGAGCCTTAAGTGGCACCGAGAATCTCTTTCATGGTACTTATTCTGACACTTGCTTCTCTCCCTCTCCCTTCATAAATCAGAGACAGGCATACAATATTACAAAAAAAAAAAAAGGTTGTGTGTAAAATGCTGGACAACAGTTCATGATCTCATTATAATACAGATGATAGTTGGTGACCATGGAGGGAACTGGAAGAAAAAGAAGGAACAGATACTCATTTACACAGCCTGTATGTTAATGAAATGTTACCTTGGAAATGTAGGTCATGAGAAGAAGCAAGTTACTTGCTGGAACTGGCAATGTCAAATAGTGTAGTTTGAATTTTCTTATTAAAGACAGCTGATGCACATGAACCAATGGTCCAGTTTGAAGAGGGTAGAGTACTTGGAGAAGTTATGTGAGATCTCAAAGTGTGATGTACTAGAAGTAATAAAATGACATCTTGTAACAAATCACTTGGATTCAAAGAATGTTTCACTTCCTTGTCCTATTATCATAGAATGAGAGTTCTCATATAAGCAAAGGATAAATAAAGATCTGTGTTTGCAATGATTCTATTTCATAATGAATTGTTTCTTCACTTCCAATGATGACTGAAGACTGACTAAAGAATTACTCCTGTCTAGTAAATATATCAGTAGTTGATAGCCTGAAAATTATGAATTTATTTTTTTTTAATATCTTCCAAGCATAAAGCTTAACAGTAGACTTAACAAATAGAACTTATTTATAATACTGAAGATAATGTTCAGATATTCCCACTATAGAGGGAAACTCATGGAATTTGCATATTTGGTGTATGCTTAGGGCTACCATCTGTCGAAGTAAGGTTGCCTGGTGTTGCTAATTTCAAAAGCAATGAGTGACCTAATAGGTCTTGTGCTATTTTATCACAAAAGCTGAGAAGGTTTCAAAGTTCAAGACTGTCTATAATCTAAATTCAGCCCTTAAGTGTAGTAAACATTACGTAACAGCATTTGACTGCAGTGCTAAATTTGGACTCCGCTTAGAAAATTAAGATTAGACAGTGAGGACAGCCCTTGTTTTCATCTAATGCAAGAGTTAGTTTGTGCATATAAATATACACAGCAATACACACGCATACATCCATAGTTGCACCAACATACACACACATATATATATGTGCATAGAGAACCAGAAAGGGAATTAAAGGCAAGAATGGATGTGCTTGTAAAGTGGGTTTAATTTTTGGCTGTCACAGACTTTTTATGTGAATATGGCCAAGTCATTGGAATGAGTTTGGTCTTTCTAGTTTCAGGGTTGCACTGGGTTTTCTGACCTTTTTCAGGCATCACTGAAAAAAACCCTTGTACTGTAGTATTTCAAGTTTTTCCTTTATATAATGATAGTGATAACAACTATGGAAATTGATTTTGTCTGTCTGCAGGAAATTTTGCATAAACAACTCAGTATGGTTTTGGCCTCAATATTCATTTTCACTCTACTAATTTGGCAAAGGGGAAATCCTCTTGCCAATATGTGACACCCAGCTTCAGGCCAATGCCAGGCGGCTTGGGGAATATTTTTATGGTCCCAGTCAGGCTTCAGATTATGCATTCAATATCCAAATAAGTTGTCTGTAACAACTCCATGAAGCAGTGTGAGGAGGAAGTCCAGCATACAAGACATCAACACTATAGATCTCATTGTCTGTCGTAGGACCCCAAATATGTCCCAAATAACAAATAGGACAATGTTTCAATAACAGTTTGTGGAGAACTGCTGGGAAAAATGTGTTTGCAGTCATAACATATTAGAAAAGATACAAGTGATTTTGCTTCTATAGGGAGGAAACGGTGGGACGATCCATGGAGCCACTGTGCCACTGGTATCAACAGCTGGAAAGAAGTGTGAAGATTCCTTTGGCACTTCAAGAGAAATCTTTTCAATCTTTAAGGGCAGAACCTAAGAAACTACAGGTTTTCAACTGTGCTTAGCAGCTGCTGTTGACCCCATTTCCAGTTCTTACTTCATCTCTTATGATTCATTCTTATGTTCAATATTGTGCTCCCCCATTCAGAAAGTGGGCTTCAGTTACTGTTGCTTTTCTTGATCCAGCAAGAACTGTGTCTCCCCCAGTTTCTACAAAAGCTGCTTCTGCAGTTTTGCTTCCTGATTAACTGGAATACTTCTCATTTGTGTATAGATTTGAAAATTCATACATATGTAATATTTGAATATATATCTCTATATAATCATAGAATCATAGAATGGCTTGGTTGGAAGGAACCTTAAAGATGACCTAATTTTAAACCCTGGCCATGGGCAGGGACACCTTCCATTAGACTAGGTTGCTCAAAACCCTATACAACCTGGCTTTGAACACTCTCAGGGATGGGGCATCCACAACTCTGGGAAACCTGTTCCAGTGCCTCACTACCTTCTAGGTAAAGAATTTCCTTGTAACATCTAAATTAGATCGTCTCTCTTTTAGTTTACAATCCTTCTCGCTTGTCCTATCACTATCTGTTCATCTAAAAAGTCGCTCTGTATCTGTTTTGTAAGCCCCCTTTAAGTACTGGAAGGTCTCCTGAAAGGCCTCTCATCTCCAGGCTGAACAACCACAGTTCCCTCAGCCCGTCTCCATAAAAGAGGTGCTCCAGCCCTCTGGTTATCTTCATGGTCCTTCTCTGAACCCCCTCTAACAGGTCCACATCTTTCCTGTGCTGGAAACCCCATATATGCATGCATGTGTATATGCAGGACATAATAGGATAAATAATGAGGTGCACGTTCACAGTTACAGTCAGTCTAGATGCCATTAACATAATTCTTACACGTTACAAATAGCAGTCAGCAACCCAAAGCTGTGGTATGTTCTTGAATGATGAACACATAGTCCAATACACCCTCATGGTTGTAGACAATAGGTTATAACAGACATGCAATTTCTCTCTGTGTGACATTATATCTACTGAAATAACTATTATTCATGTTATCTTCAGTATTGTTTAAAGTATGTCTATTAATGTGGTACTTTACAGCCAGAAGTTTGATCAAATGTATTCCAAAATGTGTGTTCATTATCAGTATTACACACTAAAAGTAGCTTTGCTTTGATTTTAATTTTAATAGAGTGTGTGTACCTTGCTAAAATTAATGCTATTGCTCACTCTTCTGTCCTGTGAAGGACATCCTTGCTCTTTTCTACAGTTTTCTTGTGCTGTTTTTCTGTTTGTGGATTTTCGGGAAAAGACATAATTTTATAAAAATTAACTTTATTTCAGCATAATATTTTATATTGAGGCAAATGAATAATAAAAGCCCATATCCTGTCTCTTAATAGAAATGTGCTTCCAGAATCCCTTTTCACTCAGTGCTGGGGAAAGAAGGATAAGGTGCCTCAACCTGGAAGCCTTGCATCTCTTCAGCACATGAACAGGGCAGATTCTCAGCCTCAGCAAATCCCAGATCTTTCTACTAGAATACAGACAAGGCATGTGTGGGATGCAGTGTCCTGCAGTATGTTGCTGCATAACACTATTAATGAACTGTGAAAATGAAAAGATAAGACTTCTAAACCAGTATCTTTACTTAATTTGCTACAGGAGCACTGGATAGAAAAATATTCCAGGACTGACAGGCATTAGATTTGCCACTACTACCAGCTGAGCTGGAAAAGAATATCTTGAGAATGTGCACTTCAACTAATGCTGCCGCAAAAAAGGCTTTAACTGTAGCTACTGTTGTGGCTTTAAGACACCTGAATCCCATTTGCTTTAGGAACAATTCTTTCCCCAGTAGACAACGGGTTATGCTACTGCCTAAGTGCAGAAAGTACAAGTACTTTTTAGTAGAAAACTGTTCCCTTCAGAAGTGTCTGAGTTTTGACTGAGATTCTGACTTCTCAGTCACTGGAAATTGGTTGATAACTCCAGTGGGACCTGGATTTGCAGTTATCAACTTGGATTAAAAGCTGCAGAGCTGTTAAAAAAGGACAAACATGTTCTTTCTTTCTATTACACTAATGTGTTTTCAGTTGAAGTAAAATAAAAGTGCTGGTGGAAATGTTCTTCATAAACACATGGAGTGTCAAACTATAATGTAGGTGTACTCAGTTAAGCAGCTGGATCTCAGGAACTGAATTTACATAAGGTGTCCACTCAGTAAGCTAAGATTTTTCATCTACTCATGTATTCTTTCTAACTACATGTTATTTAATGATCTCTTTAATTCAGTCAAGGTTTAATTGAGAGGAGTTAACCTGAGAATCAAAAATTTCAGTTAACTCTGTGGTGAAATCTACTAGCTCTATAAAGAGTTGTCTGGCCTAAGTTTTCAGGATGGATGAGAAAAAGGAAAAATATTTTCTCTACTAGATTGCACCAAATATTTTAGTTTGAAAGGTGAAAGGTTAATGAAAAACTTGGATAGTTCAGTGATATATCTATATATGAGCTTATAAGGAAATTAAATCCTTTGTATTTGGTTGAGGATATGCAGTAAGTAAAAGCAGAACCTGCATACTGAGTGTTAAGATAGAAAGAAAGATGAAATGAGAGAACATTTACAGAGGTTTGCATGTCCAGAGTTCCAAATCAGAAAAGGAAGTGGCTGAGTAGAAGAAAGACTGGGGAAGAAGAAATGTGCTCATGCTATTTAAAGATAACATTGTAATACAGGCACACAAAGTGGCAGGATTAAGGACTTTTAATTATACATATAATTTTTTTACTTCACATATTTTTGTTCAGGTATTTAAAAAAATACAGATTGCATGGCAGTAGAGATATATGATTTTAATTTTAATGGGGTATGCATACCTTGCTAAAATTAATGTTATCTCTCGCTCTTCTGTCCTATGAATTTTACCCCAGGCTCTATAGCACTACAGAGAGAAGTTATTAAGAAATTGTATGGATTTACTGCTATACAAAATTATACGGAGTCTTCATCCTTCTAAAACACTTTTCCTAGATGGTAACAAGACCTAATAGTGATACACACAGCTTTCACATTTCTAGGTTGTCCTGTTCTCTCAGGTTCCCAGATAAGGAATGAGGGGAAAGTATCCCCAGGGAGGCACAACTAGTGCCAGATGTGAGTGAGTGTGTTTCCAGTCTCTCTACTGCAGAGCACTTGCTGCCATATGCCAAAATACCCTGTCCCCAAAAATTTTTTGTTGCAGTAGCAGTGTTTTCAGGTTTGGAAAATGACAGTCTCTTTTTTTTGCAATAGCAATTTTCTGTTGATCCATACATCATTTGAAGTGAGGAAAATGGCCTCAGACAAATGCAAGATCTACTGGACTGTTATGACACCCTGACAGTAAATACTCCGTTTGTGCTTATTAAAGTTGATATTTTTTCCATTTGGCTCTCAAGTGCTGAAGCAGTCAGCAGACTCCTTTATGGGCCTCAGGAACATCCTTTCAAGCAAAGTGTTCATTAGTTGAGGGTTCTTATATTAGAATTGTTGTCTGGCCTGAAAAGTTGTCCATTGCTTTTGAAAAAAAGCAATAAATGTTGAATGATAAATGTTCAGTTTTCCACTATGAACAATTTGCCTTATCAGAGCAGATTTGTGTTTCTCTTTTCGTGGGAAATTGATTTAGGCAATCATTCTAAAATCATACCCACCATTAGACTTGTTGGTCACAGGGAATCTTTTACAGAGAATGAATGAAAACAAGGACTCTGTTAACCTCTCATATTGTTCACCAGAGAGAAAATGCCTAGTTGTTAATTAGAGCAATAAACCGGCGTGTATGCACTTTTAAGCTGTACTTTCCTATTCTTCATGAGAAAAATACACCCACACATGTTCAAGTCTTGTGGGTGTTCAGTGCATGAGGAAAATCGACAAAGGCCAAATGAGATGCAACCAGCTAAAATAGAAGAATTTGGATGAATGTGCTTATAGTCGAAGTAATAGCACCAATGAAGTTAAACAGTAAATACCATTTCTGTGGATGAGATATGATCCGAAAACATGATCTACACCAGTGTAATGATAGTTACTTTTTGTTAGTGAAAGAAATAAGACACAACTGCATATGAGGAAAATACGTTATGATCCAGATTTTTTTTGTAAGGAATTCTTCAAGCTCTGAGAATAAGGGTCCCTGAGTCACATCACAACAGAACAGGCACGGCGGCCTGCTGAATGAATTAAGCTGTGCTGGGCAGTGGGTCCCTACTGTATCTAACACAAAAGACTTAATATAAAGTGATTTACACAGGACAGTGGGTGTTGTCTTATGTGGGATATTGAGGGTGTCCAAGAATACACTACTTTGTTCCACAATAAGGGGAAAAGCCTTCTCATCTACAGACTGAACAATCCTGATTCTCTCAGCCTTTCCCCATAGCAGAGGTGTTGCAGACTATGGTGTAGCATTTGTGCATGACACAGAACAGCAGATACTGCATTAAAACCTTAACTTCAGGAAACTGCAGCAAATCCTCCTGTCAGTCTCTCTTCTCAAAGCCTCACTTAAATGGTAACTTCAAATGAGCAATCTTCTTGTGTTTCAGTCCTTTGCTGCCACTGAGTCTCATTGACATGCAGTACTTACTTTGACCATCATGTTTTGCTCTTTGGTGCTTAGAAATACATCAAAGAAATTTAATTTGAGTGACAGAATAACTATTATCGACTCTCTTGTTTTAACAGTGTGAGGACTGCTAAAGGGGGAGTAGTGTTTTTGAGTGAACAGCTACATGATTAATATAGTTTTGAGCATTTCACATGAAACAGCATCCAGCTCTGATTCTTCAATACTTCTGTTTGGAAGACATAAAAGAGTCAAAGTTATGTTGGTTGAAGTACTGTATATCAAATTTACAGATTTTGCAAGTTATCATACAGAAATTATATATCTTTATGTAAATCTGAACTATATAGTGGATGCTATTTCTTTTACAGTTAAAAATAATCCCTGAGAATAATATGAAGAGTTTTATTTTCTTTGACAAGAAAAAAAGGAAAAAATATTTAATGTAAGGGAGCGATCATCTGTACTCAATAATAACTATATAGAAATGGGCAAGGAAGTAATTTTTGTCTGTTGAGTGAATTCAGTGTCACAATATAGATAACAATCACAATCAAATGTAAGTGATTTGCTTATTGGGTACTACACTCAGAATTTTTGCAGTTTATTTTTCCATTTTCATTTTAAGTGCTTAAAGGACATTTATTTTTTTTTCAGGCATTTCAACTTCATTAATTGGCAAATTACCACTTCAGTTAAAAGTTTGGGGCATTGACATGCAAAGTATGTCAAAAAACTCTCCATATTTACAGTTTTTGTGATCCTAGCTAGGTCATGAACTTTATATGAATTAATGCATTTAAAAATGATAAAACTGGAAAATATGCAAAAATAACCTCCATCTTGTTCAAAATAAGCCAAAAATACAAAAATCATAAAAACCCCATATCATTATTCATGTTATTTATATTTACTGAGAATTTCTATGCCTACCACTGTATCTCTGTATGATTTACTTTTAAGGAGTCCTGTGAGGAGCAGAGAGTTGGATTCAATCATTATGCATCCACTACATATTTGAGATATACCACTGATCACCATAAAGTTTTCATTCTATAGCCTGAAGATACGTATTTTCTCCTCAGAGACAGAGAGCATGATGCCTCTCCTTTTTAAAGTTTTATGACTCAGAGAACAGGCAGTATGCACAGGTATTATTTCCTTCTTTAAATCTGACAGGTCTGCTACTTGCTAGAGATAAATGGCTTCATGTGGCGAACTAGCCAAGATTTTCAAATAATAACATAATATTTCCAGCTCTCTAGAGTATGTGAAAGGAAAGAGAGAGAGGGAGATACAGGTGTTTATGATTTTCTCTAGAATACACATGCAATATACACAGTGAAATAGAGACAATTGTAGGTATTATCTTCCCGTTCATAGCCCATTAGTTGTTCTAGCATGCAGTACTCTCACAGAAGAAATATTTAGGTGGATTTAAGCAGTTCAGAGATCAATGCCCTATCTAGCTGTAATAATTTTGAGCTTTAGGATACCTAAAACCTTAATGTAACTATCTTAATCATGCCTTCATAATAATTTTTGTTTCCATAGAGAAAACAAACAAAAATATCTGGCTAAATATCTAGTAAAATATTATGGAAAACAGTCTGGCCACTTATATGGTGCTTTTTTGAATCCAGGTGAAATCAAGAATTAAGTGTAAAGTAGTGTAAAATCAACTATTTTTCAAAACCATATTGTGATTCATGTTTTCTTACTTTCCTTTATTGTCTAAACATTCCTGTAGTTACCGCTACTACCAACTCAAAACACTAGCAGAAAGGGATCCTGAAATTACTTTGAAAATGTTGTTTTCCAAAAAATTTAAGTTCTTAGTCAAGTCTACAAGTATGTAACTACTTGATTATTATTATTATTATAGATGCATTTTTTTAATGAGGAAATATTAGGAGTTCAGTTGAAATAAAATATGTATTGAAGTGCACCAGTTATGTCATGTCTAGAGGTAACTAATAAACTAAATTGAATCCAGGAAGGTATAAGATAAATTTTAAAACCTTGATAGACAACAGAGATAAATATACCATGTTAGTATTGTATATTAGTAGTGGCTTGTTTAAACATTTCAGTTCCTTTCCTGGCCATTACAGATTTCACTTTTCTAGAGAAAATATACAATTCTTCCTGGCAGATATATGCAAGTGAGACATTTGGCAGACGATAAATGAGATAGTTGTAGACACTGATTTTTATTTTCGTAATACAAGCCTCTTCCAACATGTGAACATTTAATCCCATCATACATGCATTAAAATTTCTAGAACAGGACATGCTTCACCTGCACAGGTTGAAGAAATCTGCTTAGGAGTGCTGTGACCGAAGAGGTCTATGAAGTCATTGCAAATAATGCTCGGACATGAACTCCTGTTTTGTTTCTGCATCTATTACCATATATATGTGACAGAGGATGGGAACATCAAGGATGGCTCAGTGAAAAGCAGAATGAGGTTCTGTGGCAGGAAAGTTGAGAAATGTGCACTCAGGCTAGAAAAAAACTACTCATTTAGGGCTAGTATATTCAGAACCATTTGCTTATTCATCTGGTGAATTGTTCATTTGCTGAAACATTTAAATTGAGTAAAATTGTCTTTGTAAAATACATGCTAGCCCTCAAACAGAAGGTACATTACAGTACTAAAATCAGGCATTTCATAGTGTACATCACGGAGATGGTTAGACTACAAGGTTATAGTATGATCCCTTCTTATGTTAAAAAAAAAAAAAAAAAAATCTTTGACAATTGAACTGCAGCATTTGTTCCTCAAGGTTCACCTTAATATTATTATTAGAAAATCAATCCTTTCCTTAGAAGAAGACTAAATTAGTTATATCCATGAAACTTACTAAGGGAGCTTTATAGACCTGAAGAAAATTACAAGCATAATGCTGTGTAACAAGTGTTTTTGTAGTCTTGTGCTAAATCAGGGTTCATGGCTGACCAATGGCCTTGCTATTCACTCATGCTCATTCATTCCTTATTGTTCTTTCATTAAATCTTTTTAGTTTTGAATAATGTAATGAAGGAGGACATGATGTGTGCCTCGTTACATGTAGCTATCCAGTCATACAAGATGAAAAAAGAAAAAGAAACTATGAACAGAAAAAAAAAAATCTAAAGTATTCCAGGTTATAGGATGTATTTACATATATCTTTTGAAGAACTACAGAAATTTTAAGACAGATTGTTGTAAATATTTATAAAATTTTAAATTTGTATGCATGTCTTGTGTGTTATTTATGATCTGTACATAATTCATGCTACACATGAAAAATCAAAACTGCATAGGTGATTTTAACAAGACGTTTCACTGAAGTTAATGGACAGGCAGCCACGGTAACCTATGAATTTTTGAAATGAAACAAATAATGTGCATAGAATGAATGAGATTAATTTCTTGTGATTTTAACTAAAAATGTACTTTCTTTTTTTATTCTACATGTGAGATTATGTGTGAGGGAAAAAATAATGTGAAACTAATTAATAAATCTTATATATCTAGACTCATCTTTTCAGATTGGATGGTGAAGAACATTGTTGATTATAACTGCCACTATCACAACACATTTAAAGCTTTGAAAATAAGAAATGGAGCTTATAAGATCATGTTGTCCATAAGTATTTTGTTTTTGTCAGAGTAGCAGTAAAATTCATGACAGTGAAATGTTCAGACAACATTCAAGGGCCTTATGCATTGATTAAATTTATTGGCTTTGGTCTAGTATTTAATCAACTGCCAGAAAATTTTATTGCCCAGCATACTCAAGCAACATGAATATTATATATTCATCTTACTAACACAGACAAAACAAATGTTAGTGGTTTTGTAGTCAATAAAGTGAAAAATGGATTTTTGTATACACATACAATGTTTCCAAATACATGCATTTGTATGTGTACATAAAATCAAGATAATATGGGACTATCACGATGCATTAATAAAGACAATCCTTAAGGATTTGTCTCCTACTATTATCATATTTCTCATTACCAAAAAAAAAAAATTGTAGTTGAAAACTTAAATATTAATAAAACGCAAATATTAATAATACAACTTTTAAAAAATAAATCACAGTTATGCTCGATATAACACTGGACTTGAAGATCCCTCTAAACGTTGTTTTCATGACTCACTTGCAAGGTCAGAATGATAAGCTTTCCACTCCATTTCCTATTACATTTTTAAAAACTGTGATCAGTAGTATCTCCTGGATGAAACTGCATTGTTCTGACACAAAAATTAATGAATTAATTTCGATGACAAAAGAAGGGGCAACCATCCAAGTCTTGAGGCATCAGCCACATGAATTAGAAGGGCAAAAATTAAATAAAATGTCAGCTTATCCTCTCTCATCCAGAATAACTGAACTTCTTTCACCATACTAAAGTACCCTTAAAAAGATATAAAGCATGTATCATGGAAATTAGTGCATGTGATGTTCTAAGAACAAGCAGCTAATGCTAAGCTTTATTTTTTCTTGCAGTCCCACTTATAAACTGCTGACATGGAACTATTTGCAAAAAAAAAAAAAAAGGATTCTAATCCACTATAGCTAAATCCTGTGGCAGCTGATTTGTAGTACCAAATGGGGATCTGTCTTATAATCACAGCCTTGTTCTCTATGTCTTTTCCTGTGACTAGGCATCACTGAAAAGAGCCTGGCTCCATCTTCTTCACATCTGATGTTGAACTAGGTATACCTAATATGAATAATATTATTATGGGAGTATTGGTAGCTTTTGTTTATTTGGGCGCTTTTTTTGTTTGTTTGGGGAATTTTTTGTTTGTATTTTAAATTAAAATATCGTTAAATGACCATGACCAAGGGTTTCTCAAGAAAACAAATTTCTACAAAATGAAGAGTTGAAATAGAATCTAGAGATATAAAGAGAACAAATAGATATTTTTTTCCTCTCATATTCTAGAGCAAAACCATAGTTCAGGACAAAGTTCCCACCATTAAAGAAAGGGAAGAGATGTCACAAGATTCAGTGCATGGAAATAGTTTGCTATAATAAATATAATAAATGCCATAAATATCATAAATATAATCTATTTTTATATAACATTATATAATTAATATAATAGTTTGAATCTCCAGTTATAGCAACAAAAGTTTTGCCTAGACTAAAAGGGTCTTTATCTTTTTGATTCGGTTAGAGATTTTAATTGAAAGAAGGTGTTCCTTCATATTGTTCATTTGTTAAACAAAATAACTGAAAGCTTACAATTGGTCTTCTAACACTTGTTATTTTAGTCTGCAGTTTCCTAAAATCATCTTCAGGGACTTTTTTTCACTCAGCCATTTCTTTGTTCTTCTTTCTTTTTCTCTATCATGAAATCTGAACTCTGTGCCGAAGAATCAAGTCAATAGCACCCTAACAATCAATAAGGCCTTTCTGTCCAAGTACTTTTATTTTTTTCCTACATTCATTTCACAACAAAGTTTCAAACTCTTCTCTGTCAGTAAGTGAAATCACAAAAGAATCACAGAGGATTTTGAAAAATGAAATGGGGTCATATAATATTTAAAAGCTTGATTATCTGTCTTACAATCATAAAGTTCCAGTGAATTAATAATCATGTACTAATAATTCCGTTTGTGCATCATCAGCCTCTGATCTCAACTTTGGAACATCTCTGATATTCTTGCTTTTCTAATCTTTGGTCTGTGTTTCCCAAAAAAGACATTAATTACCTTACCATAAAGATTTTTGGAAAATGTTTTAAAATTAGAAAAAAAGAAAAAGAAAAATTTTGTGTTCAAAGGAACACCAAGAAATTGCAGGATTAGTTTAGACAACTTCCACTTCAGTGGTTCAAGAAAAATAACCTCTAAATTATTAAAATTAATACGAACCAAAGTGAATGCAAACGGAGAGAAGAAATTTGAATTTTTCTCCCCATTACATACAGTCACAATATTCTCAGTCTGATATTTCCTTGTGTATATATTGTATAGTATTACATCAACTATTTCTGTGATAGAAGTATTATAGAGTTTTACTTGTTCAGAAGTTTACAATTACAAAGATTCTAGAAAATGCTAAATAAAATAAATTAGTTAAAAGAATATTTCAATAACAAGTTGTTAAGAATAACGCATATGGCATTTTTTGACAATTTAGAAAGAGTTGAACTTGGATTTGTCAGTGTCAGTTCTAAGTCCACCCAAAAAAATCTTTATAATAACTGTTAAAGTATCTTCTAAAATAAGGTAGAAAAGACAGGAAAATATAATGACTTCTTATTTGCTTGTCTTTATTATTCGTGCTTGCAAGTACATGTTAAAAAATGTGATTATGTATATTTCAACTGATATAACGTTCTAAACTCAGAAATTAAAGAGAAACAACATTTAATTTATTAACAAATTTTTTGTTCAATTAATAAACTTTAAGCCTTATATTCCCTTTTCTACTCTAATGTGACCAGAATAAATTGCTTTCTTTCTAACTGTCATTTATATGTATCTAAATGGTCATGTTGTTTTCATTAGCAGTTTCCAACACAACTACAAGGTGGTATTTATTAAATTTCCATATAATAATTAAATATAAAGATGAAATGTCACTTCTGAAACTGTATTTGGAACCAGAGAATGGTATCTCTTGTTCAAAATAATTCCAGAGGTACAAGTTTGTGAACCAGCTGAAATACTGTATACCATCTGAAATCTTATGTAGCTGAAATATCGTCTCTAAAACAAGACACATCACCTCCTAAAATATGATCCCCTCATGACAATATAACGAAAATCTAATGTAATGGTTAAAGTTTTTTGTTTCGTTTTTTTTTTTTCTTTTAGTCTCCTACAAAAACTCTCTCTTGTTTTTTACCTAGTTCTGTATGATATATATTTTAATTCCATATATCACCCATGAAATAGTGTTTCAAAGGATTCTAAAGGCAGAGTTATGCTTTATATTGTAAAATATTTTTGGGTGGTCCAACTTTTAGAATTTGTTCAGAATCAATAATTAAATCAGAGGGAAGTTTATTATTGGTTTGTTAGGATTTTTCACAAAAGTATGAGTTCCTAGAGTCATAAAATATGTTGAGTTGCAAGAGACCTACAAGGATCATCAAGTCCAACCCTTAGCCCTTCACAAGAGTCACAGAATGTTGCTCTTGAACTCTGTCAGTTTGGTCATATGACCACTTCCCTGAGAAGCCTGTTCCAGTGTCCAGCCATCCTCTAGGTGAAGAACCATTTTCTAATATCCAACCTAAACCTCTCCTGACACAGCTCCAGGCCATTCCCTCAGGTTCTGCCACTGGTCACCACAGAGGAAAGATCTATGACTGCCTCTTCTCTCCCCATCACAAGAAAGTTGTAACTGCAGTGAGGTCTTCCCTCAATCTCCTCTTCTCCAGGCTGAACAGACCTCAGCTGCTCCTCATACAGCTTCCCTTCAAGGCCCTTTACCACCTTTGTTGACCTCCTTTGGACACTCTTTAACAGCTTAATATCATTCTTATGTTGCTGTGCCCAAAAATTGCCACAATATCCAAGGTGAGGCCACACCAGTGCAGAGCAGAGTGGAACAATCCCCTCCCTTGACTGGCTGGAGATGCTTTACCTGATGCCCCTCAGACACAGTTGGCCCTCCTGGCTGCCAGGGCACTGCTGACTCAGATTCAACTTGCCATGGACCTGGACCCTCAGGACCCTTTCCACAGCACTGCTCTGAAGCCCTTTGTTCCACAGTCTATACTATACACAGAACAAGAGTTGTCCCGTCCCAAGTGCAGACTCTGGCATTTTCCTCTGTTAAACTTGATAAGGTTGGTGATTGCCCATCTCTGTAATTTGTCAAGGACTCTCTGCAGGGCCTCTCTGCCCTTGAGGGCATGGGCAGCTCCTCCCAATTTAGTGTCAACAGCAAAATTAGCATTCCTTTGAATCTTGTGTCTAGATAGTTAATAAAAGTGTTGAAGAGATCTGGACCTAAGACAGAGCCCTGCAGAACCTCACTGTTCTGGTAACGGGTCTGATATTTCCCCATTCGCTACAACTCTTTATGCCTGACCCGTCAGCCAGTTGCTCACTCCTCATGTAAGACAGTTATTCAGGTGTGTGCTGGACATTTAGTACCAAAAACTTTGCTCAAGTCCAAAAAGATGACATCTGCTGGTTTTCCTTGATCGAGTAGGTGGGTTACTCTATTATGGAAGGAAATCAGGTTTGTCAGTCAGGACTTTCCTCTCATGAAGTTATGCTGGCTGTGACTATTGACTGTGTTGTCCTTCAGGTGTTTTTCAATACTTTCTAGAATAATCTTTTCTATGATTTTACTGGTCACTGAAGTGAGGCTGACAGGCCTGTAGTTTTTGGGGTCCTCCTTCTTGCCCTTCTTGAAAATTGGAATGTTTGCCAGCTTCCAATCAGCTGGGGCTTCTCTAGATTCCTAAAACCACACAAAAATCATTGGGAGAGGTTTTGTGGTGACACCAGCCAGCTCTTTGAGGATTCTGGGATAAAGCCTATCAGACTGCATAGATTTGTAGAGATCCAGCTGGAGCAGCAGATCCTTCACATGTTCAGGGTCAACTGGGATTTGAGGTATTTCACAGTCACAGTCGTCCAGCTCAGGGCACTGAGACCCATCTTGGTCCATCATCCATGTTGAAGACAGAGGCAAAGAAAGCATTACAAACTTCTGTCTTGTCTATGTTCCTGTTTGTGAGCTGTTCAAGTTAAAGGATTCTGGCACAGATACATGTTTTAAGTGATGAAATTTAAGATGGAGGGTGTGTAAAGAATGCTTCACCTGAAATCAGTATTTATTTCACTTTCTCCACCCAAAACCAAACATATTGGCATATTTTTTTACCTTTATGAAAAATGTTTTCTACAGGCAAAAAAAAATCATTTAAGTGAAATAACAACAAGGTCTTTCATATATGTATGCATGTATATATGTGTCTGTGAGCTTTTATAAATATATGTTAATACCCATATACATATGTTTGTGCATTTAAACAATTGTGCATGGGAAAACACCCATTCAAAATATTCCCTCACATTTTAAAACCTATCCAAATTCAAGTCTCTAGTACTTTATACTGTAAGTTGCAGCTTAATCATGGATAGACAAGTTCTAAACTGGGATTACTTAACAATTTAAAATACGGTTTTGTGAGAGGAATATGACATTCAAAGTGAAAATACACTAATTTTAATTATTCATGTGTACCACTATAAAGTTACAAGTTTAATTTTTTATTGCTACAGCTGAGATTGCAGCTGCACTACGATCATCTTCCATGACACCTTCTCCCACAATAGTTTTAGCTGAACTGAATCCAGCAATGGGTGTGAGAAGCTCAAGTTATTCTTTGACCATGATTTTTTTCCACACTGCCTACAATTCTGGAGTTGGCTTTCAGACAGATAAGCAGTCAGTTTGTATAATGAGTTTGGTTAGAAATTGTTTTGTCCTGTGGCAAAAAGAAGAGATTTTATTTAAGCTTCACTACTTGGGTTATTATTAAAATCTAACTTGGTGGAATATTTTAAAATAAGTCAGTTTGTTGAGATGAGATAAATTTTAAAGTATTTAATTCTTTTATTCTAATTTTCATATTAATGTATTTTCTAGAATCTTACTTAATGGCTATTCTTTAGACATACAAGTAACCCAAGTAATGTACTGTTGTGGCAGCTGACATAACTTTCTACTGACAGTGTTTCATTGATTAGTTTATTTCTGTTTGTATTTTTGCCCTACTGGGAGAAACAGAGGTTTATAGCTGTGATAGTCCTGAGCTGTAATTCTCAGTGAGCCTACATCTGGGTGATTGCAGACAAGCCACTTGACCTCAATATGACTCAATTAACCCAGCAGCAAAATTGGGTAAACATCAAAATCTCATTCAAAAGCAGCTGCTGCATCTAAATTGAATTGTCTAAAATTGCATTGTGACAGCATTGCCATTGGGTCTCAGAAGATCTGAATTTTAATTGCTTTTCAGTCATAATGCTACCTGAAAATGGCTGTAAAAGGCATGCAAATAATGATGTCTCCAGTTTTGCATTGACATTTCCTGTATGGTCAATGGAGGTGTTTAGAGCAAATCTATAAAGCGGCTTTTTACTTTTCCTTTTTTTTTTTTTTTTTTTTTTTTTTTTTTTAATTTTTTTTTTTTTTTTTTTTNTTTTGTAACCATTTACATGTATAGTTACTTGCAAGAAGCGTATATTTTTAAAATTTGAATTACACCACAGAAATTTAATCTTTAATTCATCATACATCCTTAAGAATTAATTGATCTTGAGGGAAGCCTAGAAAATGTGAAGATTAAAAGGAGTTTTATGAGGTTTTGAAAAATGAATGGCTCAATCTTGGGAAATATTCCACTACAATTATTGCTTTCTCCCTTGACTTGAACAAGCTTCTATTCCAGTTTGTCATATATGCTCCTTCAAAAATTTCTTTTTAGGCAAGGTGAGATGTTTTTTTACTTGAGCTGTGCCACAGAACTCATAATAGAAGGTTGTAGCTGGAGTATAAGTGCACCTTTTTTCCAGTAATCTTGGAGCCCACACTGAAAGTCACAGATGTCCTATGTGTTGTCTCTCCTGGCACAAGTAGTAGCAATGTTTTGACAGGATTTGTCTTAATATCTAAGCAAATGTTTTCATCATAATGAATTTAAATTCTGATTTATATATATATATATATATAGAGAGAGAGAGAGAGAGACAGAGAGACAGAGAGAGAGACAGAGAGAGACAGAGAGAGAGACAGAGAGAGAGGGGGGGGGGGGTGNAGAGAGAGACAGAGAGAGAGGTGGGTGGTGGTGGGGTATTTTCAGGCTTACCTTTCTCATACAGTCCTTTTATGGGATTGTAATTAAGGATTTGGCTCCTCTTTTACTCAGCATATTGAAGAACCTATTCTGAGGTCTTTCAAGATCAGCCATTTGAAAAATAATTACTACTAATACTAGTCACTCCAGTATTCTCCTCTTCCACTAAAAAACAAGTGAACAACAACAACACACACACAAAAAAAGGTCCTTATCTTACTTGGTAAACCTTAAAGACAGGTTTAAATCTGGACTTCTCCCACAGGAAACTTTATTCAAGCACAATGGCCTATAGCAAAAAACCATACATACTATTTTTTCTCATGCTGAAATTGGTAGTGCTCAGTGAAGTCAAACTACCCAACAAATGAGATCCAAGCCTGAAATCCTCTGGTTTTCCATTTATATACTATTCCATGGACATTGCATTATGTTATATACCTCCTAATTATCTTTTATTGTGAATGTCTCATTACAATGAATGCACTCTATTTATTATCCACATACTTAAGTGCCAATCAGTACAGTAGTGGCTGTATAGACAATATACATTTAATGTCATACTTGGCCATTTTCTAATCTATATATTGTGTTTTAATTATGACCAGGAATCCTGTGAAAGGGATGATTTTGTGAGTCACTTGATGACCTACAGAAAATTTTATTTTGTATAACCCAAAAGAGTTTCTGAGGTTATCAGTCAAATATTCACGCTCAATATATTTTCTAAAAGCAATCACACGAGGGAAATCTCATATTTGTTTCAGTAGGGAACCATCTTTATAGGCTAAAAATGCTTCTGCATATGAAAAACCATTTTATCATTGTTTACTATCAATGATCTGCTTGCCCGTATAGCAGCAGAGAGATCAAATGCCTTTTAGTATTTTAAAAGTTAAATAAAATTCCTGATGTAGCCTACTAAACAGCCTAAAACTTCCCTGCACAGAGAAGTGTGTGCAAGCGTGGGTGAGCATGAATGTTTCAGTGAGTGGTTATATGATAGATAGAATAGGAAACAGTTCATTTCCCAGCAGTTTAAAGACAGACTTGATGACTTGCAGTTGAGAGGATGATGCCTTAAAAAGACTTTATATCAATTTATCTTTCTGTCAATTATCTATCCTTTTTCTTTCTCCTTGTCCATAAATGGGGTCAAACAACTAAGAATGAGTGAGAAGAAAAGTGAAAAGAATTGCATCATCTCCCATATGAGTTTCAGAATGGTTTTTCTCTTATTGCAAACAAACCTCGGCAGAACCAGCAACAGAGCATCTTTTTTCTAGTTTAAACTATAGATGAAGTTTCTGGGCACCCAGGACCCTGAAATTCCCCACCCTTTGCTCTGAGATATAGGAATCACCTTGAATTTGCAGTCCTTCCCTGTTCCTGGGGTTTTCTAGGGTAGAGCAATACGCACTCACACCCATGGGGCATCTTTTTGAGGCCCTCAAAGCTGGCTTACTAGTGGTGTGTCACTCACTTGATCAAATCCCAAATGGCCCCTCAGAAACCCTTCTGCACATCTGCATGTGGTAGATTCTGTTTTCTCACTCCTGGGTCTTTTCCCTCTCGTCAAAGGCACGTCAGTTGGCAAACTTCTGCTAACTGTGAACACCATGGCTTCAGTAATGGTCTAATTATCTCAAGAGTATAAAAAGGAAAATCCTCTTGGAAGAGTAGGTGCAATGTCATGGCACTACTCACGGGATCTCCTGAAATGATTGTCCTGCAGGAAGATAAAATATATTTATTGCCTTTCTTCATAGCTCTTGTCTGTATTCTCTCGGACCTCTGAGTTGCTGGCTGTTCTTTACTTCTCCCTGTTTTGTTTTGTTTTATTTTTTTGTTTTGGCCTGTTTTTTTTCAATTTTTATTCCCCTCTGAAAACACTTAATTTCTTGCACCACCTCCTTGCCTTAAAAAGCAAAGGGAAGAAGTGTTGCACAGGGGAAGGTAGGAGTGGGGAGATCCCAGTGTCTCATTTCTGTTCTCTTCTTACGTCTCATCCTTGGACAACCCTATGATTTCATTTTTCACCCTCATTCCTCTTCCTTTCTTCATGTTTATCCCCCACAATGATTATTTTTTGGCCAGGCTACTTTCCCTTTCCTTGTTTGAAGAATGAGAGGAGATAATGATTCTCTTTACAGACTGGTTCCTGTCCCTAACTGGGAAAATCAATAGTCACAAGTGTATGCTCAGAGAAGAATAATAACAGAAGAAAGAGTTTTCATGGGCACAATACACAAGCACACAGTTTGATGTATATAGTGAGTTTGATATATATAGTGGTGACTTCTGTGAAAGTAGGCAGCAGCCCATTCAGTAAAGGTTTTACTAATGCAGGTGACATTCCATTGCTTTGCAGGATATTTTTCAGGGATTTGGTTGATACTGTTACTTTCTTTTGTCCTAATGGAAAGGACCAGCATGCTGTCCTAGAGAATTTTGTATTATTATTTAAGAAGAATAAATAAAGAAATAAATTAGACATAATTATACAATGGACAAAAATTATTCAGATGCTAATGATTTTTTTCTTGTTTTCTAGGCAGTCTGATACAGTATATACCCGATGTTTGATTTTATAAAATTATAATAATGTTAATATTGATAATAGTATTGATAATATTAGTAATAATAAATACTTATGCTCTCTATTTAAGCCATTTTTAAGAGCTTTTAGTTAAAAAAAGTTAATCTGATAAGGCTGTCCAGAACAGCCCACATTTTTATTTAGCAGTTGAACAATCCTAAATTGCCAAAGGTTTGAACACTATAGCAAAGATTTCTCAAAAATTGTGTTAGGTAGTGCAATGAATAAATAGTCATCAGCAACTATCATCAGCAACAGTAATTTGTTCTATACAGTTCCTTGCTGATAAGGGTCTGCAAGCCATCTTTCACACACACATTTCACTTGTACATGAAATAGGTAAGATGAATTAAAGAGAGACATGAAACCTCCTTATTTCCCTAGAGAAAATACAGTAAAAAATGATACTAAATACCAAGTCTAAATTTTTAAATATGGTGACACTTCAAAATGTATTGCACTATGTGATTGAACTGGAGAAATAGCAGAAATTTATTAACATTAAAGTCTTCTGCTGAGCTTTTCATGCTTCTTCCTCCTATTTTGAAAGCAAACAATCAACCAAATGTTATTAAGTGAAATATTTTTCCTCTAAATGTTGTGCATTTTCATGGACAAAGTTCATTAGCATTTCTTCACTAAAGTGGTTGTCAAACACTCTAACAGGCTGCTCAGGGAAGTGGTGGAGTCACCATCCCTGAAGCTTTCAGAGACATGTAGATGTGACACTTAGAGTCAAGATTCAGTGATGGATTTGCCAATACCAAAGTAATGGCTGGGCTAAATAATCTTAGGGGTCTTTTCCAATATAACTGATTCTATAATTCTGTTATAAAATGCCAGAATAATTTTTGAATGGCTATATAGACTTGATAACTATAATTTCATAAGTGGGCTATAAGGCCTGTAGGAAATAAACCAGAAGTGCTTATTCCACAGGTGCCAAAATAGGATTCTTTACAATCTTTCATTGACAAAAACTTTTGGAAGTGGCTAGAATGAGAGAATAAGTATGTCTAAAATTCACATGGGAAGTGGTTTTCCTCAATTGTTTTAGTGTAGATTGACTGACAATATTCATTATACTTGTAAATATAAATAAAGTCCAGATCTTCAAAAGACCTTTACATATCTAACAATACAGTTAATTATATTTTGCAAAAATTGCAGTTTTCCAGAGAACCTTTCCCTAAGTAGAAAGAAATTACCTGTCAGTGATACTTTCTACTGTTTGCAGACTCTGCATGCAGTGTACGTACAGAGAAGTTCAGCCATTATTTCTTGACCAGTGTATGCAGCAGACAATTGGCAGTACTAAGCTTTAGTATATTTCACATACAGTGTGCTAAGCTTTAATATATTTGTAACACAAATGAGACCCCAGGTGCATCTGGTGCTGATGGTGAGGTACACATTTTTCTCTGGATTAGATAGTTGAATTCCTAGTCTGAGGATGGCAGAGAGATCTAAACAAGATGTAAAATTAAAACTATGCTTGTGAAGTGCTGTGTAACATTATCCACATACTCAATTTCCAGTGGAGGAAATTCACAAGCCAATGAGGAATTTTAGTAGTTAGGAAAATAATGTGTTTCAACTGCCTTTGAGAACACCTAGTGCACAATTCCTTCTGAAATTTTTCCATCTCTTATTGGTAATACTCAAAAAGCTACTAAAGAGACTCTCAGTTCCCTGACACAAAGATTGAGGATTTTGCTTTATATGCAGCCTTTTGATTTGGTTTCTTTTGGGGAGTGGAATATGGATTTCGTGGTTCAAAATGTTATTTAATTCATAGTTCAGCTGTTGTAGTTTTAACATTGAAAAATGCATACTCATGGTAGTGTTCAGAAAAGGTCAAACAAGCTTTACTGTTGACTCATCTTGAGTAAACGTATTCAAGTCTCATTCCTAAATGCTTACTCACAGTTTTACTGATTTTAACGTATTCTATATAAATTATCTATGGACATTAAATTTTGAAAGGTTTCAGAGTTAGTTTTCAATACTGCTCTGATGACAATGTGAGCCTTATCTTGTTAATACTATTTCAATAGTGCCCAAGCCATGGCATTTTTTCTTACTATTCTCTGGCCAGTTAAAAATTGCATACTGTCATATAAAAACATGCTGAAATCTAAAGGCAGAATGAGCAGATAACATTCTATCTACAGGTATAAATTTCTGATTATTAAGTTAAAGAGCAAGACAATTTGTATAGAAATATAAAGATCTAGTATCTGAACGTCTGAAAACATTTTTTCTTATGTTAACCTGGCTAGAAGCATGACTTCAAAATGAATGAAATAATCTTCAAGTGCTACATCCTAAAGTGTATGATGATCCTGAAGAATTGCAATGCTGAGTGCCATTTACCATCTGCAATTTAAGAAATTCTGAAATGTTCTTCAGGTTTCAAAGTGTTGTTAAAACATATTTATTTCTAGGATTGTGGGGCGAGGATTGACATTTTTAATCACTTAGAACACAAGAAAAGCTGTTATTACACTGAAAGGTATGAAACTTCATATTTAATATTCAGGTGCATGAGGTTCAACAAACATTGAGATGTTTGTCAACGTAATGTTAATAGATGATGGCACAAAACAAAAAATATTATTTCATATCATTATAATGACAATACCCTGAGTTTACACCCTGAAAAATTTAGATTGTTAAAATCTTAACTTTTTGTTTCCGTAAACTTTAGACATATAATTTCTACTTAAACTGATTGTAGCCTCTTTCTTTATATTTATGACTCTAACATATTCTAGAACTAGATATAATTTCTAGAATTCCCAAAGAAGCTCTTGTGACCTGTCTTGGTTTAAGACAATTTGGAGGGGTAGAGACCTTGGACAGAAGTCTCCACCCTCATATTCAATACCCCTATTTTCTCCAATACAGAGAGAGAAAGCAAATATGCCCAGATGTAAGTGAAAACAATAATATTTTACCAAGAAGAATGCTAATAAAAATAATTATAAAACTGACTTAAACCAACTAATGGGAAGAAACTTGCCAAGCCCTATCCACTGGACCAAACTGAGAGGGTGTCAAGCCTCCCTGACCTGGAAAAAATACACATGGCCACAGGACAGGGACAAGTTGGCTCCTCTTCCATGTGGTTCGCCCCTCTTATGCCCTGAAAACCTGGCAGATATGGTTGGACAGTCCATGCTGACAGGAAACAGCGGATATCTGGGATTCGATACCCCAGACACTTGTGCGGCGCTGGAATGAGGCTGCAGAGCTGGTACAGGCAGTCAGAACAGGACTGGAGATCCCTACCAGTGATTGGAAGGATCTGCAAGAAACCTCTTGGATCCAGCAACGAGACTTGGTTGGTGCAATTTTGATGTTCATTGGTTGAAGTGATGGTTGTAGTCCATCACTGACTGTGTGGTGTCACAGTCTGGATCCGTCATGGCAGTGGTGGAAGACCCCGGTGGTGAGGAAAGCCCTGAAACTCAGAATTGTATTTGCTCAGGCATTACATTTGCTAATTTTGAGTCAGCTGTAACTTTTCCAGCCAATCAGGACTGCTGGTGTTTTGGCAAGTTCTTTTAGTAGTTCCCTCATTACTCTGAAGTGGATTCCATCAGGGCCCATAGATCTGTGAGTGTCTAATTGGCATAGCAGGCCACTGCCCATCTTCTGGATTAGGTGGGCTTCACATATCTCCCCATCACCAACTTCCAGCTCACGGAGCTGGCTATCCTGAAGACAACTGGTCTTAATATTGAAGTTTGAGGTGAAGAAGGCATTAAGTACCTCTGTGTTTTACTCATCACCTGCTACTAACACTAGTAGTTCACTAGTGAATACTTCACTAGTATTCATTATTTGAATATTAGTAAAACATTTATATGTGATTGTTACTGAAAATTCCCCAGAGCAAATAAAAGTAGACTTCTAATCCCTAGTGATCATTTTTCTTTGTAGTTTTCATCATTTCTAGCATAGTACTCAGCACTCAGCAAAGCCTAGGAATCCTATTTCATTTTTAAAATAGGAATACTTAAATTTTGCAAAATAAATTTTGTCACCAAAGAAAATGCTTTGATGCATTTTTTTTTTAGTATAATAATGTTCTTAATGGGTCAAGTAATTGCTAAAGCTAAAAAGTGTGCTTTTCCTTCTGCATTTGGCAAGGTTTTAAGTTGGTTTTCTTTCA
This sequence comes from Serilophus lunatus, assembly GCA_013399895.1. Lineage (NCBI taxonomy): Eukaryota > Metazoa > Chordata > Aves > Passeriformes > Eurylaimidae > Serilophus > Serilophus lunatus. Next base: position 507,807 of record VXBA01003142.1, read on the forward strand.
GTATAAACCATCTTGCGATGTCTTTGAAATATTAAGACTGAATAAGCACAAGTATTGTGTAGAACTTTGTCTTAAATATGTAAATGTCAATATTACTCATCTATTAATAGGAAAGCTGAAAAACAGTTTACCATAGTACGGATTAATAAAAGCAATAGAAAAAACAAATGAATTAAAAAACCAAGTTTTCATGAGGCTATATATTATCAGCTGAAGCAATAGCACTTCCTGCATCATTTTCCTGCTTTTTTGCAACCTTCAGTTTTTTTGTTTCACATTCTTCATTAATATCTGAGTAGTTCCATACGTGAGCTTCATGTTCTAGGTTAATGCTCTAATCCCAGGCTACTGAAATTATCCACCTTTCCTATAGAGAGCACCTTCTGATGCAAATCATAAGAAAGGCCTTCACACTAAGACATATTCATAAATTAATCTGGGTGGTTTTTTTAATTAATGGAAACATTTATTTTTCTTCAAAGTAATAACAGAATTTTTTTTCTTGTTTTGCTGCTTGATTTTTCTAGGAAGAGTGCCTACCTCTACGTAAAGATTGGTTATTATAGTATATCCTGTATGATTTTATGTCTCTGTACACAATATGTCACAGTTTTTTTGGAGAGGTTCTTATATTGCCATATAGGTCTTTGTTAGCTTTGACTGTTTTAAGTAACTAAAATCTTTTCAGCTTTGGTGTGTTTTCTTCTCAATAGAATTCAAGAAATAAATATCTGACCGTCAAAGTTACACAATAATGCACTGCATCATAACATGTCTGAAGAAGCATATTTTTTTCTTGGCACTGTATGTAAGAAATTTTTGAGTAACAGCTGCTGACACAGGCAATATTATCAAAGTGAAGGTTTTGATTTTTTCTCTGCTTTAAAAGCTATTTTGTTTCATTTCTTTGAAAACAAGAAGTTGGATAGTCACAGCATTTTCACTAATGTGATAAAGGAAAGTGTTTAAAAATGTATTCCAGTGAAGCAGGCTATCTTAGGACGTCTTTGCCACATCTTCTCTGCATTTTTGATATCTTTATTCTCTGTATTCTTATTTGTATTCTCTCTATTCTCTTTCCCATTTTATAAATATACTATCTGGAAGTGTAAATCTCTCTTTAACCTGTGTCTCCTGAGATGGTGACTTCATTGTAACTTAAACATATAGACACATATTTGCTAATTTTTTTCTGGAGCACTCTGTCCACTTCGTGTTGCAGCTGATCATGTTCTTATCTGCTTAAAACACGGAAGTGGTCTTTATGCTCTGCAGCAAATTTTTATGGATTTATGTTATAAAATAATTTAATATTATTTAAAGGGGCTTATTTTACTGTTCTCAGGTCTTCAGATAAAAATGCTATTGGAGGCGAAGGTATTATGCACCACCTTCCCCTGACTGCTTGCATTAGAGAAATATTTTCTTTAAGACTCCAATTCCCTACCCCTGTATCAATTGTAATATGGTTTGGGGGTTTTTCAGCTAGAGAATTTGAAAGCCTCATTAATGGGGCCTGAGAAATAGGCGCAAACTGAAGTTCTATGTCTTGTTTACATGAGGCAGTGCTGGCCCCTGTGTGTGGTGCTCTCAGAGCAGCGCTAACGCACCAAGGCTGTGGCATTTCCAGGCCATGCTGCACAGAGATGCCTCGGGAGACTTTATATTCCTCTTTCTAATATCGGGTCTTGCAAAGTGAGCTAAGGAGACCTGAAGTCTAATTGAGCCCTTGTGAAGACACATGGCTGCAAGCTGACTGGCTTCTTATAGAATTTTTTTCACCTTTTCTTTCTCAGACAAGAAAGAAACTTACCAGAAACACCCTTGCTCAAATTCCATGGTACTGAGTAGAAAAGTTCCTATTCACTGCAACTGACTTTTTCTGACTAGATCAGGAACAAAGTGACCTTAATCCTTTTCCCTGACGCTTCAGAAATCATTCATTGCAGAGCCGTGCTTCCTCTGGGCTTCTCTTCCTGCCAGCCCTTCTGCCCAACCTTACTACATTCTGGTTCTCCTTAAGATACAAACAGCTTCAAACATTTCCTTAAAAGTTCAGGGTTTTTTCTCAGTGATCTACCTTCCACCACTTACAGTCTACACCCATCCTTACTTAATTTTGCAAGTAAAAAGAAAAAGCATTTGTTCTGAAACCAGAAGTAAAAAAAACTATGTAACTTTTTGTCAGTCTTCCTTCTCTTTATGAAAGGTCTATTCTTTTCTTATGTAAGATTTTAAGTCATGGGCTTTCTTCTCGAATGTTTATACATAACACCTAAAATAGGGAGGCATTCATTTTGACTAGAGAATTTGACACTACTTGAATACAAATGATATGTTACAATTCTAAGGCTAGAACTACAGGGAAAATATATGAGGTTTCTGTTTACTCTCACTGTAAAGCAATTTGTAAAGTGGGTTTAAAATAGATGGGTAGAGACAAATTATTTGTAAAATCTGTGCTTTTTTGCAGACATTTTAAGCCTCTGCCATTAAGTATCTGCAACCTATTAAAGAGATCATAGAGGCCAGCCTGATTAGTAAATAGCAGCTGCGTCCAAGTTGCTTCATTTGGCTAGACAACGAAAGCATCCAAACCCTTGGTTCAACCTTTTAGAAATGCAGAATACTATGCCCCACTCAGACTTCTTCCCTAGGGAGCAGGCCACATTGTTTGCATGCAGTGTAACACGGCTACCTCTCGAGAGCTCAAGCAGTAACTGTGCTAGTTCTGCTCTACAGTAATGCCACTTGGCCTCCTTTTCATCTACTCCTGTGTGTTAATTACAATATAAGATTAGATGAAATAGAAGTTTCACAGGGAGATTTAATGTGTTTGGATAACAACATCAAAGTATGGCTAAGGAGGATTGCGCCATGTTTTTTGGAGGGATTTATTTTGGATGACCCATTGATTAGAATTATTTCTGTGACTTTTAGTTGTTCATTGTTATCCTTGTTACTATTAATATTATTATTTTACAAGAAATGGAGGTTGAAAGTAAGTCTTAAAAATACCAAGTATTCTATCAAAAAAATACATTTTTCTAGCGATATACTGGTGCATACCGGAGACGTGGCTCTGTACCCTACAGCTACTCCTCTACTTCAAGACACAGAGTCTTTGAGCCAGTGCTGCCAGTGTTTTTGAAAGCATTTGAGGAGCACTATTGAAAACTCAGGCGATTCTACAATTTTTTGTTATTATATGACAGATTAAGATAACAATGTGGTTTTGCTATAGATGTAGTTTACATTTTTAAAAAAGGAAGACTAGGTTAAAATGTCAGTCATAGTCAAGGTAAAGAGAAAGCAGCAAACACATCTTTAAAAAGTAATTGACAAAATAAATTACTTCGAATTTAGAAGAGAGTTCTAGCTTTGGCCAGCTCTAGGTACAGTCCTTATATTGTCCTTTCTTAGCATCTAGTGACCCTTCCTTCGATTGGAACCATTTATTTTGCAATGTCATTTTATTCTGGTCTTTCTAAAGACAGTGTTTCAGTCATGCCACATTTTATGGTCTTTTTCTGCCTTTTAGTTTTCAAAAAACTTGGTATTGTACATCAAAGTGATACTCTTGTCTAGTCTCCAAAAGCAATGCTTAAACAAGTAATGCTCCTGCCTAATATGTCATCTGTGTGCTAGTTCTGTAACTGCAGAAAATCATGCAACTCATGTCTAATTTTTAAAGATTACAATATATAATAGGCTATCTAAAATAAAGTAATTTTTTAATGTATGAGGGTATTGCTGAAGAGGATAATTTAACTCATAAGATATAATGGCAGAATTAAGCAGCAGTAAAAATTACAATCAAATTTTTTTTCTCATACCTCTAGAATTCAAAATTACTTCCAGGGCCAGTAAGAAGTTAATTATTGGCCCTTTTGGTGCATTAAACTGGGCTGGCTGCCGTATGCACACCCAGCTGTTTTCGCACTCCCCTTTCTTGACAGGAAAGGAGGAAAAACTAAGATCAAAAAGCCTGTGGGTAAAGATAAAGACAGGGAGATCTCTTACCAATTACTTTCATGGGAACACCAGACTTTCCCAGGGAAAATCAATTTAATTTATTGTCAGTTTACAAAAAAAAAAAAAAAAAAAAAAAAA
>VXBA01003142.1:511957-538905 GCA_013399895.1 Serilophus lunatus
AAAAAAAAAAAAGCGTAGGATTGTGAAAACCAAACAAAACTAAGAACAACCTCCCCCGGTTTTCTCCTTCTCTCCAGGCTCAGCATCATTCCAATCATCACTTCTCAACTCCTCTACCTTGTCCCCACCAACCTAGTGTAGCAAATGGCAATAAGGGTTGCCATCAGTTCACAAGAGTATAGATCTGCCACTCCCTCCTCCTCACACTTTTTCCCTTCTCCAGTGTGGATCCCCTTCTGTGAGATATAGACCTTCATGAGAGTATCCAGTTTGGGTCCTTCTGTGGGATGGGGCTCTTCAAGATTTATTCTACATGGGTCCTTTCCCCAGGGTACAGTCCTTCAGGAAGAGATTGCTCTAGCATTAGTCCTCTGTGGAATGCAGCTCTTGCCAGAAAACCTGCTTCTGCACAGGAACTGCACAGGCCACTTCCTTCATGGCATGTCCACCTGCTCCAGCTTGAGGTCCTCCATGGGCTGCAGGTGAACATATGCTCTAATGTGATCTTCCATGAGCTCCAGGCAGACAATCTGCATCACCATGGTGTTCTCTGTGGACTGCAGGGGAGTGAGTCTCTGCTCCAGCACCTAGCAAGTCTTTTCTCCTTTCTTTTTTCACCATGTTTGGTGTCTGCAGAGTTGTTTCTCAGCCCTCTCTTACACCAGCTGCATTTTTTTTCTTGAATGCATTCTCAAAGAAGCTTTCCTAGGTGCATGGCCAGCTTGGCTGTTGCACTCATCTGTGTCTGGAGGTAGATCTATTGAAGACAGCTGGAACAAGGTTTTTCTGACACGGATCAGCAGTTGTCACTTCTCACACAGATCACCTTTGCATCTCTCTGCTACCAACAACTTGTCATATAAATCCAACATAACCCTTTTTTTTGCTTGGTTCTTCTGATGTACCCTGTTTGACATAGTCTTAGTCCCTGCTATTTAGTCTACCTGCATCTTGATTTCACTCCAGCTATTTTCCTGATGTTACCACCATGCTACACATGGCTACAAATAGTTCTTGTAAAGACTGAACAAGTGGATCACAAAATGCTACGGTCATGAGGATGCTGCAAATGAAATAGGATTGTAGCTTTTTCTTTCATATATTCTGTCTGGCTCTTTCGTCATTTAACATGTTAATTTAGAAATAGAGTTGATTTTGGAAGAGAAATATTTTTTTGTGATATTTAGTCACAATATTTAGTTTTGAGTAGTGAGGACATAGCCTTTTGGTTTCAGTTCCTCCTCTGCAAAATAACACTTTTACACTTCACAGATGATGAGGTAAATGTATTACAGAGTGTGAAACCTTTGGTTGAGGTCACAGGTAAATATCTGAGCTGGAAAAAGATGGGGTTCTGTGTCAGAATGGGGTTCTGTGTCTAGTGGCAAAGTGTATGTATCTTTTGTACTTTGGGTGGGATTTTTCCTACTGATGGTAGCGATCAACTCTCATCAGCATGTTGTTCATTGTTCAAGATAGACGATTACTGAATTATTTTGTGTGGTGTACTCTATTTCCTGATTCAATTATTTGATTGGTTTCAGAGAAAAACAAAGAAAAATAAATCTGAATTTTCTTGGGGTTTTTTTTTCTGTGGTGAGATTTTCCTTTAAAGAGGGAAGATGGCTATATTAAAACACATCTGAATTAAACCAGTTATCAGATATCACTTTACTGGATATTTGTATTTACTGAATAAAATGTGATAATTTTTATAATGGTCAAATAGAGCAGCTGTTTTGAAATCCAAACTGAATATTCATAAGCTCTCTTCCTGCCTGATTTAACTAATTTGAGCTTTTGAAATCTAATGTTTCCTCAGAAGTTGTGCTAGGATTGTAACTAATAATCTTCCCATGTTTACGCAACATGCAAACACACATATGATACATATACAGGCACTATCTTCATATTAGCTAGATGTTGTTGACAAAAAGATAATAGAACATTTAACAAATATACAATTTGTTGACTTTATTGCAGTTTTATAGGAGACATTGTTATAAAAATGGGTATGACATTTGCATTTCTGTTTAATTGCTGTGGAGTGAACATAAAAAGATAAGAGAGCCAAGAGAGCTTATTAAAACTGAAATGAGGGCAAGTGATAAAAGAATGATATTTTAGTGGTACTGCGGTCAGGTCTGACACTTTCTCCACAAAAAAAATATCTTGTTCCTGGCTTTTTGGTGTGGAGAGAGGGTGTATGGTTTATATAACAACATTTGTCTTTTGAGCTACACTTGATATACAGTATCTGTGTTTTAACTTGAAGGCTTCAGTAGCCCTGGAGGTGTTCTGGAAAATAATGTGACTTATTCTCTACCCTGAAATAGCTTCCTTTTTCATTTTCTTCCCCGCCGCCCTTTTTCCTTTTTGCATTTTCTTTTCCGTTTTCCTTTCCTGCCTCAGAATACACACCATGCCGCCTGTAGCGGCTACTGAGCCTCGCCATGGCATGACTCATACCCACATCTCTGATTTTAAACTTACCTAATGAGACTTTGTAATTGAGACTAACATTTGAAAGTATTCAAAGGCATCTCATAGTTTGAAATGCTAAACATTTGGAACACTCATCTATACTGGGCACGTAATGAGCTAAGTTCATAGTGAAAAATAAAGTATAATCATATAACTAATAAATTAGTCATAATGTAAGTATGCAGAAAGGTAGAACTAAGAGTATATAGCAATCATTTAAATTGGGGCTTTCCTATTTTTTGCATTAATGACAAAATCAAAACAATGCTTCTATAAAGAAATTTGTAAAAATGTTCCTAGTTGTAAAACATTAAATATCTATATTTAAATGTGCATGTGCTGGATGCGACTGTAGGGACTTTCCTCTGCTGAATATCACATACCATATCACTGTCTGAAATCATCACAGGGCATATTTTTATTTAAGTCATGAGTGTAGCTATGCAGGGAACTACAGTGGGGAACTGTCTTAGAGGAATCTGTGTGCTGGAACAGGCAGTCTATGCTTCCTCTGGTTAGGCATTTCATCAGACTTTAGCAAAATTCTGCTTTGTCAACAGAATAAGCCTAGTTCTGCCGAGTGTTCAGCACAGCCTTCAGTCACAAAGTAATGATGGGCTGTCACTGAGCTGCTATGGGAACAGAACTCCATTACACAGCTTTTCCTTCCCCCCCCAAAAAAAGTTAAATTCTGTACTCTGCAGGGACACTCAGAACTCCTGATACGAAGCTGTATTAGGTTGCACAAAAATTTGTGGAATTCTGCTCAAATAAGTAAAATCTACCTAAATTAGACTCACTTTTTTGTGTGCAGTCTTGCATTTCTGAAAATGATATGTTACAATAAATCTGAAAAGGAGGGACAGTCCCCTGAAATTCAAGAGCTTTCTGGGTCTAGATTATAAATACTGTCAGCTGAGATAGCCTCAATTATTTCTAAACAAATTATAACCATGGATATGCCTTTTCCTTCAAACACATCTTGTTTAATAATTGTGTATGCAGATGCTCTGAAGGAATGACTTCTAAACCTCAGAACTTGTGGAATTAAGTCATCCTAGAAGCTTGCTTTAGCTTGGTAGTCTGAAACGGGAAGGTGCAGAAATAAGGAACAATCAAATATTCCATTTCTACTGAACTTCTATCTTGATGGAACAGATAAGATTCATGTACATACAGGTGCAGTTTGGTTTTGGTTCATTATGGTTTTTTGCAGTTCTTATGTTTACTGTGAAAGCATAATACCATTAACACACATTGTGAAGACCTGGAAAACTAAAAAACATATGAAACCAGGAAAGCTTTTCTCATTATGTTTTCTTGTGTGAAAACAACTTTGGTTTTATAACTTCAGCATGCTGTCATGCTAAAGGGCCCTTGGGGTAACACTAGTGTTTATCAGAGCTATCATATATTAAAATTGGTGCTTACTTTTATGTTGCAATATATTCAAACATATTTTTGAGTTATGACCTTCTAAATAAAACTCATGCATTTCAGATATTTTGACTGTTGTGACAAATGAGCTTATTCATTTCCTGATTCAAACATACATAAAAAGTATGTTTACTTCTCTTAAAGAAGCAACTTCTGTTAATTGTCCCACTTTTATTCACATAGCCTTCATTTCTGAGGCAATTTATATTTCAATATATATATATGTATTCATTTGATTATCAGCTGTACTACAGTCATTGGTATTTTGTAATGACTGAGGTTCAAAAATTAGCTACTTAGAAAATGATTTAGTGCAACGGAAAAAGTTGGTGACAATGTGTATTCTCAAAGAAGGTGAAAATAAATTCTCATGGGACAATTATTCAACACATTTTACAGTATCATAAACAATATTCTTGTCATTTACAGCAAGGAGTACATGTAAAATGGAAAAATCTGTCTCTGCATGTGGAAGACTGTAGGGCTTTTGTTACTGTTCTCAATAGTAGCAAGAGAAGAAAGCAGAATATAGTATAAAGTCTACAAAATCAAGTTCCTCAAAACATTTATGTTGCGTCAGTGCTTCGCACAGTTCAATAAAACACTTTCTTGCATATTTTCTTTGGTGTACTAAAATTTGTGGCCTTGTTCAATATCTCAGCATTTCATTGTTGCTCTTCATCTTTGAGAAACTGGAAATTGAAATATTTATAATATCATTAAGTTATTTTTCTCCTCCAGATAAAAAGAAGAAAGAGAGACAAATTATACAGAAGGCATCAGTGTTATAGAGTAGCAGTTGCTGATCCATAATTAGAGCGGAAGATTTCCCATAAAAAGCTCTGTTAAAAAAAACAAACAGCTTCTAAGTGGCTCAAAAAGAAACAGGTTTTTCTGATTTTTACGTGTTCTCACTCTCTCCAGTTTTTTGGTGACATTTATAATTACGCTATCTTGAAATTTTTCCTCTGGCATTTTTGCTAGTATTTTGCATTTGTTTCATTTGTAGAAGCTCTAAATGTGTTTAGCTTAGAAGATAAATAACTGTTATTTTCTTGACCACAAAAAATTATATGCTTTGAGAATATGCTCCCCAGACACGGTTGGCCCTCCTGGCTCCCAGGGCACTGCTGACTCATATTTGACCTGTCATCAACCAGGACCCCCAGGACTCTTTCCACAGCACTGCTATCACCTCATTCCCCAGTCTGCAGGTACATCCAGGGTTGCCTCATCCCAGGTGCAGAATCCAGCACTTTCCCTTGTTGAACTTCATGTGACTGGTGATTGTCCATCTCTGTAATTTGTCAAGGACTCTTTGCAGGGCCTCATGCCTTGGAGGGAGTCAAGAGCACCTCCCAGTTTTGTATTCTCTTGCAAGCATGCAAACTGGCTTGATATTCCATCCAGTTCTCTGTTTACTAGATTCAGCTGACTCTAACAAAGACATCAAGACTGTAAGCGGAAGTCATGTTTCTGAACAAATGTAAAGAAAATAGCTCTTTAATCCAAATTGCTCTGAATATTAAAATACTTTCAAAGAGATATTAAATCATCCATAAAAATTATGACAGTGTTTAATCAATACAGGAGTTTGCATATTCTCTTTGTTCTCTCCCAATATAAAGAAAAAATGTGACTGAAATAAATTGCAGAAACAAAAACATAAACCAGAAAATGTGGTACATAAATAAAAATATTTGTTAAATTTTCTATTCAGAAGGAGTTTATATATTCATTCATTCTCTACCCATTATAAAAACTGATGGCAGCGGTTTGAGCCATAATATATTTATAAATTGAACAAAATTGCATTATACAGCTTTTCCTATATTTAGATAGCAATGAATATGGGGGTGAAGCTAAGTCACAAAGAACAGCAGATGATTAAGCTGGCAGCACCAGCCCAGCTGGAAGCTGTGTCCTGATGCAGGAGGAAGAAATCAGATAAGCCAAAGTGGAGATTCTACATTTCTGGCAAATGAAGTGGCTTTTCTGTGAGACTACCACCAAGAAACAACATGTAAGAGAGGTCTCTGTTACTGTCCCGCATACACCTGTGCTGAAAGTTGGTGTTCAAAGACATTGGCACTTAAATGTTATGTCATGGTCCAAGTGAAAAAGAAGTGACTTTCAATTATCTGAAATGCATTTAAAATTGTTCAGTTTACCTTTTAAGTTTGAGGTGAGAATTAAAATGTGTAAAGCAAACCTCATTTTTGTCAAATGAAAATAGCTTATATGGGCATAACTTGACTTAGGTGAAATTTTTCAAAGCTATCAGTGTAGAAATGCTTTGATACATTCATATTGCCACTGTTCACATGACGGGATTTTCTTGTCTGGGTATTCTGGATGATTCAGGCTTCTGAGGATGAGAGGTAGCAGCAAACTTGAAACTAAATCAAGAAATGAAAATACATAGCCATGGTGTCTGGCACCTGCCTGTGCACTCTGTTTGGGCAGCTGAAGCCTCTGTAAAATTTCGTTTTTCACATCAGAGTTGTTTACCTTGATAATTGATAATAACATGAGACAAAGAATAGTATGATTTCATATGCTTGAAACTCGAGGCTCTGATGCATTTTCAAATGTGTTATGTTCTCCATGAACTTGACCACAGGAAATGGAAACAAAGCTCTTGGTTTTTCACATTATGTTAAGATCAGAAAAACAAGAATTTATTTGGTGATGCTGCATAAGAAGGGAATTAATAATTCTTTAGCATGGAGTCACAATTCATGTTTTGAGAGCCTTACAAGAAAAAAGCGTGTCACTCTGACTGTCCCAGCCTCTTCAAGAAAATAGTTCTAAGAGACCTTTGAATAACATTTACCTAAAATAGCTCACTGAGGTCTCTTTTCTTTGTAAAGCTGATCATTTTTCTACACTTTACTTTGAATATGTGGACATAAAGATGGGGTTTAGTATATTTAAGGACTGACAAGCAAATTAGAAAGAAGCTCTGGAGGCTGGACTGATAACTAATACTTTCTATGCTGGGCAGAGTATGTTGCTGGAGTGGGTGGAAGTCCTTACTTGCCTATGATTGTCTTTAGAGATGCTGTTGATATGAACATAATGTTAATACTGGTTTCTATTGCCTGAGCTTCTATAGCTCTGATCTTGAACTACAGTCTGAAGTGGAGCAGGATCATATTTTAAATCTTTATTTGAGTAAAGTAAAAACATTTATTGTGTTGTTACAGATCACACTGAGGCAATTTTGGAAACTATTTTGTGGTAAATCTGTTCTTATGAACACAGTCAAAATGGTTAATAGATAAGTTTCTTGGGCACTCTGTGGTCCTCAGATGAAGGACAAATCCAAATTGTTTTATATTCCTTTGTTTATTGATTTATTTCTTAAAATCCTTCTTCTTTCTCTGCATTTAGTAGATTTCTTATTTGGAAATTCAGGACTTCTTGTGAGGTCTATACATTTTATAAAAGATTTTGCACATTTCTAAAATTCTGCTTTGGTAGCAGACTAAGTTTTGCCAAAGACTGTCTTTTCTTCAAAAACATGCTACTTTCTTTTTATTCTGACTCAATTTTTCCCACAGCAATGCTCTTACATTCGTCTGTAGGATGGACTTCTAACTTCTTTTTAATCCTGCAACTGGTAAATAATACTGACTGATTTCTTTATTGTTGTTTCTTCTTAGGAAAGTAGGTGCAAAACAAATATAACTAAAACTAGTGTGTTGGTGTTTTGTTTTTGTTTGTTTGTTGTTGTTTTGTTTTTTGTTGTGTTTTTTGGTGTGTGTGGGGGTTTTAGCCATAGAGGTTTGGGGTTTCTTGAATAATATAGGAGTCATAAGTCTGGGCATTATTTATTTTTTAAATTCAGACTTGAAGCAAGATCCCATTAGAGAATTTCCAGGAGTCTGCAGAACTGGTATCAGTATGCTAGTAAACACTTAGCCTTGAAGCAGTAACCTAATAAATGTGATGATTTTTCACATATTTCCTATTTTACTGGGTAAGATATGGAAGAGAGTTGTGGAGAGATTTTCAAGGCAGTCTTATAGCTGTGCAAATGATATTCTTCTAGTATCTATAATAAATGTCATAATTGTTGGTTGTCTCTTTCCATATCTACCTTTAAGGAGTAACTGATAATTGAACATAAGAAATCTCTATTCAGAAAAGAACACATTCAGTGCAGAGTTAGCAAGAGATAAATATCTAATAATTCAAAAACAAGGCAAATACCTTCAAGAGATGTTCTTTATGAAGCTGCTTAACAGTTGAACAGAAGATTCTAATTTAACATTTGAGACTGAGCGACAGGATCTATCTTTAGATGAGAACTGTAGGTTGCACTTCTGTAAGAGAGGGGACAAGGGAGAAACCATGCAGAAGCATCTTTGTTTTCAGTTTTTTCAGTTTTAGTACTATAAAAGAAGGTCAACTGCATTTGCAAAAGGGATGGTTTGGTGATATAGTTGTTTCAGTATTTGATGACTTTTTGAGTTACCAGGTTGTAGTAACAGTTATTCCTGAATGCAGAAGCACAGCTTCTTGAGGACATTGTTGCACCAAGTGGTAGACACAATTTTAAGGACTTACGCCTTCAAAAACAATGCATTTTTTCCAGTCATTCTCACACCAACTGTTTGGTTTTTTCCTATCCCTTTTGTACGATATTTCGAAAAAAAGTTTTTTTTTTTAACAGTTCCCCTCCACCTCCTGCAAGTGAAAAACAACCTAGGAAAACAGATCTTCCATGCAGTCTATGCAACTTTGAAGAACAACACTATGGGGTTCTGGTGAAAACCAAGTTGAGCATGAGTCAGCAGTGTGCCCCCATAGCAAAGGCTAATGATGACCTGAGCTGCATTGGATAAAGTGGTGCCAGCACACCGAGTGAAGTGGACCTTCCTCTTTACTCAACGATAGTGAGAGCCATCTGGAGTACAATGTCCAGTCCCAGACTCCCTGGTGCAAGAGAAACACGGAAAGAGCCCAGTGAAGATGCATGAGGATGATCAAGGAACTGGAGCGTCTCTCCTGTGAACAGAGGCTGAGAGAGCTGAGACTATTTAGCCTGGAGAAAAGGCACGGGAGCATTTCACTGATGTATACAAATATCTGAAGGGAGGATACAAAGAGGATGGAGCCTGTCTCTATTCCATGTCGCCTGGTGATGGGACCAGAAGCAATGAGCATAAACTGAAATACAAAACATTCCGTCTGAACATGAGGAAACATTTTTCATCATGACTGTGGCTGAAGCCTGGAAGAGGTTGCCCAGTAAGGTTATCAAGACTCCATCCTTGGTGACATTCAAAAGTGTTCTGGACATGCTCCTGGGCAAGGTGACCCTGCGTGATCAAGGTGTTGGATCACATGACTGATCTAGAGTGATCCACATCCAGAGTTCCCTTCTAATTTCAACCATTTTGTGATTCTGTGATTCTATAAAGGAAAAAAATAGAAGGAATAATAAAACTCTATTAGATTGTTATTTTCCAAAGAAGCCACAGTACTGCATTTCTGCTATTCTAGCATATGGTTCTAAGTATAAAACTTACTCTTTGTCATGATCCCAAGAAAAAGAAAGTGCTATTATCTCCTGAATTATGAGGAGATAGTACACCTAGAGACTTTTCATGGTAAGGTATTATCTTCTTACTGTAGTTTGTTGAAAGCTAAAGGGATTTCCATCTCTAAAGGTACACTTGCATAGCTCTTCATACTTATGTCTCCTATAGGAATATATATTGATCTGCTGCAGTGAAAATATTTAGTATCATTCTGATACGTCTCCATTTTAGCACTTCATGATTCACTGGCCCAAAATTTCTTCACTAACTATCCTGGGAAGACTTACTGAAATGAATAGCTAATGTAACACTAAATTTGTAAGTAGCACTAAAATATTAAATGTACAATTAAATTCAGACTAGTGGTAATCCATATTTTACTCACCCTTTATACCATATGCAGTACAATGGTTTTTTTTATTTATTCCTATCCTTTTTAGCCACCTCTAAAGTTTTTACTTGCAATCCATATGTAAGTGCTGTTCCCTGGAGGATTTCCCATACCAAATATTTTTATGAAATATTCTTTTTAAAAGTAAAATTTACTCACAATTAATAACATGCAAGTGTAGTATTAATATAATTTTTGCATCTCTATTTCATAACCTGAATCACATATAATCTCTGATTAGTTTGACAATTACTGGAATCCCTAATATGACTGATTTATAAGCATGTATCTATAGACATGTAGAGTATATCGTTATATGTTGCAAGAATATAAGACTTTTAAAATATCTTAAATAAAACTTTAACTTCAAAGAAAATGTGTTTAGATTTATATTCATGTACTATAGGAGTACAGAACTACACTATGGGAAAATTTTTATATTCTTGTACTGTAAGAGTATGGATTTTTTGTTTCTTTTAATTTATCTGAAAGGAAGCTTTAATTTTATAGAAAAGGTTTGATGGAGAAATTAGTTAATTTTAAGTTATTTTGCTTTCCATGTAATTGCCAGTACAAGTTGTTAATTAAGATTAATGTCATAATTTTGTCTAAGTATTTTGTACTAAGAAAGTGAAGTTTTTTTAAAATGTGAAAACCAATATCAGATTGATTGCAGCTCTCATAAAGGAATAAGTTTCACTTAGACTTTAAAAAAGACAGAGATCGTACAGAAAAGTCAATAACACAAACATTTACACATATATTTTTCCACTTTACCCACAAAAGAAGCTGTAAATTATATAAAGGATAAGAAAATTAAATTCCCTATTGAAAGGATAATTTTTATTTAACTTTTATTTTTCAGAACATCAATAAAAGGCCTTTCACACCAGTCAGTAGCTCTGTCTAACACAAGGAAAGTGTTATTCTAAGGCAGTCAGACTTTGAGATTCTCTTTCGGCAGGGTTAGAGGGAAGGGGAAGCGGGATAGCAACATATACTGCTTGTGTCAGAAGAAAAAAATGTGAAGGCTTTGGCTTCCAAGTATGGAAGCAGGCATTAAAACCAAACAATATTTCCTGGTGTGACTAATTCAAACCTATTACAAGTACCTTGCAGAACATTGATATTCAAATAGTCCTGGAGGCTCGTGTGCAGTGGGTTATTTCATAGTATCATGCACATAATTAGGTGACCCTTGAGGGAAGAAATCAGTGCTATGCAATTCAATTGAGGTCAAAAGCAGTTTCCAAACTGGGTTGGCCCCCTAGGGTATGGAAGCAGGAGATAATTTCTGAGGCACAGAGGAAGATTACAGCTGGCTTCTGTCCATCTCCCTCCACTTTTCTTCTCTCTTCCCTATGCCTGAAGCACTACCCCAGCACTTGCAGCTCTTTTGGCTCTTGGAACTTTGTGAAAAAGGTAATCTGTAATTTCAGGTGTCAAAGCCAGGGAGTGTGGCAGTCAGCCATCTCAGAGTTTGCGAGGGGGGAAAAAAACAACAAAAAAAACCAAGGAAAAAACCCAAGCAAATGCAAAACCAAACCCAGCAAAAGGAAACCTTGCATATAAAGTTTATGAACTGCTGTCCTGAACAAACGACCCAGAAACCACAGACTGCTGGGGGCATCACATCCTGCCACCAAGGTGACCTGACTGTATGACAGCAGTTTTGGCTGCAGCATGGTATGCTGGCCTCCGTCCCTCACCACGTGACCCAAGACCTCAAGCATGTCCTCAAACAACCCCATTGCTATGTAGAGACTTTAAAAATTTTTGAGCAAAAGTTTTAAAGCTCACAAAGAGCCTTTGCAGCTACTGGCCAAGAGCACGACTAGATTATCAATAATGTGTTTTTGTTTCTCTCTTGAATGAATGCTTTTCTCTCCAGCTTTCAGGCATCCAAATAACTCTAACAGAAGTTATTTGGACTGAAAAAGGACGAAATTGTGACTGCAAAACCATGAAAAAACTAATTAATGAAATCAACAAAAGTTTTCCCCAGAAGTGGGATGGCCCATTTATAGAAAGTGGATATTGACGTCAGCAGCTAAGTTCACTTATTGCAATTTAAAATAAAGCTGTAAAGAAAAGAGTTTTCTCAGACTTTCTTTTTTAATGTCCAGTTTAGGGGGAAGTAGAAATAAAGTCACTTTTCCAATTCATTTTGTATGATGAAGGGAAACATAAAAGAGATTTTTTTGGCTTCCTGTTTATTCTTCAGTTTGTTTACTCTGGTAAATAACATAATGGCAAAGCACCAGAGCAGACAAGGAATGGGTAGAGTCCCAGTTTCCCTTCTCGTGTTGTGAATAGGGATGATGAGGGATGCTGCCTGGGGAGTACTGAGCTGTATAAATCCACTGCTGAGCTGTCTTTGGTTAGGCTGAAGAGGAGATTGACAACTGCTGTGTTGGGATTTTTTTGAGGAAAAAAAGCATAGTTTCATAAAAGTAACCTGTCTGGCCCATTTTAGAGCTGTATTTTATAAAGAAATTTTACTTTAAGTGGTTAGTTTTCTAAGAAATTCTTTTAAATGTACATGTCAATATTGCAAGTGCTAAAGTTCAGAGAAGCTACTCCTGATCCATACGTTTCCCCCCCTTGTGTCTCCTCTGCCCTCTCCTTTTCTCTCTGCCACGTTACCTGCTGATTTAACTTATTTTTAAGATAAATTTGACTTAAATGGATTTTAAGTCTTTAATAAAAATCCCCAAACAGCTTCTTGTTTTCTGTTTTTGTATTTTGTACTGTTTAGATCTCACTGTTTTACTGTTTGAAAATCTATTGAATAAGAGAAGATGAAAGTGTAATTTATATATACAAAAAGATTCTATCAAATTTTACACTTCCAAACATTTGTGACCAGACAGAATAGGGAGCAATTACCTAACTTATCACCTGTTCTTATTACCATGTTCAGGAAAAAAATAAAAAAATAAAGGAAAAAAAAAAAGAAAACCCCTTGAAGTCTAATGTGGTTAGTGAGCTAAAGTATAGTATGTTATACAGGTTATTCAAATGCCTTAAACTCATGACATAGATATTTCTGATTGGTTTTTTTGCCTTTTTTATCTAGTACTTCCAGTAAGGATATGCAAGCTTGCCAGAGGGCTCTACTGTTTATTTTTTCTTCTGCCTGAGAGCTTTGACATCTTACTGTATACTTCATGCTCTAGCTGTAATTTGCAAACTCACCTCTTTCTTGTTCCTCTTTCTTCTTCCTCTTCTTCTTCTTCCTCTTCTCCTTTTTCCTTCTTTTTCCTTCTTCTTCCTTCCTCTTCTTCTCCTTTTTTCTTCTTCCTTCTTCTTTCTTCTTCTTCTTCCTTTGCTCATACTATTTTTGTGGTTCTTCCTTGTGTACCAGTCTTTTTGAGTTTTGTTTCAACTCAACACACTTGGTTTCTGATGCAGAGGTTGTGATGAGTCAGATTGATAGCTCAGTTAGTATTTAAGAATAAGAAAGTCTGTGTCACCAGTGGACATCTAGAATTCTAGGTTCTTTTAATTATATACTTTGGGCTTTTGAGAGAAAATTCTGTTAAGTAGCCCAGCTGACAAAGAATCCACCCAAAATTTATTTAGTACATTGTGTCTGACAGTTTAGAAATACCATCTCCAAACAATGAACATAAATATCCTGAGATATTTCCAAAATACTTCTCTTATGGAGCAGAAAGCCTTAGCTGCATCTGGTAAAGGATCTGCTGTTGCGATGGAAACTTGGATGTGCTTCAGAAGGAATTGGCTATTGACATTGTCACTGTTTCAGAACAGGGGTTTTTTAGTAGATCAAAATATCAAATCATAATTTTTGCACCATTCACTCTGAATACTGAAGGATCCTAATGTAAAATTTCACTTACCTAGCTTTCTCAGAGAATGGGAGGACAGTTAAGTGCTATTTTCTTTGTTAATTGGTGTTTTTTTACTCTCTTGTTTTTAAATAGAAATATTTCAATCAATTTCAGTAATGTGAACATAACATAATGCTCAAACACACAGGAAGGATCAAAAGACAATATTTCAATGCAAAAATTGTATAGGAAAACCCCTCCTTATATATTGCTCCCCGTCATCCAATAATAGAATCCTCTCATGTAAACAGTGTACTCTTGAACCTCAGAGCTTGATGGATTGTTCAGACCTTCACATTTCCATGGGATAGATCTTTCAAAAACAAAGAAAAGGAATTTTACCAATTTTGAAAAACTAGATTGGGTGACTTGTTATGAAGTTTCTGAGCCACACAATTAAAAAATAAATATTCCAAGTAGCACCTTAATGTGGGAAAACATAATATATAAGAATCCAAAATTGTTCCTTAAAAACTGTGATTTTTAATTGCATGTGCAGGTAAGGATGGTGATCAGCTCTTTACACAGCTTAAAAGCATCCAGAGTAATCCATAGTCATTGAATTAATTCTTTTCTTTGCATAAAGTTTAAATAGCTCTATTTGCTTTATACAGCCAGGTTCTTGAACAGGGTAATAAATTATACTTACAGCTTCATTGCAAGGAAATAATTTTGTATTCGTTTTTGTTGCAAATCTATGAATTAGCAGAATAGCTAAGGGTCATTCTGTTCTAGAATTTACTTTCCAAAACTATTCTTTAATTTTATAGTTACTTATAGAGCTTTCCTTTTAGGGTTACACTTTCTCCACAAAAATTGAACTCTAGATTTCTTTGAATAAACTTTTCTTATTCTTTATCCTTAAGCATTTCTCTTTCCTCTTATTGAAAAGAGAAATGAAAGAGATTATTCTCAACACACTTGTGTGTGTCAGACATGGCAGAATCTCGATCAGCTCATAGAGGCTGAGAATGGAGATGAGTGTTTCCTCAGTGCTCTCTGCAAGATCCTCTTTCAGCAGATCAGGGGTCAAATGCATTTATAAAACAATAGGAGAGAAATCTTGCATTGCCACAGTGTGTTCCTGGGTAGTACTCAACCTTACACATTCTTTTGTTACCCACCTGCAAACTCAACCAAAAAAAAAGAAATTCTAGTAATTTTGTCTCTGAGCTGAACTAAAGCTGAACTAGTGAAATGTGGGAAGGCAAAAAATGTTCCCCACTTTCTAGGTGCCTGGCTTATCAATATCCAGCAGTAGAGGTAGTTAGAAGGTTTCAGGAGAGAGCACAAACTAATGAGAGCTGTAGGTGATGCAGAAGCAACATTTAGTCCTGGGAATATGGGGGCTAAAGCCTAAGGTGAACAAGTTCACAGTACATTAGGTTGAAACATCCTTCATTCTATAATGAAAAGGTTCACAAAACATTAAAGTCTGCAAAAAGGCTACCACTTCCACTTTAAGGAATGCTCAGAGCTCATGACAGGTGGCTCTTGCTGTGGTTTTCAAATTCAAGTATGCCATTTGTCCATGGTACTACAACATGACCTCTTCCCTCCTGAGAGCTGCCATAACGGTGTCTTGGAACAACTTGATTGTCTAGTTTCGCTGGTAAAGACATGGATCTTTTATTGTTTACTTATTTTTTTTTTTTAAATTGTTCTCAGGTACACAGTAAGGACAATAATGTTAGAAAGATTTTGATGAAGGGAGAGATAAACATTTAGTCGTAGAGTAAGACCAACCAATGCCTTCTAAATATTGTAATTACTAGTGAGAAAGAAGTAAAATCATCGTGCACACCTATAAAATACACACAACATTTTCTAACTTTTGCTTGGAATGTAAAACAATGTCATGTACATTGACATTTATTTTTTTTTCATATTAGACTTTTCTTTCTATTTTTATTGCATTACAGAAACTCAACTTACTGTATGAAAGTGTCCATTTCGCTGACAGTGGGTGAAAATGACACTGGACTCTGCTACAATTCAAAGATGAAATATTTTGAGAAAGCTGAACTTAGCAAAAGCAAGGAAATCTCATGCCCTGAAATTGAGGATTTTTTATTTCCATTTAGGGACCCTGAAATTCTGTGGTATAAGGTAAGACATGCAAGAGATTTATAAGATATTATGGTATTATGCAATATTCTTTCGATTTTCATGATCTAAATACAGTAAGAAGCTTGGAATTTTTTAAAAAATTTCTTAAGAACAGACAACAGAATGAACGCCAGAAAAAAAATGAACTTTGAGAGAGAAATTCAAATGCTTCCTTTGGTAAACTTTATAACTTATCTATGCATGCTATTACCTGAATGAATGGCTTAATTTTGCAGCAGAAAATTCAACAGAATTAATGGCTTAATTTTGCAGCATGAAAATCAACAAAGACTACCAAGACTTTGGTTTCTACATAACAAGTTTATATTTGCGAATATTTTTATCCATATT
Source organism: Serilophus lunatus (assembly GCA_013399895.1). Lineage (NCBI taxonomy): Eukaryota > Metazoa > Chordata > Aves > Passeriformes > Eurylaimidae > Serilophus > Serilophus lunatus. The sequence goes on from VXBA01003142.1 coordinate 528,139, forward strand.
TTTATTTCAATATTGTGTACTGATTTCTGGATCATTACTTAAATTCCAAGTTTTTGCAAATAGTGCTGCCCTGCCCGTGGGCAGTGCACTGGAACTTCTATGAACAGCAGCTTGAGTTCTGCCATTCTTACTATCCACATGAAGTACTCAGTACTTTAGTTCTCCTTTTAAAGACCTCAAACATTTCAGTAAATCTGAAATTTATGTTTTGTGTATTTTATCTACACAGATCTCTACAGATGTCTGTGTATAGTAATAATATAGTCCTAATTTAAATATGCACTGGTGTGCATTCTAATTATTTTTTGAAGTCTAATAATTTATCTGATAACATAAATGCCTTTAATTATGATTTACAAGACTATGCAATCCAATGACTAAATTTTTGTGGCCTAAAAAAATGTTGGCCAAATCAAATGATAGCATATCTAAGAAAGGGGGAATGTAACCAATTATTCTCATCTTGGATTTTGTGTTTGTAATGTAATATTTTGGTAGATTAAACCCCTAACTTTTTCTAAGTCCAGAGAGCTTTGATTCTAAGATGTTTTTAGAAAGAGATATACAACATCTTTTTTCCTCCTCATTCTTATGTCCTCCTGTTTCTGTAAATTTTTTAATTATTATTTTAATAAAACCCTGAATTAAAAAGAAAAAATATTTCTCTCCTGCAGGCTGTAGCTGCTGGTAAAATAAAAGGTCAGAGACATAAGTTGAATGGTAAATAATTAAATTAAATTAAATTAAATTAAATTAAATTAAATTAAATTAAATTAAATTAAAAAGAGGCCACTCAATAAACTAAATTCAAAAGAACACCACCAAAAGAATGAACTCCTTTTTCTTTCCAGAGGCACAAACATTAAATCAGCTGATAAAATTTCATAGTCTTTTTTCTTTTTAAGCAACACCTAAATGAACTGGATTTTTAGATATTTAGTTTATACAAAGTTTGTAACTAGCCTGTGCTGTTGCCTAGCCATATTGGCTTTGAGATGCATCGTCAACAGTGGTCCATTTTAAGTGTAAGAACACAGTCACTGAAGTTTTATATTATCTTTAAACAGGAGTGCAAGTCAAAGACGTGGAGATCAAGTATTGTGTTTAAAAAGGATACTCTTGTCATTCGGGAAGTTAGAGAGGATGACATTGGAAATTACACTTGTGAGTTAAAATATGGATTCTTTGTTGTCAGAAGAACTACGGAATTAACAGTTACAGGTAATTACAGGCTCTTGCTATCTCCTTTATTTATAAAAAAAAATTGAATATTTGTGATTTGAGTTGTTTGTATTTGAGTCATTATACCATCTGCACACAACTTTGCTAATTACTTAGATATAAGTGGCTGATACAGTAAAGCTGCCCTGAATGCATCACAGTGGTGTCTGTAACACCTTGGCAAGCCTGAGTTTTACTCTGTTACAAAAGCCTGTGTGCAGCTTTTTGTTTTTGACAGGAAAATGTGGTCAAGGAACAGATAAAGTCAGCAAGCACTACCTCTAACATTAAGTCTATCGTACTTCTTCATGTGATTAAATGCCTTAGGATATCAAAATATCTGTATCATTAGCTCTATAGAATTAGCTCTAATTATCTTTGAATGTGACAATAGCTGTAGCTACAACCCAGTGGCAGTAGCTCTGTCCCAGTGAGACCTTTGCAACTGTGTGACAGGTGCATGAGCAGGGCATAACTGAGGGACAGTAGCATTCTTCCTCTGGCACTCTCTCCTCATATTCTCTAGTTTATAGTTCAAGAACTTCCTGATCTCAATCATCATGCACTGCAGTTACCAATTAACCTATTTTCCATTAGTCTGATTATTTTTTTAATCCATTTATTCTTGGCTTCAAAAATGTCTTGAAGTATCAAGTTCCACAGAGTAATTATGTAACATAAATAAACTCTATAATTCAGCAAACAGCAATTGAATAAAATGCATTTAATATAATCTGCATTTAAAACTACCTTATCAATATGTAAAATCCATTATAGGTGAAAACAAAATATATCCTGTAATAGTACTGTCTACAGCAGCAGAACAGTATGAAGAATGACTTTTCTATTCCTCACCAGACTTCTAATCTTTTACAAATATGTAAAGCATATAGTCGAACATATACTTAAGACAGAAAATTAGCCTTTAGAATTAATTTAGAAGTATTGATAATTTCCACCCTACTGTTATTTATGATGACAATGAAAGACATTATGATCTATGCAATACTGTGTAGTTCCACAGTATACTTCCTAAAAGAAGAAAGATTTTCCTGGGACACTAGAGGTGAACTATATCTATGTGGTTGACAAAGAGGCTTGAATGTATAAGTTTTTCCACCTTCAAAATACCTAAGAGATCAAAAAACAAATCAGAGAAATAATTTTCTGGGCTTTTCTTGTTCCTTTTTAGTATCTGATATATAAATCTATTGCACACCGACAACTACTAAAACACATTTATGTTGTGCATAATGTTGATTTGCAACAGTTTCCTTTAATGGTGAGAAGTTTGTTTTCTGTTTCTGTGTATTCCATTTGCCCTCTACATTAACAGAAATTCTAATGAATTATGCTATGTAATTTTCTTTTTATTAGATAACTCTGGGAATCATATTATTTGTTTATATTGTTTTGGGAGATTTCAACTAATCAGTTCTATTTATTTAAGCTCAATAACCAGGATCTTTTTGTTGTTGTATGGAATTGATTTATTTGGTCAGTACAGGCAGACAATTACTGTCAAGTGATTAACCTCACAGTAAATATCAATATTCTCTGTTTGATTGACTCTGATACAAAGAAAGCAGAGACAGACTCTTCGAGCATGTGATTTATACCAGATGGAGGTTGTCAATTACCTTTTGCAATATATGATATATGGATTAAAAGAGTACATATTCCCTCCATCCTCAAGTGTTCCCTTCTGTCCCTATGGCTGGTGCTCCACTGTGCAGCAGTGTTTTAACAGCCTAAGATTGACAGGAAAGAGAAAGAAAAAAAGGCATTGGAATCAGATGCATGTTACTAGTTGTAGGAATAATTTTTTAAAAAATGTAGTTCATCACTTCAAGTGTAGGTAGGAGTTCAATATTTAATGTTTAACTAGACAGATATAGAAAGAGACTTGGCTGATTTTGATGTGCTAAAAATGAACGAATACACATGGGAGGAGATTATTCAATTTCCACCTCTGGAAACTTAGTAGATTTAAGGACAATCTCCCAGTCCGTGCATTTGCCTTTCTCGACTTAGGCAGTGTGACTGAAGCACTTGCCATTGAAGACTGAGGCACAGAAGTCATTAAGAACTTCAGCCTTCTCCCCAGGCTCTCCCATTTCCTTCCAGAGAGAGCCCACATTATACCTAGTCTTTCCTTTGCTCACAACATTTCTGTAGAAGTCCTTCCTTTTATCATTAATATCCCCAGCCATACTCAATTCTGACTTGCCTTCCCATACCATGTCCTTAATTTTCTGTACAATTCCCCTGCATTCCTCCCAGGCCACCTGTCCCCGTTTCCACTTCCTGAAAGCTTCTTTGAATGTGTCCTGTAAGTATTTTGAAAGTATAGTGACATTCAGAGTAATCTGAAGTTTCTGATGACATTTTATGTGCTTGTCTCTCTAAAAAGAAAAAAGAACAAAATACATAATATTGAGGAGGAAAAGATATGATGTCTTCAGGCAATATGAGAAAGGTTAGAAGCCAGTTTCTTTACCTTATTAGCAGTCATAAACATCTCTCTATTACTATGCATAGGAATTGGAATAGAAGGTAGAACGTCTTCACAAGAGTTTCTTGGAACAGGGCCATATATATATAAGCAACTGCAACATCATAAATTAAGTAGCAACTCTTGGATTACTTAAGGCAGGCAGGGTGAGCCAGCTATAATGTTGGTGGGATGAGACAGCAGGCTGTCTTACTTGCTGCTTCTCTCTGAGCAACTGTCAAAGATTGCAGTCTTAAGGATTCCCTTTTGCCTCCACCCACAACGTACTTTGGAAGCCTTGCTGTCTCCTATAGGGAAACCACTGTTGCTATTCCAGGCTATTAACTATGAATGTAATTATATGCACATATTCTTTTCAATATTGATGTTGTGTATATTTGTCATGATAACCTCAGGGCTTTGCACCTTTCATAGCTGTGTGCCTCGTATGGAATGGCTTATATTATGATTTTGGACTAAATTTGAAAAATAAGAAGGGAATTCACATGGTTTGAAAGATACCAACACTCATAGATGGTATCCATCTTATCTAACTATAGCTATTGGAAGTCCCTAAGCTATGAAAAAAGATGATTTTTCCTCCTTTTAAAGAACTAGAAAGGAAATGGCCCTTTCTTGTCTGAAATTATAAGCACTTAATGCCACCCTGGGTACACATTTAAAGTAACAGTTATTTTATGTCTTTTTTTTTCTGGATTTTTTTTTATTGGTTTCATTTTGAGCTGGATTTGGTTTTGTTTTTTTTTTTTCCTTTTACATGTTTTTGGAAGGTCTATGTCTCACACTGAAAATATATTATTGCCTAAATGATTTGAATCTCTTTCATTATTTTTCAGAGATCTGACTTAGAAATTACCTGTTCTGCAAAACACAAACTATACACTGATTATTCTACCTTAGAAGTAATGAAAATATTCACATAAACTGTTTAATTAGTAGTTATTTTTTGATTATGGTTGTGCAATTGCACGTTCTATAAAGTCTCAAAATGTACAAAGTCATATATAGGTTTTTATATTTGCAGAGTGGTCAGATTGGCAATTTTATTTTTATATGTGGAGTTTTAATTATGGCATATCTGCTCTCTCTGAGGTACTTAATTTAGAGTATGTTCAGACTTCGGAAAGAATCATATTTTAACAGCATATATTAATTTGATCATAGTGCACAATGTGGGTCAAAATTATTTTCCTGCAGTGATTTCTTTTAATTAAATATTAGGTTTAATAATATTCTTCTTGTTACTAATAGCACCAAGGTATTTGCAAACTCTCTCCTTTTGCAGGATTTTGTTCAGGTTAAATGAAGTCCAGCCTCTGTCGGAGAGGGAATGTAAATGTCCTCACTGCAATAACAAGTAGTTCTTCACAATGAAAACAATAAAGCAAACAGACTCCATCAACCTTGCAGTTGGAACATTATTTATTAATTTCCTCTATGAATTTTTTAGTTTTAAATATTAAAATATTTTTTTCCATTCTGTTAAAAAAGTAACAAGCCCTTATACCTTGCAGATAGAATCAGAGCTAATCAGTATCTCCTCACTCCTAAAGCCACTCTTCAGAGATACCCTTTGTTGTCTTTACTTTGATTAGGCTCCTTAAAGTCCCCTTGAAAACAGCTCCTGCTGTAATGACCACAATTTTAGATTTACAGATTTAAGCATGTAAGCAATCAATCTATAACAATATTAAATTTAATGTGAATTGATAGTGTTATTTTTATTTAAATTTAACCTTCTTGGTTTTACAAACTTGTACAATAATCTTGAAACTGCCAGTTTACTCTTCTCAATTTTCTACCCATGACTTTTTTTGTCTTTATATTTTTTAGGCAAAAAAAGGAATGCAATTTTTCTGTTTCACAGTTATACAGTAGCTGACTCTTAGTCTTGCTTCAAGTTTGGGGTATGTTGAAAAAGCTTTGTCTCTTTTACTTTCTGAAACAATTAGTCTTCATTAGCATAGTAGAAAATCTCAAATGACTATACATATGTATGTATTTTTAGAGCTGAAAAGATCATTGTAAAAATAAATAGTATGAAAGTATGAAGAAATAATTTTGATTAAATTATATACCTAGCCTCACAACTCCTACATGTGGGTCTTTTATACACACCTATTCACTATACCTTGTGAATAAGGAAAAAAAAAAGTGAAAGGGGCATACACAATTTGAAAGTTATAACCTATTTTAAGTGGACTGCATCCTGGCTGTGTAAGACAACATGTTCACCATTTTTTCACAAAAAATGTTGGCTTTAATTTTTTTTCCAGATGTGCTGCTCTTTCTCATTCAATACATTGAAATGCAGAAAGGTGCTGCAAATAAGTATGTACAACTTTAATTTTAGCAGGTGGAAACTGAGAAAAGTGTTAAAGGGGATTTTTTTCCATGCATTTAGAACTTGAGCATAAACTCTGCTGGGTTTCTACAGTTAATGACAGAGATGAACCATTTTAAATGTATCCTTGCTTCAGCTGATCCTAATAGTTATCAGACCTGATCCTCACTCCTTTTGTTCATCATTAATTTAATTCCTTTCCCAAACATACTCAGATAGAAATTCTATTTATCATTAATCTGTGCAATGACTAATAAAATATAAAGCAAACAATAGACTCATTATGAGAGCAGCTTGTTCAAAATAATAACTTAATATTTAAAATAAATGAAATCCTGTAGGTTTAACAAATTCATAGCTGAAGACTGGGCTGGATGTTTGTTGGGCTGGGGTTTTTTTATAATTAGAAATAAGTGACCTTTTTTATAGTGCCATCATTTTGTCATGGCTGAAAACAAGGGTCTAAATTAATCTCCTGTGTGCATTTGAGAAATAATAATCAAAGATTTATGTAGATATTTAACTAATTAGTTTAATTAATTTAACAAATTTATTGTAAATGGTTTTAATAGGTTATTCAAAACTAGACATATAAAGACAGCACTGAGCAAAACTTTATGTATTTTACTTCAAAGGAAGTGAAAATGATGTCATGTACTCTCTGTTATAGTTTGAAATTATGAATTAGAAAAACAACTTTATCAACTTAGCAAAAGTTAAAGCGAGACAAAATCCTACCTTTATTTTCAACCTTGCTGCAGGTCACCTGAAATTTCTTCTTTTAAGATACGTTGAATTGGTGTTCTCCCAAAGACTTGCTTTAATATTACAGATTATTCCCATCATGGTTACTGGATAGTGAGAAGTTCCTCTAAACAGTAATTCAAAGTAGACGGAGCTGGGTGCTCGGAACTTATTTAATAGAACAGTTTCTATGGGCTTTAGAAGGAGAGTTTTCCCTCTCTGAAATTAGATTTGATGAATAACATGTTCCTTTTGGACCATATGTTTACATGCTTGCCATTCTGGACAATGTCCAGATTGATTAATGCATAACATTTTGCTTTTTTTCTCGTTATTTATCAAAAAAAACTCCAGGCCACTATTGCTGAATTTTTTAATTCTATTAATAACTTTTATACAATTGCCTTTTCTTGCAATTCTCTAGCAACAATCTAGTTCTTCCTCTACTTGATAGCTTAATTTCAGAAGAGGAGAAATGACCATTATCTTGTGGCTTTTTGTGCAGATAATAGGACATCGGTTATAAAAATAGTGTGTAAATAGTTCTAAACAAATTTTATAAATGTTTATAAAATTATAAAAAATGTTATAAAAATAATTATACAAAAAAGTGTAAAAATATGACATTGGTTGTAATACCCTAAAATGTATTAAAAAGTTTTGGGTTTAGTAGCTTAAAGTAAATTTCAGTATTTGCAAGCTAATTTTATTCATCCTTTTTACACTGTGTACCAGGACCATTGATGCCTTTCCTTACCTCCTGTAATGTTAATGAATAGAAAAAATATGTATGGCTTGTGATAGTCGTTTGGACAGATGAAACAATTGATTGATGATGCAGTCATGACTTCTTTTGGAATCTTTACTCCCTGTTGACAATATTGTGTCAGTAAAAGTTAGGAAGATGTTTTAATATGTGGTAATTAGTAGAAGAAATCTTAGGCCCTAACAAAAATGAAGACTTCCATTTAAATTGCATATTATGCAAGATCTGTAGTTTGTTACTGTGCATGCTGTTGTTAAAATTATGACAATTTTGCTAATTTCTAATCATAGCATTGTTATAAACCTGCTGTCACTTTAAATTTACACAAAACTTTTTTTTCTGAAGATTTTTTTTGTTTTTCAATTGTAGCTTTGTAGGTAAGGTTAAAAACTAAGATAAATAATAACTGCAATGTGTTTTTTGTAAATTGAGAAAACCATTTATAGAAATGCCATTTCCTGAGTTATGGAAATTTGCCTATGTGAGCCAATTTCCCTTTCTTCATATTAGAATATTGAAATATAAACATTGTAGTGGATGTTGTTACCATGATGTTGCTTCCAGTTGTTTCAGTAAAATTGTTAAGATGAACTCCATTCTACACAGAGAAAGAAGCTGTAGGCGAAAATGTTTATCAAAAACCTGTGTTACTGAGTGCTAAAGACATAAAAGACTTATAAACCCTTAGCTCAATATCTTACAAAAATTAAATAACTCTGTTGTTAAGGCACCCAAGATCCTTGTTGAACAACCTTTTATAAGGTAGATAAATTACACTGAATGTTAATTTTTTACATTATTGCTGTGGTATCAAAAGACTTCATTTTACTTTTATGTTCCCTTAGAGTATGCTAAATCCACCAATACTGTTCTAACCAAGCATATGTCATTTTGCTTGCTTTTCCTATAAAGCTTTAGATAATTTATGTGTATAGTGGAGTCTTCCAGGATGGTGCTTTAGTAAACCAGAGTATAAAATGTGAAAGTACCATATGGACCAATAGCACAAAAAAATGAAAGTAGCATATGGACCTTGCGTTGCCTTCATCTTAAACACTACTTGTACACATTCCTAAGAATAATCTATACACAACTAAACTGACCAAATATTTAGCTTTAAAATAGAATTTTTTCAGTGTTTTCAATTCTTTCAATTGGCTCAGGCAAATCCTAAACTCAACTAACTGACATGATATTGATATTCCAGATAATATGTGTATCTGAAATCATTCTGATTGTTGTTGGAGGCAGAAAACCTTTGTTTAAAGAAGAAAAGGACAGACACCTAATTTTAACTGCAGCAATATCACATGGGTACAGTGTTAACAGAAGAGTAGCCTCAAAATCATGTAGAAGGTATCTAAGTTCTGCTATATTAAAAGAACTTCTCTTTAAGAGTATTAGCATTCCGAGATGGCCTCAGAAAAAATGTTCTCTCCCCTGCACCACCTCAAGAAACAAAAATAAAAGGCTATTTTTCATGCTGTTAGTCTTACAGTATCTGTCTAAAATATCATAGAATATAGACCTCAGAAAAACAGCGCATATCAAATTTAAGGAACAAGTTTTACTTTGAATTCTTTTACAAGTCTGAATCAAAACTGAAATCTTTGTTTCTTTCAGATCAATATCAGTTTGCCCATTGTCTTTTCAGAGCCAGTATTTTGTCCTTGGACTTTGTAGTTATGAAAAATCAGAACTGAAGGTAATTTTAAAAATTGAAATCAGTTCTCAGAAAATCTGTCTCTGCAAATCACCATGATGTTTTATTGATTATTCTGTCATGCAATTTCTTTCAATTAATGAATGAATTAGTCTTTTCAAAGGAATTTAAAAATACTTTCTGCATGTATTACCAGCAGGAACAATGCATAATAACCCTCAAAAACAGGATAAACAGTAGATGATTTTTTTTTTGCTATCATAGAAAAGGAAAACCTGCCCATATATTTCCACAAGACTCTAAAATACAGAATTTAATTTTGAATCTGGCTGAGACTATAGTTCTTCCCAGTTTATTCACTTGGTGAATAGTTTGTTTCAATTCTTACTGGAATCAGTATGGATAAAACATCTACTGACTTACTGGAAAAACTACAGGGCTAAAATAAAGCAATTGAGAATAAATGTTGTATTCTATGGTACCTTATCTGAAAAGCTTAAAATTTAAATATATGTGAAAAGTACTAGAAATTGCTAAATAAAAATATAATAATTTAACTTCTGATGCTTTGTTTATCTGTGTGAGAGCTCAATATAGGAAAACAATTTCACCAACTTTTTTTTTTTCCTGTATGAAGCTGATAACACAAAATAATTGTTTGAATATGAAAAAGAAATTGGAACTAGCAATGACATTTTCCATTTCTTTAATGCAATTTTTCCTGTTGCTTTGTAGTATTATATTCACATCCAGAAATGGATTAATTTAAAAGTATTAGATATACCTTCATAGAAACATTACTGAACAATGATATAAATCAATGAATTTCCTCCACATTCTTTAAACAAAGTGAAGAGGAAGCATAGAAAGCGCAGAAAAACCTGTGAGTTTTTTCCCTTTCTCAATCTCTGTTTCTCTGCATTCTTCCCATGTTAAACAAGAGTATTACATTTCTCCAGACACAGGATATGACAAGGAACATTCTCAGTCCTTAATAAGCCCTTTATAGAATCACTAGTCCCACAGCATAATTCTGCTCAAGTTGTGGGAGGTTTACGTACAGTGAGTATATTATCTGTTGTGTGTTTTTTTCCTAGAGGTAAGATTCTTCTCATCTAAGTTTGATATTTACACCTATTGGCATATGAGCTCACTGCTCTGTAACAATTCTGTGCCACGTCTTGTACCCTCTTTAATCCAATGCAGTTAACATCAGATGAGTTGTGTTATGCAAAATTTCTCTTCCATCTCTTGACTATCCAAGGAGCTTTTGTCGACAAGCTCAAATGTAGATTTATAAGTATCTAAATTACAAGAACCCTACTTTAAGGTTCTATAGTTGATATGTTTATAATCTTTACAAATGGTAAGCTGGCTGTACATAACATTTTGTTATTATAGAACAAATCAAAAAATTCATGTCAGCTTTTCAAACCAGACAAGAACAAATCTGTAGTAGAAATGTTATTTGTTTTCTTAACTAAGATGTACAGCTGAGAAAAAAAAAAAAAAAA
>VXBA01003142.1:538928-548932 GCA_013399895.1 Serilophus lunatus
AAAAAAAAAAAAGGCAAACCTTTGGGTGTACAAGGCTCTCTTCAGATCTCAAGGGTTTAATATACCACTTGATCTAATACATTATATTGCTTCTACCATGTTTTTGTAGGCTGTCATGTCTAAAGCAACATTACTATTATTATTTTTCATGGTATTTTAGTTTTCTTAGGATGGAATCCCAACACGCATTTCTTTATTTTACACTTTAACTGCAGTGTGTAAAAGAATATTGTTGTTTTGATTAAATTTGGCAGTTAAAATAAACCGTTCTTCACATAGAACACAGAATATTCCCTTTTCTATTCTGTGCTTTCTTTGAAAGTCATGGTTGTGGTTACAAGACAGCTAGAAGCTTTCCTTTTATACTTTACTATTCTCAATTCAATGCAAACTAAACACAAAGAAAAATGAGCCCTTGCTGAAAAAAAAAAGATTTTGGTTTGAGAGCTGCAGTAAACACAATAAATGTTTTATTAAAAAGTAGGTGGCTTACGATGCTTCAGTGCACAGATGGTAAATTTATTTTAAACTACTACTTCTGTTCAGTACTTACACCTATCTTATAACAGGACATTTTTAATGTTGCTATCAACTGTCTTTAATGCCCCTGTGGGTACAGAACCTGAGAGGAGATGTGATTTTTATGTTGTTGTCTTGTAGTTCTGCCAGGACACCTTGCCTTTTCCACACACAGTGCAATAGAAAAGGGAATACCTTCCTCCACAACTCTGAGCCTGGCATTAGAGCCAGCTGCCTTGCAGCTAGACCTGCCCTAATATACCACCCCCCATGAATTAGGCCTCTCTCACTTTGCCCAGGCTACCCTTTGAAAACAGAGGCCAGAGATGCACTTTGGGTCTTTGTGTCACCTCTAAGATGTGCAGCAGCAGCAGGAGGTAACTCAGGGGGCCACCCTGACTCCCCACAAACACTGCTGTGGTTGTTCCTGCCCTTCTGCAAACCACTCATTTGTGCTTCCTACACTGTACAGAACTCGAGCAGTGGCTGGTGAAGAAAGGCAGCGCTAAAACAAACCCCTGCAGGTGGAGGCAGCAAGGGGCCTCTGCTTCTGCGAGGCCAGAGGGAGCACTAAACCACCCGGCCAGAGCCTCCAGCTGAGCAGCCGCCCTTCCATGCAGTGGCAGAGCATTGCTGAAATCCTGTTTTGTTTTTTCAGGTGTTTTGTTCCTTCAAAACAATTCAGTTAGTTTTTAAGAATTTTTGAGCCAGCATTCAGAATTCAAAAAGTCACTCACGAATAGCTTGGCAAAGGGCAAAAAATGCATTGTGATAAGCTAATTTAAATAGAAATAAGCTCATTCCTTTGTGTGGGTTGCATATGCTTTGGTTTGGTTTTGGTTTTTTTTAATATCTAGATTTTTATGAGCAAATTCATTTTTATGAGGAGCTACTCCGACACCATCAGGGAAAAAAGAAAAATTAAGGCTGATTGAAGTGCTTGTCATTTTCATACAGCCAGCAGTCTAGACTTTTTGATCATATTTGAGGAGTGACAGTTTTTTAGGATGACTAGGAGGGCAGGAAAAAAGATTAAGGAAGAAAAGACATTTGCAAAATGTGGTTAATGTGACATTTACTTGAAATTATGTGAACGCAACAGGAAAATCATTTATTTTTTTCCTATTCTTGTGCACAAATAAAAAGCTGTAGACAATAGGAAATAGTCTTATGCAGCTACAGTTCTTACTAAGAGAGGCTCAAAAGACTGAAGAAAAATACTTGAAAGATCTATTCTGACTGCTAAAAAGTCAAGGACATTTCAAAATACTTTTACATATGCTCTATGATGCCTTATTCTAATATATTATAAATGCTAGTTGGCAGATTACATCTCATATTTTCAAAAGGTAAAGTCTGTACTATTCTGCTCTAGGTGTCTTCTTGTCTATGTGGTTCAAAAACATCTTTGAAATCTGTCACAGTAGTTTTGATATGCACATAAAGCTGAGAGAACAATGCTTATTAACTCCACTCAGAAAGATGCACAGGTAGATGTGCCTTCTGCAGTGTGGAGAGAAAGCATAAAGCACTAAAAATGTCTTACTTTAGACTCCAGTATATATAAATTGAAAAAAAAAAAAAAAACCAAACAAGTTCAGGGTCTTGTTATTACTTAATAGTTCCATGAGACATGATAATTTCATTTACTTGTCTCAGTGTTACTTGTTTTTTTATGACTTATCTTTTGAGAATAGCAGTTCCGCAAAATGATATTTAATTCAAAGGTAAATCAAACCCAAATGATAGAAATTTTGGGTTTTCTTGAGTCTACAGGCCAATTTAAAAGACTTTCATGTCCTGAATTTTTTTTTCCATTTTTGAATGTACGGCAAAGTAACTCTTCTAAGAAAACATGCCAAATGATCTGGTTCCTTTATTAAACTGAGTGCTTCATAGTAGTAAAGGGCAAAAAACTTGCATTAACTTGATTAAAAATATCATACTGAGTCAATAGAAAAACAATGAATTTACTCTTACAAATTTAAAAGAATTTTGTGGGCAGATAGGAGAGTTTTTTAATAAGTAAATTGTTATAAAATTAATAAATGCATATATAGATGGTCTTTATGGATCCTGCTCATATACATAATGGAAGAGTAAATAAGAGTAGATAAAGTAAATAAGAGTAAATAAAATGAGTAGAGTAACAAAGGCAATTCTGATTCAAAAACTGAATTGGAGGTGGTATTAAGTCTTGTTTGTTTATAAAAGTTGGTAACATCTAGTTAAATTAACTGAAATACTATTAGATTTTGAGGATATGAATTGTTTCTTCAGTGTGCACAGCAAAAGGGTATAATTTTATTAGAGGGGAGGGGAGAAGAAGAGATGGATACAAGTAACACACAAGCTGCTTGTGCATTTTTTTGTTTTGTGGGGAGAAAAAAAAAAAGAACATATATTTGAGAGTGTTTAGCTGTATTTGACCTTTACCAAACTTTTGAGTAATTCATCTTTGAAAAAATATATGAGAATCTCTGCCCTTTTATAAAAAAGATGACAGTTTTACTGGGGGCAGGGGAAGGGTTGCTGTGATTTCAAACCAAGGCAGTAGAATAGCTGTGGATAGAGTTTTGGAGACAAATATATCTTTCTTTCTACTGTGCAGTGGGAGCTTGGGAAGACTTCAACAACATGACCTTAAAGATTTGGTGGATATGGGAGAAAATGTATGTGCAAGTATGGAAGGCTTAATAGATTTCCACTAGTGGAAGTGGGAAAAATACACATAGAGAAGATGGTGATATTTTTTCTACAGCAAGCCCAATGTAAATGCATTTATCATTTTCCCTGCTAGGGGAATCTTTATCATTTTTCAGAGATAGTATTGACACTGAACACTGGAGAGCTAGTCAGAAGTTATGAATACATTTAAGTGAATACAGTTGTATCTGTCATCATAAATGGTTGCTGTAATCACAGCAGAAAATCCATTGTTGGCTTCAACAGTCCATAGTATAATGGAGCTCTTCAGAACTGCACTGGTTGTTGACATTGCATTAAAGAAAACAATATAAGAGGAATGAATAAGCTTAGATTTCTTTTTACTCTGTACAATGATTTATAAAAAGAAATGGCAGAGGGAGAGAAAAACAAGTGGATGAAACAGTGCGAAAAGTAATTAAAGACATGAATACTTGGGAAGGGTAAAATACATCTGTAGCTACAGTAAAGACTATTTGGCACTCTAACATTTATTTTTTTTCCCTAAGATTGTATATTGCTATATGGTTATGATTATAAAGCTATCACATTGAATTTTGTTTCCAATTTCTGTTAAAAAATAAGTTTATGTAAAGCTTTTAATTTATCATTTATGTACCAGCAGGCTCTATAATTATTTTACAAGATTTGGTCAGTTGAAATTATGAGTAGTTAGATTCTAGGAGAAGTTCAAAGGTGATGTATATTTAGTTAATTTTTTTACATTACGTATTTCTATATTCAGCTGGTGAAGAATCCTGAATCTTACTGAAGTGATGCTGTCCTGTAAGTTTACTGTTGAAGGTTTGTACAGATCGCTATGGTGAAAATATTAGCTGAAAACAGAGCTAGATATTATTTACTTATTTAATAAATAATGATTTCCCTCTCTCCCCACCAAAGGGTAGTTTTCAAAATCATTTTAGAATTTATATTAAATCCATTGAAGAGTTTTGCCTTTACCTGTCAGCTTTGCCTTTACCTGTCATTATGAAATATTTCAACTGCAGTATGCAGACTTTTCCTGTTTAAAATCTCTACAATTGTCCTCATTCTAACAAACAAAACAAAAGAGATGCTCAAAAGTGCCTTTGAAGCTATTACTATGTAATCTACTGCATGATTTTCGTTGCTTTTAATCTAGAAATAGCATGATAGCAAAACAAACAGCACTGTCAAATATATGCACCTATTTTCTCCCTCCCTAAGGTTCTGTTGGCTACCTATGCAGACATTTGAGAAATGTCTCTCCATCTTTTGCACAAATGTTAAATAATATTGAAATATAAATGCATGAATAATATTAGAATAGGTTTTTAAAAGACTAAATTAATATTTAATATGGCTTTGTTATATAAATAACCTGTCACTGAAAAAAGGACAACACTTTAGAAACATTTTTAATTTTGTCTCGTAAAATAAATGTGGGATTTTTGCAACCACATACTAAATTGTTTTAAAATAACCTTCATTGTCCTTTGAATCTTGATCTATGTGTCTGATATTCGATCAAGCATTTTTGTATGGGTTAGATTTCCAGCTGAAAATATTGAAATTGTGAGTCTGAAAGAGCTCGAGTAGACAAACACTTAGAATTCTTCTAATATTTTTTTCATATATCATGCTTTCATTATAAATCAGGCTTTTAAACATTGCTTGCCTATCCCTTGTTTTCTTTCTACATTTATTTCTTCCTAATACAGCACGAAAAATTAGCTAAAATTACTTAGAACCTTTTTTCTCCAGAGAGTCATGGGTCTCAATGGTCAGTGAAATATGGATGCAGAAGTGGTCATAGCACCAGGCCTGACAGAGTTCAAGAGGTGTTTGGATGATACCCTTGGGCACGTGGTGTGACTCTTGGGGATGGTCATTGCAGGCCTAAGGGAATCGATGATCCTTATGGATCTCTTCCAACTCCGCATATTCTGTGACTCTGTAACAGGATGTTCTGGATGAAAGATCACAGTGTTCACAAAGTATTTTTTCTGAGTGACATAATTTTGTTACTTCCATAGTGCTTTCATGAAATTACTTTTCTGGCACTGCTAGAATCACTGAAGTGTCACACCTGTCTGACAGCCATTCTTGAAAAACAGTCTTACCAAAAAAAACAAATGAAGAACATAGTCTAAACAGCGACTGCAATAATGCATTACAAGAGCACTAATAGGCAGAAGCTTTCTGTGTATGTCCATACAGTTCCAGCTTTGGAGATATTAAAAAAAAAAAAAAAAAAAAAAAGTCTTTATTTTCACTTGAATTCAAAGACTTAGAACTCATAATCTCTCTTAATCTCTCAGCCATCTGTACTACATTCATAAGGAGAGGGAGAAAAAGACACTAAATTCCTGTTTATAAATTAGCAGGCATGTCTCATTGTGCTTCCTGTTCACAGAAAATGCCATTACACTCAGCAATAATTGGCACCCTCTTTGGTAATCTCAGAGAAGATGAGACTTGAATAGTTTTGGAGGCTCTGCTGCCAGCCTCACTATTAGGTAGAGTCCCAAAAGTACACTGGAGGAGATGAATACAGAATGGAAACCTCTCTGCTCTGGTTTGTAGAAAAATAGAAGAATTTGGTTCATGATATCGCAATTGTTTGCTACTCAAGATAAATAAATTAATTTAAAATTAAATAGTCTCCATCTTGTTTCTAAACTTTTTTCAATAGTAGCTGACATAGAAATGGAAAAAATAACACTTGAATGACAAATCAGGATGTTTAGTAAAGTGCTTCCTAGATTCAAATGATGGGAGAGGTTTTCATACAGAAAGGAAGAAAATTGGATTACCTGTGTTAGAATTTACTTTAAATGTACTGGTCCCTACTTAGGGAGATACCCAAATTACTCCTACATAGTGGTCTGCCTGGAGATCAGCGAGACTTAAACTAAACCACAAAACATTCTTATTGAAGGCCTGTGTTGTATTCTGATCAGCTTGTGCAGCATGTCATCTTTAATATTCGCTTAACAGTGTTTCTAACAGTTGGACTCCATTAACTTAAGTGTCTTTTCCAACATAAACAACTCTGTGATACTGTGATTCTATGAAAATAGCTGTGGTCTTCTCTTTCGTCACTACAAGATCCCTTCAGCCCAGCTGTATTTTGCAGCCACATGGCTCAGTAGTTGACAGTAAGTGTTAGTTTGTGCACTAGATCCTGACAGTTGCTTGAAGAGACGTCTTTGCCATTTGCATTTGAAACTTACAATTACTGTATCAGATCTCAGAGTTCACTTGGTATTCTCTGAAGATGTAACTTTAAAAAAATATTTTTTAGGTTTAATATAAAGTTGGAGACAATTATTATGAGGCCAGTGTGGGTATATATATTTTAATGGTATTAAAGTCATTAAATTGTAAGTCCTTTTTACTTAAATTTTAGATAATTGTTTTTAAATAGCAATTTATAGGATAAAAATAAGTATTAGCACTCCAAAAGGCAGTATGGCTCCAGAACAAACAAATAGGACCCCACCAACTAACAGGATAACTGCTTATTCTGCCTATCACAAAATCTGAAGGGAAAGCAGAACATTTGTGCTGCTGTCAGTGTTCTGCCCAAATTTAAAGCCATTGCCTTTAAGTGCATGGCTATATTGCACTTCTAGCACTCCTACCTCATCAACACTGCTGCAAAACCAAACATTGAACTTTCCTCAGTGTGCCTAGACAGACACGGGAATTTTCCATAAAAGTCAACTGAAATTCTCCCATGCTGCTCCCATTCTCTCTCCCCACTGGACCTCAGCCCTGCTCCTCAGAGGTGAGCTGTGCAAAATGCTTTCCAGCAGCACTCATTTGGTAATTGTTTTTCTGATTAAAGATGCCAGTACTTCTAAAGTAGGCAACATGCCAAACTGACAGTAAATGCTGCACAATACACAGTTGCCTATGGCTGTCAAACCTCCAGGAGTGGTGTTGGCAGGTAAGAGCCATTAATTTCTAGCTAATCTAGATTTTCTAGTCAGATGCAGGCTGTTATGAAGACAGGTTAGATGTAGCAGTGCAATGACTAATCATTAGCTTTGTACTCAGTAAAATGCAGAAAATTATCTTCAACACATTTTTCAATTGCTTTATTACAAATAGGGGTATGCAACATTTTCCGTGCTTGTCTTTCCAGTCACAAATACTTGCGGTCACATTCTGAGAAACAGAAAAGTCACCAGGTATTGACTTCCGATTCTCTAAGTCCAGCAGGGTTCATAATTTTATTATGTGTCAAACAGCATTTGGACATCAAAATAATGCGTTCACCCTAAATGAAAGACTATTTTTTAAAAAAGTTGAACTAGCTATTTAAAAATTAAAGTCTTTTGAATTAATACTGGTTTGAGTTTCAGAATTGTAGACATAGAAAAGGAAGCCTGTGAAATATGTAGAGCTACAAAGTAGGTGGTTGCAACTTTATTTACCTGGTAGATATTGCCTGGGTAATAGTGCAGGCTACAGTTCTTTCCTGGATCATCATCCTTCATGGAAAATTTTATTAGCCCTTCGCTGACCCTCAGACCATTCTAAGAACTTTATTCCCTTCCTCTCACATGGCAGTGAAAAGATGGGTCAGATGGGACTGTCATTCTGCTTTCCCAGGAGGTCAAGGCTGAGTGTTAAAAGGTACTTCACTCTGCCATTAGTGCTGCTTTGTGGTAAGAAAAGACATTTGGACCAGGACTAAGATGTCTTTGAACTCTGACTGTTCTTCACGTAAACGTTTCCTCTCTAAATCTTGCTTATCAAGGAACTAGACACATTATGAAGTGAAAAATAGGCAGAAGATTCATAGATCCATGTATGTATAAGGACCAAGAGGAAGCAAGAATAATAATAATATGTTGTTCAGATCTGAAATATAATTACTATGAATACAATTTTCCCCCTAATTTTGACCCAAACTGAAAAGACCATCTCTGGTGTTAGTGGTACACTGGGCTCTTAGCAACCTTTTTTATTTGTCAGCAATTCTCACATTTAACATCTTAGCTACAAATATCCAGTTGGTTCCAGTGATTCCCTTCACTGCAGCGTTGCTGCCTTGTTTAGAATGATCTACCAGGAAAATAAAAATTAAGAAAATAAAAATGTTTCAATGTATTCTCTTATGATTTCATTCAAATAAATTTCATGGAATCAGATTAGAACTGGGTTCATGTGAAGGACCAGAATATAATCAGAGTAGTACTGTCCATTGCATGGAAAAAGGGAGTGATCTTTTTAAATTTGCATCTCAATAACTAGAATAAATTAATAAGCTTTTTAAAATGTGGAAGGAACTGATTCATTAAAAAAACCCAACAAACAAACAAAAAAAACATTTTGGAAAGAATCTGTGCAGCAAAAGAGATATAGAATGACAGTCCTTCAAAATAGTCTAATAAGTTTTAAGTTCCTTGCCAAAAGAGATTTTAAATAGCAAAAAAAACAGGTTGACAGAGGAAACAAAAAGGCATGATATTGGGATAAATACATTTTCTTCAACATTTCTATTCTTTAAAGTAAGAATATTTCTATTTCAGGTCTCTATACAAACATTATAATAAATGTCATTAACTGTAAAAATACAAAGCAGAAGCAACTAGGTAAAAGGATTATTTCCTCTACATTTGGTATTTAAAATAGGTCTCAGAATGGCAAAAGACTTTCCTAATATGATAAGCCTCTGCTGATTAGAGAAATAAGGTATTTCTGAAATTTTTATTTCTATAAATTATCACTATCACTGAAATTCCAAAATAGTTTTTAGGGATTTTTGTTTAGGGGTTTTTTTGTTTGGTTGGTTTTGATTTGGCTTTTGTGTTTGCTCTGTTATTTTGTTTTGTTTTTAAATCACTCTGAATTTGAACTTATGATCAAAATCTTTGAAGAAAGATGTATGTGCCAGAATTATGTTTCAAAGTGTAGTGAAATCTAGCCCTATTAGTGATTTTAGATAAGGTCTAGCTTAAGAAGGGAGAAAGAATTCTCATAAATTGCTTGTTTATATTGATATCCATGCTACAATTACCAGTCTCCTTTATGAATCATTTCTGTGCATCAGAAACTCCCTACTCTGACAAATCACACTTAGAAAAAAAGAGTCTTTAATGGTCTATATTGATGTGAGACTGTTTTATATTTTAGTTGGCACTCTGTAACTGACTTATATTTTTTTCTGTCAGTTACTTTAACCATAGCTTGATCCTCTCTGGGGAAATACATCTATGATCCAACTGACAAGAAGTCCCTGCTATTAGAAAGTCTGCTGCCAATTGCTGACATCAATTTAAGATGCTACTGATTTTTAGTTTTTGAGTCACTTTTAATGGTGCATAATATTTGTATTTATTAGGTGCATTTCACATTCATCATTTTACATTTCTTATTTTCCCTAAGTTCAGCCACTCTAGTCTTTTGGTTAAGCAGAGCAAAAGTGTATATTTAGATTTATTGCAAAGACAATATAGATATGTATTCTGCTTTTGAAATTATAGGATCGTATATAGTACTGAAAGAAGAAATACAGCAAAACTAGCCTGACTCTTTCTTTTAAACATGTAATTTATAGGATATAAATAGATATATTTTAATACTCAACATCTTTATTAAATTAGTGGTTTCCAGCCTAGAAGGTATGACAGGACTTACAGACCAAATACATTCTTTTATAAACCCAAATATATAAGTATAATTATTTCTAAGACATGATTTTGTAGTACTGCCAAAAACTTTTTTTTTTTATTTGGGGGGGGGTGTGGTGGTGGGGGGGGGGGGGGGGGGAGAAAACAGCA
>VXBA01003142.1:548938-572628 GCA_013399895.1 Serilophus lunatus
GCATAGTAATCACTAATAGTGATTCAAGGAATATAATTTATTTTTTAATTTTTTATGTTCACATTTGTCAATTTCTAATTAGACAGATATCTTGATTGCTGTATTTTTAGTATGGTTAAGAATAAACATATGTTGAATTAAAAAAGAAAAAGAATGCTATCGTTTTAGAATATCATTCAGAATATCATTTAGTAGAAACTAAGGGGTGATTTCATATTGAAATGGGTAATAATGAAAGGTATTGCTTATAGAGTTATAAATTAATAGTATATGCAAGTAGTATTGGATTAAATATACGTAAAATAAGATGATTAATCAGCTTTCCTTCATGTTCCCTCTTAACTGACTCTCTGAATACCCAAATAATTTCAAAAAGTAGAATTACAGCACTAATCTCCCAATAGGTACCAAACATAGTGAACAAAACATAGATTTGTAGTGTAAGACATGAATTTTACATTGAAGTGATGAGTGGTTAGTGTGTCTTTATTTTTTTCTTACACAAATGAAGTAGCTACTGAATTCTGAAGGCAAACATTGAGAAATTTAAATAGGACACACATTAATACAGAATGTGTTTTTTATTTGTTGTATATATTCATTTAATATTTAAAAGCCCTTTTATCATGTATGGGAGATCATGGAAATAAGCTTTCTTCTAATTTTTAGTCTTGGGAAATGGTTCTCTTTTAGAGGATTCTGGGATTTGATTATAGAACTTTTCAGATGTTCTTCTTAAAGATACTAATTCTGCTCTGAATTAGCCCATATCTCCACATTTGGCCTATAATAACTGCATAAGGAGAAATGAAAGAACACAATGTCGTGACCATAACATTTCCCAAGAATACCTTCCAGTTTCTTCTTAGCTGAACTTCAGTGAATTTTTCCACTATTCACCATACCTCGTAATCTTTTCCCAGTCTCTATTTAATTTATTTTCCTGGTCCTATGTATTTTTAAGCCTCTCCAATACTTGCAGGAAGGAATTCCACTATTTTAATTAACCATTTTGAGAAAAATGCCTTTTTTTTTGTTTTGAAACTTTTTTCTGTTACTAGCAAATGACTGATTCTATTCTAAGTTATATTTCTGAAAACAAGAGCAAAGGTGATTTTACAGTTGTATTATAGCAGCTTCAAAGAGATGAAGTTGTCATGTTGAAAATTCTGACTCTCAAATCTAAAAGAGTATCAGTAAAAATCCTTCAGCCAAACGGGAGTGCAAAGCAAGCTCAAACCAATATTGTTGAATTCTCTGAGGTACAAACTAGCTCTCAAAAGTCTACACTCTGGGATTTTGAATTAGCTCAAAAAGGAGGTGAAGACAGACTTTGTCTGCTTTGGATTTCTTCAATCTGTCAGAATTTGTTCCAAGCTTAACTTCAAAAGTTCATTATTTTTACAGTCCCAGAAGTTACTGTGCACAGATAAAAATGTGATCAATTTAAAATACCAGTAACATAAGGCAGTCTACTAGATATACTCCCAAAGTCTGAAGGTATCTTGAAGACGTTCAAAATAAATAAACTTCATTATAGTACAGACAAATACACATAATGTGTATGGTGGCTGTCTGTGTGTAGCTTTGTCTCACCTGTTAGTAGCCATTAGTCTAGAAAAACACTAGTGACCTAGTCTGAGCTAGCCATCTACACTGTTGTCATAATCAGTGATGGACACACAGATTTGTCTCTTTCTCTCCAAATTCAGTTTAGGGCAGACTGGATACACTTCACAGGGCTGATGTTATTGAGATTGTATCCATTCGGGGTCAGCATCCATCATTTAGAACTGGTAACAACTCAACTCTTTCTAAGATAGGGAGCAGAGTCATGGCTGATGTACTCAGATGCTCTTCGCTTTCTGCTATTGTTTTTTATTCTGACATTTTCCTTACTTGTACCTCTGTTTCCCTTTGAAAAAAAGACACAATTGTACTTCCTCCTGTTTGTCACACAATGTATCTCTTTAGATTGTTCTTTACTTTTTTACTGTGTGTTGAGGTCTCTTGCCAGTTGTGCAACATAAATACTAATTGACAGTGCTCCTTATCAGATAGTCTGGATTTAAGATAGATCATCTCTCTCAAAAATAATCAGTATATCATCCAACCCTTCTTTCTTGTTCTTCCCGATCCGGAAACAGACAGGACACAAAATAAATGCCAAGTTACTCACAGAAAATTATTCAGATATCTGAATATCCAAATACAGAAAATAATTAAGCTTTCAACACTGCTCACATGAAAAGATTTCACACTAGTCATCATTAAATAAAGAAAAATTTGGTACTGTTTTTTAATTCAGCAAAAATGCCTAATGTATTATTGTCACTAAACAAGACAAAAAAAGTCCAGTCACATGTGGTAAAACTGGAAAAAAAATTTTCTCTTGTATGCATTTCTTCCACTCTACCCTTACTCTCATTCTTGTATCTGTAACAGCAAAAAATGGTTATAATAATGCCCCGGAGAGATGTAGGTGATGCACTTCCAATGCCGTGGTATTATGGCAGATAGGAAATTAGAGCTTTGTCAAATAAATACAAAGATCTTGTAAGATGACTACTCAGAAAGAATATGTTAGGCCAGGGTTTGGCACTGATCAACAATTTACAGTGTCGTTGTTGTACAACACTGTAAGAGAAGAATGCTAATATTCCCATCTGGTAATATGTATGTTAACCTCATTAAACACTCAATGAATAAAATTAGGCTTATGTTTGAAAATTTAAAAATTATGCCTACAAAATATGCTACTTGATGCAAGTAATATTGGAGAATTTTTGTAATGGAAAACTTAAATCGGTTCCATATAAAAGTAGAGACATTAATAAGAATTTCAAGGATTAAAACTGTGACATATTTTACTTCTTTGCACTTCTTATAAATTCTTCTTATTAGTTTTGCTGCTTAATTAATATGGCGTGAATAACATAAATTGCTATTGGGACAAGAGAGTTAATATTGTCTCACCAGTTCTCCCTGATCATATTTCAGACCATAATTGTCTATCTCTCAGTGTGTTCCGCCTACAAAATTACGAACAGCACCAAAAATTGCAGATTTTTGGAAACTCAATAGGTTTAAAAATCAAAGGTGGTGTTGAGAATGGCATTTCATCTCTCTGTTCACCCTTTCCATTTGCTGCGGTTAGTTGCATGGGAATATTTGATCCACAGAGAAGGTGATGGAGAAATGGTTTTGAAGATTTGGTGTGACAAGAAAATCAAGTATCTATGAGGATTTCATGTAGTATCTCCCTTGTGAACCTTGCCATTTACCTTTGTCACTCTTAAAGGTGTTTAGAGATAGTTTACCCCTATGTGCTCCTTTTTATTGAAATATAATTCATTCTCTAACAACTGGATGATATATAAAACCTTTGCTATTTTTCAGTAGAATAATAGAATCTAGTAGACTAAAGATAGTTGCCAATAAAGATGAATTTTAGTCATTACTCTTTCATAGTCATCTTGTGACAATAGTATGAGCGCATAAAATATAATTTTATGAAGTTATTAGTTTCTCTGGTTAGCCACTGAACTACTCTTTCATATTTCTAATTGTTACCTTCTATAAATCTACCTCTTGGAACACTAAACAGTCTAAACTTCTTAGTGGATTCAATCAAGTTGCAAAAACTAAGTTCAGGTGCTAGGATGAGTGTTTAAGAGTGTTATGCTTATAAGAAAGACTATCTTATGGCTTTTTAGCAAGAGTTAGTAATTTTTTGAACTCTATTGAGCTCATGTGTTGAAATCAGTTAAGCAGTATACATATTTTCCCTTTTTCCTTTATTAAAAGGAATCAAAAATATATCTTCCCAATGCTTTTACTGTTTAAGTGGGTAGGAGGAGCGCTTTCTGGCTGAACTGCAAAGTACTGAGCAGAGATTAAGTTTTCAGGACATAAGAGCCTATTTAGGGTTTGAACAATGTCAAGAAGGTCCTCTTTCTCAGATAACTTTACAGAGGTGCAGAGATAGTTTGGGATTGAAACTCATTCTCTGGCATGAAATACAGTAAAATGGGATTTGAGGTATATTATTATTCTGTTCAGTTACAATCTATTCAATATTATTAGGCTCCTATGTTACAACTTTCCTACTCCTGTCAATTACTCAAATGAAATTATGTCATTTTAAATAGAAATCCAATTAATCACAAAGTATTTCCATCATAATAGTCCTATGTTAAAGATAGTTTACATAGTTTTCCTAACAGTTATCTTTATTATTGCAGTTTATGTCCATTCTAAGCTATACAAGAAATCTAAACTATCCGATGACTCAAACTATGATCAAATTAGCGATACCAAATGGAGCTGTATGTGAGTTTCAGAGATAGTAATAGTGAATCCAATAGATTAGATAGCAACAACGTTATATTTATATGGATTCATTGTAATACAAGCTTAAGAACATGAGTTACAGTGTGATTTTGAGATGGAATTTATGACTTTTTTGATGACAGCATCTACAGAAAGTGTGTTACTGTTTATACAGATCAATATAACTGTATTCCTGCTCTCACTGAAACATGCAGTCTCCAGTAAGGCTCTGTAATTGGTACGATGGCAATAGCTCCCAGAAAGTCATAAAAGACAGATTCCTTGCTTATTTCTAAACTGTTTTCATGCCATCCTGAAACATTACATGAAATCTTCAATACTCCTGCTTGAATTTTTCCAATGTGAAATAATTTTTACTGCAGCAAAGAAATTTTTGATAAATGTTGTAGATATGTTTAGCAGCAAATTTGCTAATGTCAGTTTTCAAACACTTCATCTATTTTTCCTTTATATGCTCATTCATCCCCACTCTTCACATTTTCTTCATCTTTCCCACTTAATTCCCTCTCACAGTGGAAATGCAGTATGCAGCACCTCTTACTGAGGCTGATGACTGTACAAAATCCTTCAGTGAAACTTACTTTCTTTATGCTTTATCATACCAATTGTAACACTAGTAAGGGCATGAAATTAATAGTGTTGCTCCAGTTTTGCAACTCTACATCTTCTCCTAAATACATTACCATCATGGGTCAAAGGGATTTACATAGAGGAGCACATATCCTTTCGGCCATGGTGTTTTCCAAAATACTCTGTTAGATCCCCCCTGAAACAAAAAGAAGAGCTTCACATAACTGATTCAATTAACTAATTAATTTCTTATATGAATTTACAGTAATTATGACAGGTCCTATGGTAATTAATCCTGATCATGTGTTTTGGACAAATGTGATGAAAAGGACATTACTAGAATAATGTTCTTATGTACTTTATATTACATAAGTACTCTAACTTTATAACAAAGATTTTCATCCCTTTACCTCTTCCATTCCTCTTCAAATTCATCTCTTTTTCTAGAAACATTGAAACTTCTGAGGTTAAATGCAAACCAGACATTGAGGCTAAGATGAGAAAATGATGTAGGTACTTTTATTTTTTTATGTATGACCTAGTAAATACAGGATATAAACATATTAATAAACCCTCAAATATCACATAATCAATATTTTTTCCAGTGACAAACCTATTCATTGTTCATTGCAAATATTCTTTTTCCTCAGCAAATTGCAGAAAAACTCATAAAAATTTGAAAATTTAATATACCTTGATTTTTTCTTTTATAAAGATTTTTTTATATCCAAAAAAAATGAATTAAAAAGGTTTGAATAATTTATTACAGATATAGTAGCATATACAAAACCAGCAGTACAAAAAGTACCTTTTCCATTAAGGAATGAACCAAAAGAAAGTTACAAAAATAAGAAAGATTCATGGCAAAATGAATAATTGTGGACATCAAAAATAGGAACTAAGACAAAGAACTTAGTAACATACAAAATATGTTCATACATTTATTTAGAAAAATGCTTGGTAAATACTATGGTGTTTTTACTGGTAGTCAGAAGGAATTTCAGGGTCAGTATTTTAGATGTATTGTTGCTGTTTTCAGACTATAATATTAAGTTGTAGTTACTCCTCAAATGGATGTGACAGAGCAGCCTTACTTATTTTCTTAGAAAATAAATAATAGAAAATATTCTTTTTTTTTAAAAAAAAAAAAAAGCTTAACAGTGGCGGGGGAGACATAGACTTACTGGAGTAAGCCCAGTGAAGGGCCACAAAGTTTGAGCACCTGTAGCATCTGACACATGAGGAGAGATTGAGAGAGCTTGGATGCTTCAGCCTGGAGAAGAGAAGGCTCAGGGAGAGATTTATGCATGTATATAACTGACTGATGTGCATAACTGATGATAACGTGCAACTTGGCTGAGGAGTAAAAACAACAGAGACAGACTCTTCTCAGTGCTGCCCAGAGAAGATGAGAGGGAAAGAACCTATACTGAAATGCAGGAAATTCCACTCAAAAATGAGAAACTCATAAAATTGTTCACTACGGGGTGGACACACACAAGAACAAGTTATTCAGAACTGTTGTGGAGTCTCCATCCTTATTGATATTCAAAACTCAACTGGAAAAGGCTTTGAGCAATCTGCTGTCATGGACCCTGCTCTGAGAAGAGGCTTGGACCAGATTATCTCCAGAGGTGCCTGTCAGGCTCAGCCAGTCTATATGTTTTTGAAAATAGATTAATGAACAAAAAATGGTAAAATTAATAAATGCAGGTAAGTGTGAATCTGAGAATTCTGCTTGCTTCTTGCCTCATCCCTTTCTCTTATTTACTGAGAGGCTGCTGAGGTCAGATGCAAGCAAATGTAAAAGGAGGTAGAAAAGCACAAGAGTTCTGAGTTCAGGTTATTTCTGAACATTTAATATTCTTTTTTTGGCTTGTTGAGTTCTTTCAAGATATTAGGTAGCCATACACGGGATAAATATGATGTCAATGTCACAACTAAATGTCCAACAGTTGTATTCAAAAAATGTCAGGTTAAACTTGATTGTCAATATAATACCTTCCTGATTTTTGGTGATACCAGTTTAAAAAAAAAAAAAAAAGAACTTATGTCAGTGGTAGCTTTTTGAAGCTTCATTGAAATTATCAATCAGCTGGAATGCCTATTGACTAGAGTACCTTTAATTTGTGACAATTACTTAGTCAGCTTGGCGCAGAAAGGTAATACTTTCCTGAAAAAAGTCCATAGATGAGGTTTTATTAATGCATGTAGATGCTGGTAATCTCATTTTGCTGCACCATTCCTGTGAGAGGCTTCATCGGCAAGGATGACTTCATGAGTAAGTAGCTGCATACATAAAAGTCAGTGTTCAGCACAGTCACCCTGAGTACTTGTTCTTTGCAGCCAGCTTCCAGACTAACTGAACTGCTGCTCAGGACCTGTGTTCTGGACAGATTTCAGCAATGGTGATTGATGTTTGTTGAATGTAATTCTCCCCTGCACTTTCAATTGGCTGTGATATTCACTTCCGGTCTTGTGCAGTTCTGTGAACTGTTGTTAATTGCTTTATTTTATTCCAGAGAATGCTGTATTTCAACAGAAAATGAAATAGTTCTTCCCTCCCATCCTCCCTTTCTCTTCTTCTCTTTCTCTGGTTGTACATGTGTGCATATTTATGAACACATTTAGCTACTCTTATTACAAGCTATTGCTAAATAAAAACTGTAATATAGCTTATCAGTTATTTATGATACATAGTTTAATCATTTTTGGATTCACTGCTTTCTAAGTATTTCTAATTAGAGAGCAGCGAGTAGAATTGCTAATAGCTCAACTCTCCAGTGGTGGAAAGCATGGCATGTTTCCCTTACACTCAGTGATACGAGAAGCGCACTGTAGCTGTTCCAGTTATAGAAGCCTTTGTTGAAAATGCAAATAGTGTGTTGTGTCACCTTTCTATCTCACTGGCCACTTCAAAGTCTTTGAAGTATCTACTGATGAAACTGATGTTTGAAGGGCACTACTTTAGCAATACTGTAGTAATCTAGGGCATATTTGGACCTCTATAGAATGTTTTCAGATGAAGTACATTGTTAATATACGATAAATCAAAAGAGTAGAGAGAACATACTTATCACCACTTTTCAGGGGTAAATGTAGGGGATGCCAGTGGGGAAAAGCAATTTGTCATTTGTTATAAGGTGAAAGCTCTGTACCTCCAACACAGATGAGCATAAAGAAAATTTATTGCAAAACTTGAGCCTGCAAGTCTGTTCTGAAATTCTCCAGTGTGCTTCCTCCCTAAGATATAATTCACTTATAGAAACCATGTTTTGGCTTGAGCTTGGGCATAACTGGTCACAATACAGTACGTAAAGTAAGAATACTGATTTTGGTGAAAAAAATAAAAGTATTTGTCACAATTTACGGTGGTGTTTGGAGGGGTTTTTTATTCCTATGAAAAAAAAAACATTAACAATGTGAACCTCATTTAGTTTGTTATTGTTTACCATTACTCAGATCCCAAATGATATTGAGATGCCTGACTTTCAATTCAATCTATATTGATTGAGTCTGTTGCTTAGACCGAGTTTAATATTAGACACCTACTGCATTTGAAAATATGAGCCTAAATGTATATGTGAAAAATAAAACTTATAGCTATTTTGTTTTAAAAATAATGGCATATTTCCCAGTAATTTTATAGGCATTTGACAATAATCAAATGTAGGAACAAATTTTCATGCCTCTTGGTAACCTAATCTTATTTATGATTTTGGTCATAGATGTAGAGCTAAGGACATCAGGACATTTTAATTCTCCATGCACTCCCTCAGACATTTACAGATCTGTATTTTGTAATCATCTTTAATCCAAGTGAAAATATAGCAATAGATGTGTTGCTTTTCATATTTCTGAAGGTTAAATTTGGATTCTTTAGCATCACTCTATTTCAGCAATAGTTATAAATGTTCCTCACTTTCATATGCAACATAAGTATGCAAGACAGCTGAACGCTATCTCATTTATGGTGCTAAAAAGAAAATGCCTGGAGCACATTTTGCAATATCAACTAAACTGAAGGGATTACTTGATTTGAAGAGAGATGCTAAAGTTTGTAATGTCCTAGTCATGTCAATGAGAAATAACTTTTAGAACAGAAATTCAAAGGTGATAAAATATATATAGATGTTGCCTTGCAATATTAGATATCACTAAGTGCTCTCCAAGATAATCATGCAGAAACTGCTAACAAATTTTTAACTTGAAATTACAGTGGAGTATTTATGCCCAAATTTGTGTCTTAAATTTCGATTTCTGAACATGTAGACAATTATTGTCATTCTATGTCTTACTATTAAATACTCACTTGCAAGTCTTTTCAAGTGATAATTTATTGTTCTATATCATTACCCTCCTTGTGGCATGTAATGTAAGTAATACCATCTTATGTCGCACCCGGCTGAGTATAATGTTAATAAGCTAATGACCTTTATGTATGT
This sequence comes from Serilophus lunatus, assembly GCA_013399895.1. Classification (NCBI taxonomy): domain Eukaryota; kingdom Metazoa; phylum Chordata; class Aves; order Passeriformes; family Eurylaimidae; genus Serilophus; species Serilophus lunatus. Next base: position 558,307 of record VXBA01003142.1, read on the forward strand.
TGCTGATGACATTTGGTGTCACATTTTTTCCACTTATCTTGGTTACTGGGTAATTCAGATACATCATGGAAGAAAATTTCATGCTTTGAATATAATTTGAAGGTTCATTGTCTGAATGAGTCTATTCCTCTCTGTCACTGGAATATATAAAATTTCTGAGTACATGACTTCTCATGACAACTATTGAAAAAGCTCATTAACACTCAAATACAGCTGATACATATTAAAAACTCATCCTACGGTTCAGCATCTGTATATGAATTAGCACATGGAGATACGGGTAATTGTTTTAATGAAAATTTCACCTCTGAACCACTTTCCTCTGAGTTCATTGCAAATATAATTATGTCTGCCATAGTCCTCTCCCTGTGAGGCTACAGATAAAGCACAGAAAAAAAAAATATTTCTTTGCTATAATCCTCCTGCTTAAAGATGATATGGAGTCAGTGATGAATTTAGTGCCATTCATATTCTCTGAACTAGAACTCTTTAAATAACAAAATATCATACAATGTCTTTTTTAAGAACAAATTTTTTTAAACAAAGAAGAAATAAACCTTTAAAACAAATTCATTCAGGGCTACCCACTATAATAAATGGAGAAATATATCCCATATTCTTTAGTCCCACATAAACAAGGACTTGGTCATGCACTTCATTGCACTTTATTTGACCTTTCTGTAGTAATGGCTAAAGGAATATGTTTTCCCTCTCTATATGCCAGCATGGCCCTTATATTGATGGTTTGTAAAATCCATTAATGTGACAGTAATAATTAAGAAAATCTTTGTCTTTATGTGGGCAGTTGCTAAAAGATTTTAAATTTGGAATTAGTTCAGGGTAATATTATGCATATATATATATAAGGGGTAGAGTCATGGATATTTTCCATATATACGTGAGGCTTTGCTTCACAAAAAGTCTCCCAAGCCTTAGGAAGGTGAAGTGGTCACATATTTTTACCACAGCATAGTTAGTGAATGTTAATATTGTTGAGCTCTGATTGAACTCTGTAAATGTTCCACAATTTATTTTGTATAGCCACTTTATTTGAGAAAGAGATTTTCTCAGTATTTACATCTTTATCTCCATATCCTGATGATGCAGATAACATCAAGTTAAATGAAAAATCCATTATAAGAATACTGGAGACATCCTCCAAGCTGCAAGAAATACTGGAAGCAAAATGTTATTCTACTATAGAGGGTTTGTTTTAATGGAAGGATTATTAATCTTTTTTAAAACATTCTTTATACTGGAGAAAATGATGAAACACAGACTAGAAAAAGAAGTGCCGACCATGTGGGGAGTTTATACTGTGTATTACATGAGAACAAGCAGATTAGCTGGAAAATTGTCATTTTCCAACATATATGAAGGATTTAGTCAGTGTTTCTAAAGAGAAAATGATAGATATAAGTCCTTACACCTTAAATGTTTACTATGTGTGTGTTTTCATTTCAGATTGATCAAATATTATTTGTTGTTTATGTAAATCTCCCTACAGAATGATTGTTTGGTTGTTTATTTAGATATGATCTACCTGATCAGAGATGTGTGGCACCATCAATTTTTCACTCAGAAAGCAGACTAAGTCATTTGGAAGTTGAATGTTCTCTGGAGGATGAAAAAAGCCAATTTCTGTCCATTTTAGCCAATTAAGTAAATTGGATGTAAGAATATAATAACCGGCATTGCAGAATATTGTGCACGCTGGCTGAAGTAAATCAGTTCAATATAATCAGACCAAGAAAACGACAGTAGGAAAAAGGAGGAGGGGTCAGCAGAACTGCTATTTTGACTTGTGGAGGGCAGACTTTGGCCTGTTGCATAGTCTGGTTGACGTCCTGAAGGGCAGAGGAGTCCAGGAAGACTGGACATTCAATATGGAAGATTTTATGGGAGAGGATTGTCTAAATGCTGAAAGATGAGCCGACAGGGAAGAAGACTGTCTTGGCTGAACAGAGTTTCAGCTGGAAGTCAGATGTAACTCAGGGGACAAGAAGAAGTGAGTTAGGGAGGAGTGGAGGAAGAAGAGACTGAGATACTTAATGCAAATCCTCCCTTAGTAACCTGATCTCTTTCTGTGATGAGACGGTCTACTTAATAGATGAGGGAGAGGCTATGGGCATTGTTTCCCTCGACTTTAGAGAAACTTTTTATGCCATTTTCCACAGCATTCACCTGAAGAAACTGGCTGCTCATGGCTCACACAGATGTACATTTCCCTAGATAAAGACTGACTAGATGTCCAGGCCCAGAGAGCAGTGGGGAATGAAGTTACATCCAGCTCATTGCCAGTCACCAGTGGTGTTCTCCAGGGCTCAGTCCTGGGGCCAGCCCTGTTTAATATCTTTGTCAATGATCTGGATGAGGGGATCAAGCCAGTTTGTAGATGACATCAAGACGAGTGGAAGTGTTGATCTGCTGGAGTATTGGGAGGCTCTACAGGGGGATCCAAACAGACTGGATTGGTGGACCGAGGCCAATTGCATGAGGTTCACAGGGTCAGGCGCTGTATCGTGCGTTTGTGACTCCCTGACTGGGGTCACAACTGCCCCAGCAATGCTCCAGGTTTAGGGAAGAGTGGCTGGAAAGCTGCCTAGTAGAAAATGACCGGGGGAGCGGGGGGTGCTGGTTTGCAGACAGGTGAACATGAGCCAGCAGTGTCCTCAGGTGGCCAGGAAGGGCAATAGCATCCTGACTTGTATCACAACCGTGCGGCCTCCAGGACCAGGGCAGTGATCATTCCCCTGTAGTCACCTCTGGTGAGGCCACACCTCAAATCCTGTGTTCAGTTCCGGGCACTTCATAAGAGGAAAGACAATGAGGGGCTGGAGCATGTCCAGAAAAGGGCAATGGAGCTGGCGAAGGTTGTGGAGCACAAGTGCTAGGAGCATAACCTTAGGGAGCTGGGATTGCTTAGTCTAGAAAAAAAGAGACTCAGGGTAGACCTTATTGCTCTCTACAACTACCTGAAAGGAAATTATAATGCGGTGGATGTTGGTATCTTCTCCCAGGCAACAACCAGTAGGACAAAAAGAAACAGCCTCAAAATGCACCACGAGAAGTTTAGGTTGGATATTAGGAAAATCATTCCTCATGGAAAGCAGCACCACGCAGTGTAAAAGGCTCCCCAGAGAAGTTGTAAATAACAGCCCTGGAGGTGTTTAAAAGGCCTGTAGATGTGGCACATAGGGATATGGTTTAATGGTGAACATGGCAGTACTGGGTTAATAGTTGGACTCAATGATCTTAGTAGTCATTCCAACCTTAACAGTTCTGTGGTTTATGAAAAAAGAAAGGTTAAAAAGAGAGAGGAACAAAAAAAAAAAAAAAAAAAAAAAAAACAAGGTCTCTTCCATGGAACATTTTTAAAAGTCCATATTATAGGCAGTCTGAAATGATGATTCTTCCAAAAGGCGCTCATTCAGACTGTACTGTATTACTTTTTACCTTTCCATTGTATTATTTTTATAACAATTATTTTGCTTTGAGTTTTTAAAGTATCTCTGAGTAGCCATATAATAGAAACACTTAGAATTTAGCTGTTAGGTATATGAATGCTTCTCTACTTGGATCTTCTTCATAGCTCACGTAACCAAATATCTAAAAATTCTATGGCATGATGGCCAATTTATAAATGTCTTAATCTTTTGATCAAAAGAGTTGCTGAAAATTAATGTATTTTCACAAAGGTTTTAGCATATATATTGTGTTCCCTGTTTATGGCATGCAAAGATCATTACTTTTATCTCTTTCGAAAAAGTAAGTCCAAATGCCAAATTGCTGTCCTCAAGAAGTCAGAGTGGGATATATGTTCTGTCACATTTAGGTCATGACTTTAAATTCACCCAAGTCAATTGCATCTGAAGATCATTATTATCAAATACCTCCCTGAGATAAGAAACTTACACTACATTGGTTTGGGTAAATATTCCACACTTTTTGTCTTCTCTGAAGTTATCACATCCATGTCAGAACCTACAACTCCTTTAATTTTGCAGTTCATACAATCTGTCTTTGTGACCTTTAGGTTCCAGATGTCTCTAATAATGTATGGTTTTCCTCTCTAGACCTCAAACAGAGTTAAATTCCTCTACAGTGCTTCTGATTGATTAGAGGCTAGCACAATCAATGTCACAATGTAAAGCACAGACCCTTCATGATTAATGAGTTTCAGCTCCCATCTTTCCTTTGGAAGAGCAAAGCAGAAAGTTGGAAGCATAATGTTTATTCAATTGCTAAACTAAGAAAAAAAAAAAACCCAAACCAAACAAAAAACCCTAAACTAAACCAAATAAGCAAAAATCCAGCAACATAAACAAAACACTTGGAAACTAATTATCAATATAATATTTTTTTTTCCTCTACACTATATAATTTTTTAAGTTGCTCAGATGTTACTCAGATATTGAAGCTAAAGGAATGGTCAATTGTTCTTGAATTCCTAGTCTGTAATTCTCAAACAAATTGCAAACTAGAAACTGAGTCATGAAAATGAAAGCATCTTTATTTTTTTTTATCTGGTAAAAGAGATAATAACTAAAATAACTAAAGAAAATATTTGGTTTTTCTGGATCTCTCTAAGCTACATACCTAACATATTTCATATGCAGCAAAGTAACATGATGTGTTTTTATTATTCCTCTAGTTTGGCAACTGATGATGGAAAGGAAGAATTAACAAATTGAAACTGAACTGGTGATCATGTTTCGTATCAAAACTGATTAGTATAAGAACTCAATGTAATAAAGCAGTAGCTTTTATGTATATATTTATTCGTATATTCTATATAAGTAAAGGTGATTTTCCAGAAGTTTCACATATATTGTTCTTAATTTATTTCTCTTAACTCTCTATTTACTAGTAACAAATATAATAAATTTTATTTTTTATTTGGAAATCTTAAATTTTAAAGTCCTTTTCTTGCAATTCCACAAAAGATTTTCACAGAATTGTTGCTATTAGAGATTAATCTTTCTTTGTGTTATGAACTTTGAGTATGAATGTTGTCGAAAGAATTCTATCTCATTATTCTAACCACGTTGCTCTATCTTGACAAAGACACACTTTACATAAATTAAGTACTTAAAAAGAAAACTTTTTCATTTATATTTTGTCTTGAGTATAGACTATTACACTTGACAAATATTTCTGAAAACTGAGATAGAAAAGGTTATTAAATTATTTTTGTGTGACAATCCAGAAGTTCATAGAAGGAGGTGTGACTGTTCAGGGGTTTTTTGCTGGTTTCCTAATTCTTAAAAATGGCACAGAAGGCTTTTAATGAACAATTAAAATGTACTTCTATATACTTTCCAGTTCAGAAGTTGGTTTCTGACAGGCATTAGGAAGAGGATTGAATATTAAATGAAAAAACTGAAATGCATATTCTGTTCAGGAGCCAATTTGAGTATTAGAAGTTAAAAGACCAGCTGTGAAAACAAACTGTGATGGACATAAAAATTTATATGTATAGTGAAAATCATTTCAAAGAAAGTAATAATTTTCTTAAATTGAAACTTAGGTTGATAACAAGGATAAGTTTTAAGGTATGTTTTCATCATTTTATTACACTAAGATGTTTCAGACTGCAAATTGCAAGGACACATCTGCAATCAATCATCTGTTTTATTTTCAATTTTTCTGAAAACTCAGAGACTTGTAGGTTAAATTTCATATACCTCCTGCCTCCACTCTCTGTCCCCAGAGACAGTTTTGCACATTATGCAAACTACTCGGAAAATTGTAGGGGAAAATTATCAATTGATTCATTAATGATATCTCCCATAGAATCTCCGTGTAGAAATTGATTTGAGCAGATGGTCCTTCCCTTAACTCTTACCACATAACTAGAATTCAGAAAATAGAAAGAGCCATCAAGATGCCCTTGAAGAATGGTACCTGAGAGCCCTGCCCTGTCACTGTGAAACAAGGATGTGCCTCATGCACCAGCTCTGTGACACTAGCCTTGTGTGAACAAACCTAATGCTGTACTTATGTCCAGGGTGATAATCCTGTGGATGCTTCCTCATATGCTGTGTTAAGTGCTTTGACACTATGTCCAGTTGTGAATTTAAAGGTAATTACCAGAAATGCAGTTCCTCTCAGAACATGAATAATTGACCTGCATATGACAGCTGTTTGGTGATAATCCCCAATGGGGTGAATTTGGTAAGAAGTGATCTAAACGTAACTGACTTGCCCTGTGGTTTTTCATGAAAATCTCATGTATTGCATCATACCATGGTGGAGTAATTCTTTGTACAAATATTTAAGATCAAATTCCTGTGCAATACTTTCAAATCTACCCATGATTTCAGTCTATTGATATCACACTCTTACTGTACCCTCTGATGATATGAAAAGCCCAAAGATTATAATGCTTCATCACTCTAAAATAGTGTTTTGTCACTTCTAGACTGTTTCCTCTGATTTCATTAAATGTATCAAGTAATTATGTGTTTTGTACTCAGTTTAGTATTAGTGTTCAAAATTACATCATGATTATTGGTTAAAAAATAGATTTAAATTTCATTTCCTTGTAAGAATGTGCAAATCAGAAGAATCCTAGAAAGTAAAAATGCTGCAACCATGTTAGACTATAATTAAGTCCTTTCCATGACTATATTAATATTTATATCAAAGTAATTGTCATAATGTGACAGCACAGCTCACAGAATACCTATGATTACATTTTGCTATTGATACTATTACTAAAGTAATTTTTAGATAGCAATTGAGAATTTAATATATAAGACTTGGAAACATGAATTTATTGAGATAGTCCATTTAGCTCTGGGTCAAAGAAGATTCATTGAGGCTCCCCATGTCTTGGCATGGCATTTTGATATGAATCTTTCCTGATATACAAAGTATGCACCCAAAAATTATGCATCAAAATGAAATATATTTTAATTATATAATTGCATAATTTTATATTTTTATTTTCAAAATAGAAAGAGGTCTTGTCCAGACCCCACTTAAAGGGTGTTTGTACAATGAAGAAAAGCTCTTCTTTCCTTAAATAGTTAAGGATGAAAAAGAACCTATAACATTATTGTTAGCATATAATAAATCACAAGGAAACAGTAAGTAATTTTTAATTATAAATTGTTAACTGTTCTTGAGGACATGGAGGGCAAAGTGCTTTGTGAGCACTTTTTGAGTGGGAAGTGGAAGGTGAATTCTTGATATTGAAGGATAAATGACAACACTACTGATATACTGTGAAGCCTTTTGTCTCTATTTTCATTTATGTTATGATAAAGAGGGTAATTCAATGGAGAAATAAAAAGAAGTCATTCATACCATCAAAGCAGTAGTAGTGTATTATGAATCACAGAATCACAGAATTACTAGGTTGGAAGAGACCTCCAAGATCATGTAGTCCAACCCTTGCCTTAACACCTCAACTAGACTAGACCATGTGAATAATTTTGGCACATGCATTTGGAATAGCTTTACATTTGAGACGGGAAAAAAAATATATGCTAATGAAGATTAAAATTATAGAAATTCAAAATTGTTCTGGTTGCAAAAATAAACCTTATCAAGACATACATGACCTAGATGAGATGACTTCAGTAACACATGCATTCTGAAATTGATATCCACAAAAAAAGACTGAATAGATGGAAATGCATAGAGATTTTGGATGACACGAGCAAGTTAGCAAGGAGAAACAGTGTGCAAAAACTTGTTTTAAGCAACTGAAATTCAATTTATAGTTAAGCATCCAGTAAAACATGGATCAAAAGTCAAATGGAGGTCATAGCTTTGACATCCTGAATAGGACTACTTGACTTCAACTTCTGAGCTAACCATACAAACTCTTTTACTGCTGAAATAAGACACTAGGAAGCCATTCTTACTAAAGTAGTAATATGAAACAGATCAGTACAAACACTGGGATCGTTTGGGCTTTTTTTTTTTCTTCAATGACTATGAGGTCTTTTCTAGTACAGGTACAAGGTGCCAGAAGTTACTTGTAAATTTTTGGGCAATAATACAGTACTGGGATATGTTGCCATAGAACACTAGAAAGTAAATTTGTTTTTAGTGGAAAGCTTTCATGAGAGAAATAATATAAAGATAAAATTCACAAGGCTGAGAGGCCTCTGGTAACCATGGAGAAAATTGCCACCGGATTTGAGATCGTATTCTTATGTTTAGGATAGATGGAAATAGAACAAGAAACAAAGACAGAAAAAGACAGTTGGCTTAAGGAAGCTATTAAAAGGAGAATGGAGCACTCAATTTAATATTATAGTCAATATACTCAGGAATTTGTTTTAGTCATTTCTGGAAAATATATGGAAACTAGAGGCAATTGTAATATTCAGTTCCCATGGAAATTGAAGAGAAAGGACAAAAAGTTGCTGGAGAAGAACATTGAATATTTTTCTGTAGAAAATTGAGGTGACTTGACTGTATTTGTACTGTGAAGAGAAAGGGGACAAAGAGTGATCAACTCTGGGAGAATAGTTTGTAGAAAGTGGCAAATTTCTAACTAACATTTCCCAATGATGTTACTCGGGTAGATGAAACCGGATTTCTGAGCTAGATGCAACAATGTCTGATATGGCCATTTTTCATGTTCTTAGAACAAGATGTAATTGGGGACAGTGGAAATTAAAGGAGAAATATAGGGAGGAATCTAGATTTGGCAACATAAGCTTCAGTAGGAAATCTCAATCTGTTTTTATGTCAGCTGTAGCCGTGAAAATGGCAGGTGCTGAGATGAGGAGGGTCTGGAAACAAATTGTCAACCCAGTACAAACTTAGAATTGAGGCAAGACAAAAGCAGATTGCTGAATTACTGCATCAACATAGATCTAGAAATAGAATGGAATAAAGAAGAAAATAAGGAATAATAATGTCATGTGTTCTTTTCGTTTTTACTGCAAAAATATAGGGTGGCCCTGTTTATAGGAAAAAATAATATCAATGCCAAAAAATAACAGCAGCTTATGAGTGAAATTGGATATTGGCAGGTGTTAAAAGGTATTATATAATTGATTTAAACTTGAAAAACTCTAATATGTTGCTAAGAAAGTGTGTGAATGGAATGTGAAGGAATTATGCTCTTTAAAGAGAATATGATGTGGTAGTAGGAGAAAGAAGAGACAAAGCTGAGACTTGGGAAAGTACTCTTTTGCCGTGGAGCAGTTGTGACAATAAGGAAAATTTTTTGAGAGTGAGCTCATAGAAGTTATAGAAACATTAGTGATAAGATCAAGTTTCATTAAGGTTTTTGTGGCAGGTGGGAGGTAGGATAACCAAAACACATATAGAGGACAAAGAAATATGAAGTAAATATGAATCAGAAGTTATAACGAAAAGTGGTAAAGGGAGAAGAAACAAGTTTGGTGAACAGTATCTACCAGAATCATAGGAAAGGAGAGATTCTGACATGACTGGCAAACATTATGACAGTTGATGCAAACATTCATGCAGTATGTAGTATTATGGAAACAGTTGTATTGAAATAATTTATCTGCTCCTCGTACTGGTACACTGCCTTGGTCTCATGGATCTGTCAGGCACATGGTAAGCACCTAGCTTTTAACTTGTCACAACTGCCTTTTGTCTTAATTTAAATGAATAATAATAATAAAAAATATCTCCTAAGAAATACACTTATCTAATCTATTATCTGAATTGTAAGGATGAGAATTAGTTGTTTACTGGTGACCATCATCTTTCTGAAAAGCAATTTGATACAGCTGATGGGACCAGAAATTCTGCATGACTTGATCTGGCTGTAATGCAATCTAGTATATAATATTAAGTTCCTACATAGACATTTTTTTTTCAAGTGGAAAGAACATATTTGAATAATTTATAGGAGGCACATTTAAGCGCACAAAATATGCAACTGTCTTCACTATACAGATATGTTGAGATTTACAGTGTGCACTTATCTCGTTTTCCAGTCAGCTTTCTAGAAAGCACCTGAGATTCTGACTAAGCAAACACATTTAGTCAATCCTACTTTATTCCCTGTTCCTCCAGTGTAATCCACTGATCTTCTAACAGATTCTTAATTCAACAGAGAACATTTATTCTGGAAGCCTCCTCAGGGAACATAGGACTACTGAAATGTTTTTTTCCTGATATGAAAGTTAGACAAAAAGACCAATTAATCATCATGGTAGCTGTTTACAAGAGGTGATGGCAAAATGCATTTTATATAACAAGTTATCTTCATAAACAGTATGTAATCTCAGCATTTTACCAACCCTGCCATAATGTTTTATTATAGTCTTTAAAGCTCCAAACAATAAAGATAGTATGTACAAGTTTGTTTAAACCCAGCTATTTGACAGCCTTTTCCATGGCCATTTCTTATTGATTTTGTTCTTAGAAAGTGTTGAAAGAAATAATAATAAGGTTGCAATATTTTCCTTTGTCAGAGTGTTAGAGTGAAAGGGATTGAGTGCTTAATCCCCGCATAGGGAGAGGAAAGGTTAATAGGAGCCAGAAAAACTTTCCCGGGAGCACAACAATATGGACAGATAATGAAAGTATTACTGTCTGCTTCCTTAGAGTTCTTTTGAAAGTAGGAAGGGAAGAAAAAAGAACAAATTAAGTCCAGTAGTAGTTCTGTGTTTCAAGATAGACTGTAAACTTAGAAACTTGGAAAGATACCAGGAGAGGATTAGAAAATTATACCCAGAGTGCGCTGAAAATATTCAATTTCTGTTTAGCACTCCCTGGAAAATAGCTGTGCTAGGGGAGCCCAGAGGCAGGACAAAATTTTCTGAAAAAACATTGACTAAAAACCACTTTAGAAATTCAAATCATGGACTTGGATCTCAACTTTTTACAGTATACAAAAGGGATTTACTTTTATGGAACAGATATATCTCATTCCTTCTTAAATTCTAATATATATATTTATAAAAATTAAGGCAAATATCTGATATTGTATCTTCTTTAGTGAGGGATCTTAGCCAGTAAAAAGAGGTCTCTCTCTTTTCATTGCACAGTAAGCTTTATTGATATAAACAGTTCTTAAAACTGAGACTAAAAAAAACACACACACACAAAAAAACCCCCAAACAACAAAAAACAATCAAAAAATCTCATAGAAGTCCTGAGACAAAAAGACATCCACAAGGATCATAGAAGTCCAACTCCTGGCCCTGCACAGGACAACCTTAGGGATCCATGTGCCTGAGAGCATTTTGAAAACATTTCTTGACCTCTGAGAGGCTTGGTGACACGATTGCTTCTCTGGGGAGGCTGTTCCAATACCCAAATACACTCTGAGTGAAGGACCTTTTTCTTATATCTAAAAGAAACCTCCACTGATAGAGCTTCATACTGTTTCCTTGGGTTCTGGCAGTGGTTATATGGAGAAGAGATCAGTGCCTGTACCTTCGGTTCCCCTTGTGAGGGAGCTGAAGACTCTTCTGATCCAACTCTCCTCCAAGCTGAACACACAAAATGACTTCACAGCTACTCCTCATACGTCTTCCCATCAAGGCATTTCATCATCTTCATCGACCTCCTTTGGAGACCCTCTAATAGCTTAATATCTTTCTTATGCTGTGGTGCCCCCAAACTGCCATAATATTCAAGGTGAGACCGCACCAGTGCAGAGCAGAGCAGGACAATCTCCTTCTTCAACCAGCTAGTGATGCTTTACCTGATGCCCCTCAGGACACAGTTGGCCCTCCTGGCTGCCAGGGCACTGCTGACTCATATTCAACTTGCCATCGATCAGAATTCTCCTTTTTCCACATAGCTACTCTCCAGCACCTCATTAACCAACTCTGTAGATCCAGAGTTGCTCTGTCACAGGTGCAGAATCTGGTACCCAAGACAGGGCAATCCTGGACATCACCTAAAATCCAACGATGAACTTTATAGAAAACAGGATGGACTTTTCCTCTGGCAGACCCAGGTTGAGTCCTGTAAGGCAAGATTTAATGCTCCCATATTTCATCTGTGGTTGGTGGGTTGGAGGATTTCCTCCTTCTTCCGGAAGAAAACCAAAACCACCAAATCTGCTTCTTTGTTTTTCATTTTTTATAATTCTGTCTCTTTCTGGCTTTCACCAGAAGTTCCAAAATAGAGAGACAAATTCTTCATCAAAAGCCTACTAGAATTTGAAACATTATGGCACAGGGTTTTGGTGTAAGCCTTTGCTGGAATATCCCCAGATCTTTTACACATGCACACCCATACCTGTGCAAGGCAGCATTAAAACGCCCTGCCAGCTCAAGATTCATCTGAGCTATATATTTTGTGGTTGTTCAGAGTATTGTGCTATTGATTGATTAATTATTCAATGGTGGCATACAGGGAATGTTTGTTGTCTTTCAAGGTCCTTTTAGTTATTTCCAAGTTATTTCGTCATCCCCTTTAAACATACATTCCTAAACAGGGTGTGAACCATATAAATTTCATTTTGTTTTCGGTCTTCAGCACTAAAGCAGCATGTATTCTTTCACTCTCTCTAGCAGTCGTATTTGGAGCATAAGCATCCCGTCAAAGAGAAATATCTGCTGGTGGATGAACTATTGTAACCCTGAATGGAGGCTCTGTTGCATTTAAAGTTACATTTTAAATATTCTTAAGACCTACTGAAGGCAAGGATGCTGTAAATTTTTTCTAGAAAAATTTCTTTACAATGTTTTGGTAAGCTACTGTCTCAAGAATAAAATTTGCAATAAACGGAGATTTTTTGTGACTTTTTAATGAGGATGGTTGTATTTCTCTGGATACCTGGTACAAATGTACACATCAAAACCATATTTTCATGAAATCGTATTGAAACCGATGTTACTTAGAAATTTTTAGTTTCTTCCATCCTTGTATTTTGAATGTATTGTACAGCCTAGTGTCTGAATTACTGTTAAATAATGAGCCTTGAAAATTCTGAAGGAGTCATGAGTACTGCAGTCAATGAAAGACTTTATTCTTTAGACTATTAGCAAGAAAACCAACTAAATAATGTTACTTCTCTGTTCCCCTGCCCCCATTTCCAGTGCAGCATTACACATCTGCTCTTGGCTGAGTGATTTATTTTACTCAGTCAGGAAACTGCAAAAAAAGCTCATCCAGGTTCATGAAGTTTGAAGGATAGTTTCTACTATACTTGATGTCTTAAAAGGTAGACTTGAATTTTCGTTCCATTTTTTGCAAAAGTATATAGTTTTTCATACCTTATTAGTACATTTATAGCTGAATAGCTGAACTTAGTATTAGGCATAAACATTTAATAATTTCAAAAATACTTCTCTATTTGTAAAAACAGTTATCATTGCTTTTGTGATCTTCCTATGAACTGATGCACAGTGCTTGTGAAGCAATTCAGGCTAAAAGTTGTAGCTGGCTGAAATAATCTTCAGAAATTGTGGCAAGAGAAATTTTGTTGCATGCCTCTAGCATACTCTGATTCTTTATATGTCATAGATGATCACTTGCTAAAAAAAAAAAAATCTAGCCCACACTATTTTCCAAATAAAATTTAAAGGGTTTGCCTTTTTTTTGTTGTTTGTTTCTCATATGTGGCTTGTCTTAAACTTTTCTGCATCAGTCCAGTAGTTTTATCCATGTATTCAGAAAATTATTTGGTTTTAGGGAGCTGATGTCATCTGTGAGTTAGAGCAGTCATGCCTTTGGTGCAGTGCTTACTGGACAGGCAGCCAGTACCTTTTCAAAATATCACACTTGATAAATCTGTCTTTTTCTTCTTGTTCAACAAAATGAACTATTCAATACCCATAAAGCCAGAGAAGAATATACTATCAGCTTCAAAGTAGTTGTGCGCTGGATTAAACTCAGGGGTTTAGATAAAATGGAGGGAAGATTTAGACAATGCAGTAAAACCACGTCTCTGGAAAGAAGGGAAAGTGGTTTAAAGTATTACATTTTGTGTTTTAGATCAGTATTACTTAAGCCGTCCTCGGCGGCGGGGCTTTTTGAATCGGGGTAGAGCAGGGGGACCCGATCTCCCAGTAGCCTCTGTGCTCGGGACAGGAAGCAGGAACCGTCGTCAGCGGTGGGGCTTTTCTCCAGCATTTAAAGCTAGGGGCTTATAGGGAGCGCGGCGAACAGGAGTAGGCTAACAGGGTCGCAGAGAGGGTGTCGCAGAGAGGCAGTTTGCGCAGGCAGGGCAAGCAGGTGGGGCGGCAGGTGCCGGCTAGGTAGGTGAGTTTTCTTACTGCTTTGTCTTTTCTTCTCCCTGACCCGCTTCTCTGGCCAGTAATGGTGTATTAGCGCTCAAAAGCTGTTAATAAAAAGATCATGCGTCTTCAGACTTCACCCATGTTGAGGGATGTAGCAGTGCAGACCTCTGACTAC
>VXBA01003143.1:10161-35333 GCA_013399895.1 Serilophus lunatus
AAGGGAAGAAAAAGGAGAGGGGAGAAGGGAGAGGGGAGGGGGGAGGGGGGGAGAGGGGAGGGGAGGCGAGGCGAGAAAGAAAAGAGAAAAAAGAGTTGATATTTCAAGATATTTAAATTACATCTTAAGGAAAAGACCTAAAAAATATGGAAGTGGAAAGGAATTTTTCCCTTTCAGATTTGAAAGTTCAAGGTAGACCTTTCATCTTTGTCTCTCTGATTAACATACGCTAATTTAAAGTTAATTCTAAAAAAATACTCTTTCTTGCAAATATTATTTAGGAGTTTTGATTTTCCATTTTCTTGTAAAATGAATTGTACTTTTAGAAGTCGACTCTCTTAGCAGAATCTGAGCTAAGCAGTGCAACAGCTTCTCTTAGTTATGAAAGTCAGCGAGAAACTGACGTCATGTAAAGCAAAGCTTTCCCAAGAATGTCAGGTACTCTGTGATAACTCAGCAGGTAGGAAACCAGCTGGGAGTTAATCACCTTGCACCTCTTCTGTTTTTACAGCAGAGTTTTTGTTGTGCTGTGAAGTGAATTCTCCTTAAAAGAAAGTGAATGGCCATCTGGGTTATTTTCATCAACATAGTGGTAATTGCAGTGGGGGCTGCTGTGACTCAATGATAACATGCAGAACTAGTCGATTCTTGCTTTACAGCTGTCTGGCAAAGCTGCCAGCATGTGCCAAGGCAAAGAAATCTCGTTTTAGATTTCAGGGGTGTGTTTCTGCACGCTGCTGTAGATCACTAGATCACTCGTCTACTGAGGGATGACAGTAGACTAGGAACATTCCTCCTTTTTGTAACTGAAAGGGGAAAAACCTGTTCCAGCACCCCTCCCATGTGAAAATCAGGATATCAAGAGGAGAGAGAGAGATGAGGTTTCTCAGTCATGGAAGGGATAAATTTGAATAATTAGGTCTTGTGAATAAAAATAAGAAATTTAGCTTAATGTTATATTGGCACAAAGTACAAGCATTCTTTTCAAAATCTCTGGTTCACACTTGATCCATTTTCAGGCAAAGCAAAGTTTATCATGTTGCACATTTTACTAGAGTAACCGATTTTTTTTTTTGATTTTTTTTTTTTTTTTTACAACATAGAGGTACCAATAAGGTACCTGACAGCTTTTTCTTTTAGTTGTTCTTTTGGTTCTAGGATTGATTAAAGTCTACGTCTTTTTTATCGTAATAATACCAGTATCCCTTTACCATTTGAAAATTTCAATTTAAAGCCCAGTAGATAAGATACCAGAATCCTTTGAATATGAGCTGTGCTCAGTTGCCACCTCTCTCACATAACACAAAGGAGCTGCTAACAGCCACTGCTGCTGAAGGAGTGCATGACCCTCCATGAGGTCAGCACTGCAATCTAGCACGGGACTGATGCAGATCCAGTGTAAAAGACAAGTACTGAAAAGACCTGCACTATTAACAACCACTAGATACGGTGCTGGTGTTTAAAAACCCAGTTCAACATAGCACAATGAAGTGCATAGTTTTGTACATCCCTGATTTGAGAAAGTCAGGCATGTAGGAAACTTCTAAAAATATAATAAACTTCCTGATAACTAAAAATTAAAACCCCCAAAACATTGGCAGTGGCTGTCATCAAAATAGCAGCAACTTGGTAATTATCTAAGACACACAAATCTAGTGGTATGACAGGAGAAAGATTTTGTGCTGTATACTCATTAGATCTAACACAAACTTTTTTGTCTCAGTCAAAGAGAGCAAACAAAGTTGAGATAGCACTGAAATGGCACTCTTTACATAAGCACAAATGTGTTTTAATACCCAAATATGCTTTTGATATCCTTGCTGGCCGACAATTTTCGTTCTAATTGGACATATTTTTAAACAACTTGATGTTTTGAATAACCTGAAGGACTGTAACCTATGTAACCTAAAATCAACACAGATCTTTGAAAATTTACAATTCAAAAATTAAAAAGCTTACAAAGAAAAATTACAGTGTATCTCATGATTTGATATAAAAACAAAGGTGTCTGTAAAACAAAAATGTAAGTAATCACTTAATTGGTTTCTATAGGAGTGAACCACACATTTAAATCTCTCTCTAGTTCAGATTTAATTTCTAATTCAACAAATAAAACATTAAAAAGGCTAAAATAGAAAGTGTCATCCTTTATCAAGAAGATATAATTGCTTATATATCCTTTTCCTCCTCCAGCAGATGAATGGATGTCAGTGCTGTAGAATGCATTTAAGCTACTGTAATCTGAGAAGATTTATAAATGAGAAATCTCAGAGTTGTAAAAAAGCCATGATATCCGTGTGGTCTCTTTGTGCACAAATATTTTGGATGCTGCAATATTAATATGTCTCAGAGACCCCTCTTGTCAAAAAATCAGATATGTGGTACTGTCTACTGAAAGGCCAATAGAAAGGTTGTTTATGTTTTCCTATTTAATTGCTTGTAAAATTGAATCAATATTAATCATAATAGCTGGCAAATAGGTAAGTGAAATCAAGAAAGTCTATGGTAGAAACAGCACTGTAGCATTAAATTTATACCACTGCTAGCTCGACAGTCACTGCATATCTGAAAATCCATTTTGCTTCCTCTCATATGCATATGGTTACAGCTTGCTTTTCAAATAAATCTGATCAACATTTTGTGGTATTTGAATATTTTCCCATCTGGTAGATTGTTCATAAAACTCATTTTCCCTGATTTACTGAGGCTAGAAACACACCAGCCTGAATGGTTTGAGATTTGCATTTGGAAATTCTGGGTTTTTGCAATCCCTCATATGTCCCATAATATGTTCCTAATTTTATGACAGATTAATTTATATTTTAAAGCTAATAAGCCAGGTGTCATGGTGCTTGACTATTCTTTTCTGCATTACAATATTTTATTGTGAAGGGTCATGCTCATTGAATCTCTGTGTATTTTATATCAAAAGATGAAATTACTTTAATTTTTGGAGGGGTTTTACTTCTTTACTATAATGCTCAACCCTCTAAAATGAGCCTGACTATCCCCAAAAGTATTAATTAGTCCACATGCAGCTCTTACTTGCCTTGCACAAAATACTGCTTGCAACTCTAATGATCCAAACTAAGTGATATATTTTTTTAAAAATTAAATTAAGGGATTAGTATTTCCAGTACTGATTTTTACTTCAATGGTCTTAGTGTTTAATGACCCCCAAAAGCTTGTACAGTGCAGCAGTTAAGGCAACATGAGAATATCTTGATGAATATCTCAGCACCACACCTATAATAGGTTGTGAATACCACTCTTTCTGATCACTAGAAAGTATGGGAACACAGTGTAGAAACCAGATATATACAGTGTTCTTCAAACCCTAAATCTGTCCACTAGTTTATAGAAAACGGAGAAAAAGATGAAATTTACCATATTGGAATGGCTACATTTACATGGTACATTTATGTTTCTGATACTTGAACCCAAAATACTTTTGTTAACCTGCAACTGATCAGCCTGAGCTGACATGTTTCCCATCATTGCTTTTGTCCTCAGCAATTTTCTTTCCAGGAATGTGGTGCATTTCCCAATTTCTTCTTGTCTTGACATTGCACAAGGCTGACAATGCTGCCCATGTTGCCATCCTTCCACATGGCAGTCAGTGATTAGAGTAGAACCAAATAGATACTAGTGTTCCTCATGGAATGGCCTGAGGTGCCACCCTCACTTTATCAAAACATCAACCATGGTAGAATCTTTGTGATGTGTAGGATTCTTCTGAAGCAAATGAAGTAAAATGAATTTTTCTGTCAAGCCAGTAGAAAAAGTGTTAAGTTTATTTCAGTATTTTTGCTTTATTTCTCAGATATTACTCAGTTCTTTGAAACAATTTAAAATGCTTTTCTTATTACATTATGCAGTATTTCAAACCATCCTCTCACAAAAATGCTGGTAATATTTGCTTTAAAGAACAACCATCATCAGACATTTTCAGCTACTGTACATCAGGTCTATGTAAGAGACTTTAATATTTTAGTATGAAGAATCCGCCTCATATTTTTGCCAAGTGTTCCCTAAATTACTTCTTCCTCTCCAGATTGATGAATATTGCTGGTTTTCCATTTTTTTCAGCCAATATGCATTCTAGTTTGTGCATGCAGCAGGCCTCAGCAAGTTGGATGTAGAAAAGAGAATCTTTCACACAGTGATAGGGCTTTTGGACGAAAGCCTTTTACTCAATGGAAAACTGCTGGAACTGTTTAGTGGCTGTTGATAAAAAGCATAACTGATACCGCTCCATATTTTTAAATGAAAATGATAATGCCAACTATGTCCTCTGTTAATCTGATTGTTGATGGGTCATATAAAATGTGATGCGAACATAAAACAGATTTAGCTTCACAGATATTGCAGCCGGGAGAGTGGCGTCACATACAAGCTGCTGTGTCAGACACTGTTTCTCAGATCAAGCAACCCAGGCATGTACTCCATAAGAATTATAAATACCTAGGGAATTGAAAAGACTAAAGTATTGATGCGCATGGGTGCCCTGAAGACTAAATTGTGAGGCAGATTTTGAATTAGTCTTGCATGTTACTTGGGCACATGCATGTAAGTAACACTTTAGATATCAATAATCGTTGTATCTGTTCCAAAATCTGATTTTTGAGGGAATTTAATCTTCTAGGGACTGTTACATTGAAAATCCTACTCTGTTGTGTTATTCATTGTATTTTATGACAACTCTATGTTCTATTTAAACATCATTTTATTCTTCCAAACTTTAATAGTCTGGCGATTGTAAGGAATGGTTAACTGGAGAACAGTTGAAGCACAACTACATTTAGATCTTAAATCTTGCTTATGAGCCAAGATAAAGCTTTAAAGAAAAGAAATAAATCCCCCAAAAGGCAATAAAATGTAATTTAATTAGAGACCTGGCAACAAAAGTATGGTTTTTATAGCGTCATCCACTGATAAGTGCTCTTTCACCTTTCTCTGCATTGGAGGTTGCCAGCTTGACATCCAAGAATTTCTTGGCACCACTGAGCAAAAAAATGCACACATTTAATATAGACCAAGGATGAAGGCAGTTTAGCAGAATTAAGTATTAGTACATCAAAACCTCTTTGAGTATACATCTTCCTTTCATAAAGCAAATTAATACAGGTAGTCCTTATAGAAACAGGTATATTAAAACAAAACTGAGGCCATGCATCAAATCTCATTGCAAATCTCAAGGAGCATACCTTTATAATAATATATGGCTTGACCTTCAGCTCCAAATACCCATTAGACATTTCTAGCTGCCATTCATTCTAAATTAGTAAAGTATATAGAGTGATTTACTCTTCTGAATTGACATGGTCTGGATCATCACCAAAAACATGACTATCTCAAGTACCTAACCTACTTTTCCTTGGAAATTATTCTGTGCATTTACATTGCACTTTATCTTTTCAAAGAGATCCACATCGTATTATGAAGTACTTCTTTAAATGGAGGGAAAAGTTAGTTTTCACTTGGGAGATACTGATCATAGAAATTAGAGAGGACAGGTAGCTAAGTTCTAGTAGTTAGATATTTTTAATAGTTCTTATGGTATATAACCTGAGGAGCTTGTGCAGCTATGAAATTGGTGATAGGCAGGTGGCTGATGAAAAACAAATACATCCCATTAACTTCACTGCTGTTTGCCTCACTGGGTAGTTTAGAAGAAAACAAGTTCTAGTCTCCCACTTTCTTATTTTGTGGAGGCACAGCCTCAAGTCCACAGGTAAATGGTATTATCCAGCTTAATTTCTAAGACAGAACCAAGAGAGGAGAAAGAAAAATTATTTCCTTTTTTTATAATTGCAATTGTTATTTAATTTATTTAGTACACAGTTTCCTGGAGACACTAGCACAGCAGATAAACAACACTAGCAATTTATTATTATTAGTTGTAATTTCAGGGACTTCTTACTAGAACGTTGTTAAAGAGAAAATGTCACCAACCATCCCCTTTCCTGGAGACTCCTCGTCTGAAGATACACTTTTAATGTCTCCCTGGATGCAACCCTTATATTCTTATGGATTTCTATGACTACAACTTGTATTTTACTACTGCCTCAGGCCTTGGGCTTCCAGACCAAGATCTGAGGAAGGACAGCCTGTCAAGGATTAGGCCTTAATATTTGGTTTCCTGCTCTGAGTCTCAAATTAGCTATTTGTTGCCCCCTATCTTTCACAAGTCCTTTGGGATTGTGTCTAAATTTTTGGATACAGTGGATTTGTTTGACACAAGGGGATTTTTTGATAGCTAAAAAAAAAGTAATATCCAGTTTTTCTAAAGGAATGTTGGTTTCACATACCTTACTTAGAGACACAGCATATATTGTGTCTAATAGCTCTGCAGGATAAAAAACAAATATTAAAGCAGATAGCCATGTATTTTCTTGCCTCCATGATACAGAAACTCTTTTAATGAGTTCTGCTAGTGAGCCTAGTCTCTCCTCCTGTCCAACCCTCCTTGTGGCCGCACACCCTGACAACCCTACCTATTATGGGCTTTCATCTGGCAGTTTTCCACTTTTAGTTTGTCTAAAAAATGTTATTATCAAACCAATGGTGTTTAGAGTGGTCAAACTCACTTTAGAGTTGGGCAATAGCTGAGTATGCTGATTCTCTCATCCATTGTCAACATTTAATAACTATGAAAAAATTCCTCAAAGTTCTTGTGGAAAAGCCCTTTGAGAAGAAATCATAGCTTTTTATCAGGTCCATATTATATGTCACTCTAGTTCTTCCATTTAATGGCACTTTAAGGCTTCTAATCCCTAGTAAAGTTAGTTACATAACCACTCTCTTGATTCAAGAGATACCTCTCTTTCTGGTCTAGGAATCAGCCCATGTGAATATAAATCTGAATCATAATAATATAATAACTATAAAATGTTCAGGACTGTACCATTTTAAGAAGCAGAACCAAACTGACATTCTTCTCTGGCCCCCACTCCCAAATGCAGATTTGATCCTTAACTTCTTGTGCATTTTACAGAGGAAATATCATGTTTTGGTTTAAGAAAACAAGAACTGTGTTTTATGGGATGAGACCAGAATATTTTTAGTCAGTATTTTCTCTCCTGGTGTGGGAGAATTATTAAATCTTTTTCAATTTATGTACAGCCCTTTTTCAGTCTAGCTTTCTGAAATGACACCCACATATTTTTGGATGTACGTTATTAAATCTTCACTGCAAATAGTTGTTGTCATATATTTAGCATAGAATAAAAAGAGTATATTTTGCTAAACCATAAAATGTTGCTGTGCAATCTTTCAATTACACAACAAAAGTGTAAAGCAGTAATTAAAGACAACAAAGAATAAAATAATTTCTAATGTTCAATAAAAACAATTCAGATAAATATCAGTTTGACATACTGGTAAAATATTTAAACTATAAGAAGCAAAACAATTCTCAATGTTTAGAATTAGAAAGCAGCAGATCAAGATAAATCCCTGTTCTAGACAATCACTACAAAACAGATTTATTCAAGATGGTTCAGAACACACGTCCATTTCTATAGCTTAAGTGTTATGGCTCTGTTTATTTGTTAAAGGTGTCAGTCTTGATCAATAATAACTCTAAGGCTTAGGTAAATACATGTCAATGAAAATGTCCTTCTGGATGGTTATCTCTGTAGAACAAGTACTGCATGTCTCCACAGCACAAGAGCAAAAATGTATATCTGTGAGACGTGCAGGGTGAGAGTAGAGACATTATCATTAATTACTTCTGAATGGCATTGGAAGTACTTCAAGGGTGTTTGCTGCCTGCAGACTTGTCAGTTTCTACATACAATGTATCACAAGGGAGGGATTTTTTGAAGAAATATCAGCATTAAAAAGAAGAAAAAAAAATAATATGATGTATGACTGTAATCTCTGCTTTGCAGATGTTAATGCGCTGTACTTGACAGTAAGAGAGAAAAAAAAAACAGCTAAAGAAGGCAAAGCTAGTCATTTCATAGTGCAAACACAATAATATTGGTGTTAAAACAAAACTATTACATAACTTGAGCAGATGGAGGATATTGCACAGCAACCCTCCCTCCCCTTCTTTCCCCAAACAGATGTTTCGAATCTGAAAATGTCTACATAAAGTCAAACTTTCTTAGGCTTCTGCACACAGTCTGAAGGTTGTGCTACCTGTGATAATTTCAAAAGGCTAAATACAATGAAAGTGCTTTCCATGCTGTAGATTGCCATCTTCTGCCACCTATTCTACTGAGAAACCTCATTTCTGAGGAACCTTTGCTTTAATAAAAAAGTAAAGCAACCATGTTTCAGGAATGAGGCATGTACTGCAAGACCAGAACACCTGAGTCAACTGGTTGGCCAACAGCCTTGGGCATATAATTTTACAGCTCCCTTTCCCTGCATGAAGTGAGGATGACAGCATTCCTGAGTAGTTTCACTGCATTTCCCCTGCTGCACACTCTATATGAAAAATATATTTAACAGAGAAGTAAATAAATAAATTTCTAAAGAAAGAAACAATTGTTGAATAATGAAAGTAACAATTCTTCACTTTTTTTAGAATGAAAGTGTATAGCCCTTTTGCTTTTGTTTACTGTATTAAACGAAACATGAAAATTTGCATGTGCCAACATGGATATGCAGTGCAGTGAAGCAAAATCACTTGTTTTTAAAATGTTACAAAATGGCAGAACAGAGTTTTGTCCCCTGTCTTTAACTGGGTCAAGAACTTTACTGTTAAAAAGGAAATGAAATGTAAAGGATACAATAAACACATAGAAAATGGCAAAAAAATGGAACATTACAGACTACTAATGTTCTTACTGAGGGTAAAAGTTAAAGGGGAAATATAACCCGTGCATTATTGAAGCCAAAACACTGCTTAAAAAAAAACTACTCAGAAATTTACCTCTTTTGAGTAGCTGGCATTTGTTCATTACGACGTCAGTAACCGGGGGCAATACCTCCTCCTAGCATACTCAATTACATGCAGAAAATACAGGGTTTTTACATGTGTGCTAATTCAGCTTTGTTTCATTTTCTAAATCTTCTCATCTTTTATTGGCTACTTTATAGTAGAATAATTTTTAGCTTTATAGTAGAATGTTTTTGCATTCTTTCCCAGCTGCTATGGCCTTGGTTAAGCAATTCTAAATTCTTCCAATCACAACTATTACTTGTAAGTTTTAGTTTTCTAAATAGCTTTCTTATTTAAAGTTATATTTACAAGACTCTCTTGTATTCAATTTTATTTCTACAAGGTTCCATTGTTTTAAGTTTTCAAAGTATTGAGTAATTGCTAAAAACTTAAATAAATTGTAACTTATATGGCTAAAAGCATCTTAGAAAATCAAAATATACAAAACCCCACAGTCTCACAACTACAAAGCTGAATGCAATTTAGGAAAACAAAGTACACAAGGCCTTAAGGTTTCACCTATATGAAATTCTTTGCACCATTATGTAAGCAGGCAGAATGATGGAATATAAGTGAATATAAATTAGAGGTGTGTGGAGTAAGAAAAGGCAAGAGAATTGTGTGCTCATGCACTACTTGAGACCTTTTAATTTCTTCGTTCTTTTTCTTCCCCTCCCATCCAACCCCCCNNNAGTCTGAAATATATTTGTAGATATATCTAACATGGGTAGTTGTTTGAATTCTCATGTCAAAGGAATACTCACAGTGAGGCAGTCTTTTCACCTGCTCAGCATAGAGTTAAAACCATTTTATCAAGACAAACATTCATTGGACACTTACATCCCCAAGTGTGCAAAATTCTAGCAGCTGAGTCAGCTTTCCTTGCTGTGTACATTTTGGAACAATTGTGCACAAATTAGACCTCTGATTTAGTGTCTTCTCAGAGGTGATTGATAAAACAAATATCTTTAATAAATATTTTTTTATTCTTGATGAAAATGTTATTGATAGATAAAACTGCAAGTGAATGTCTATAAAAATTGGGATTTGATAATTTTCTACAGATAAAGAATCTATGCTCACCAATTGACACTTCACAGAATCACAGAAACATAGAATCAACTAGGTTGGAAAAGACCTCTGAGATCATCAAGTCCAACCTATTACCTAACACCATCTCATCAAATAAACCATGACTCATCCAGTCTTTTTTTAAACACTTCCAGGAATAGTGACTTGATCACCTCTCTGGGCATCTCATTCCAATGGCCAGTCACTCTTTCTGTGAAGAATTTTTTTTTTTTTCAAATTATATAGCTTTTCTATCAAATTATACTCTTAACATTCCTTAAAATACTGGAGTATTTTCCTACTGTGTGACAGTCATGGAACCTTTCTTTGAGTGCATACTAACTAGAGGTTTTTGTTTGTTTTTTTGTTTTGTTTTTTTACTTGATAAAGGGTATAAAACCTTGGTATAATGAAATTGACCACATTATATTTCCGGAACTTGGATAATTACTAGACAGTATTTAGTACAGCCCTTCATTTATACTGACTCCTCATCTTTGCCTAACTGATTTTCTCTATTTCTGCATTTGACTATATCAAACAAAGGGGAAAACAGGATTTTGACAGATTGTGTAACATCGTAGGAAATAAGGATGCTGTCATCAGTGCTTAAACGTGGAAAGGGAATAGGGAAAACCTTTGCTGTAATGGCAAGAGCCTCCTACACATATTATTGTGCAAAAAATCACACATGCATGCTGCAACTACAAGTAAAGCCTGATGCTCAAGTGTCATGAGTATATTTCTGAATCCTTGACTGCAATACTCTTATCCTGCAACATATTTCCACATTTTGACATACCTTCCTACTCCTCTTCAGGAGCTGTGAAAAGTTTGTACATGGAATCTGCTGCCAGAAAACAGAAAACTGTTGGGACACAAGGGACTGCACTGCAGTTTGAGCTACAAACTTCTTAACAGAGCTTGTACAGAGACGAAGGTTTACATTCAACTCCAATTAATTTTGAGTTGCTCACCGAGGGGTCCTGTAGCTGAGGACTGCTGTTAGTGTCAGCAAAAAGAAACAGGAGCAGAACCTGGAGCAGAATACAGTGAGGGCAGCTGCCCTCTTGTATTTAGTAGTTTTGCAATTATAACATTCCACTGACATATGAAGTGCTAGAAGTCACAGTGTCCGTTTCCTGGAATAACAATTGAAATATCAATCTTTTCAAGAAAGTTCCTGGACCAAGTGTGCTCTGTGCTATTTGGGAAAAAAGATGGCAAGAAGTAATTAAAGTTTTGTTATTGAAGCAGTTCAGCATTCTACGGATTTATTAGATATTTGAGGGAAATAGAGACAAAGCTAGAAAAAGAAATAATATGACTCTTTAGTGTGATGGACATAAATTTCTCTTGGGACAGTGGAGCTGCAAATTATGGTTTCTGCTCTTACATAAACAGTTATTGGAGCACATCACACTTCAGCTAGCAAAATCACCAAGACAGCAGGACATTTTATTAGAGAGAAGAAAAAAAATGCTTAATCTGTCAAAGTGGAACATCTGGTCACTTTTGCTTATGTTTTCTGATACTGGATTAATATCATCACGCATTTAATGTGGGTGCATTTAAACTGTAAACTAATTAGATGTTGAAAGTATTCTGGTGCCACTTAGCCAAAATGCCAAACTATTGTTTTTGTTTGCAGTCATAAGCTGCTGCTTTTCCTGATATTTTGTCATTGTATCAATCTTTCCTTCACCAAGGTCCCATCATCCTGCAGTAAGCAGCAGGAGGGTTCTAATCCTCTGCACTAGCACTTCAATTTTCTCATTACAAAAATTGGCTGCATCTTCCTGGCTCAGGAAAATCCAGTGTCGCTCAGACCTTGGGGGCCACAGATTGGGAGCAGCAAGAGCAGAAGTGCCAAATGCAACAGCAGACAGATATTTTAGCAACAGCTGTCTGGTTTTGTATGCTCCTCCTGGATATCAGTTTAAATGCTCTAGTTTATCTAGCATGAGATGTTTGTCCCCACTTCACACTACAAAGACAAGTAAAATTGGGGTGATCTTTAGAAGGAAGTAACAAGCAGTATCATAACAACTCTGCAGGTTGTTGGCATTTTTACATATTCTCAAAAGCACAGAAAGAGTAATCAATCAGCATAGGGTTAAAAGAGTAACAATATAGGTACCCAGTTATAAACCCAAGTAATTGTAAAATCATGCCTTGTATTGGTAGTGAGGCTTATATATAGTGCATGTCAGTCACTATTTTAAAGTTTTATAGCATATCTGAGAAGAAAGCAAATTTCATTAGTCTGATTGTGACAATGGGAAAACTGAAATAAAACAGTCTGTCTTTCATGTAGTATCAGCAAGCAATAAAATTGCACAATGGGAAAGAATAGCCAAGTCTCCTTACTTACAGCTTCATACTCTAATCACTTTTCTATTCAAAGGACTGAATGGGTTATTTATTCCTAAATTTATTCAATTTTATTTATTCTACCTCAGTATTATCATGCAGCTTTTTGTATAGAAAGAAATTAAAACCAGGAATTCCTATTAAATTCCTCCATTTGATTAAATCTAGGAAGGTATAGGCATTTCTCCACCCTGTACTCTGAGTACTTATGCATTGAACCATATAATCATTGAATTTGTTGGTTGCAGGGGACCTTTAAAGGTCATCTGGCCCAATCCCCCTGAAATGCGCGGGGACATCATCAATTAAAGCAGGTTGCTCAGATTCCCATCCAACACAAACTTGAATATTTCCAGGGATGGGGCATCTATGAGATTTCTGAGTAGCCTGTTCCAGCATTTCACCATCACCCTCATCATAAAATAAAATAATCTTCTTCATATATAAACTAAATTGATTCTCTTTCAGTTTTAAACCATTACCCCTCATCCTGTCACAACATGCTATGATAAAAAGCTTTTTCCTATCGTTCTTATAGGCTCCCATTAAGTACAGAAAAGCTGCAATAACGTCTCTCCAGAGCCTCCTACAGACACAACAACCCTAACTCTTTCAGCCTTTCCTCACAGAAACACTCCATCCCTCTAACCAACTTTGTACCTCTCATTTGGATCCCACTAGCCCCGCTCCAACAAGTCCATGCCTTTTTTTAATAATAATAGTGACATTATAGGTTAGGTAATTTGATTTCCTTTAGCATCTCTTAGATCTGCAAAATAGGATTGCAATTATCATGCATAATAACTATGTCTTCTTCGGAATAAAAACTGAAAAACAGAAGAGACGTACATATATATATACATACACACACATATATATTTATATGTCCATTATTAATAAAGGAAAGAATAATAATAATGCTATTACTTCTCTTGTAATGGCCGTTGGTTTTACCTATGTTTAGTGGCTCTTTAGTCTTTGGTTTTGTTCAGTTAGAGCAGTGGAAATTCTTAAAGTTTTCACATGGAATCAACCCTAAATTGATTAATTAACTTTTAAGATTTATAAGAAGTGGACCATAAGTACTCATAAGTACTCATAATAACCAATTTCATCTCTTCAGAAAAATGTTGTTTCTTAATCCTTTGTTTTTCAAATCTCTACAAATAACTGCTTTTGGGTTCAGCAGGAACACAACACAACAGCTGAGTTCTAAGAGTTGGTATAGTATATTTAGTGAAATTTGCAATCATTTCTAGAGAGGTAAAATGTAATTAACTGGCTTGGAATTTTTCCAAGGTCTAATATCAATAATCTCTCATGAAGGCACCGAGAGTAGTGTTTCAGAATTTTAGTTTTAAGTCCTCTATCCAGCTAGTGATCCTAATAAATTATAATAATGAACTTAATATCACTGATTCTTCACATTTGTCTGTGCAACAGAGATTCTATCAAATTGTCATTTGCAGAGCACTTCATGCCTTCCTGTTGTTCTTTTTTTCTGGGAATAGTCTCTTGAAACAATGTCTTAAAGACAGTCAGCCACATGCATGAAGCAATGTTGAATGTGCCAAATAATATTCCTTTGTGCTAATAGTAAGGTACTTGTCTTAATGTCACTACTTTCTTCATGAACTTGTAAGTGTTCTAGCCAGAGCTCTTAGCTGGAATTGCACCTGGCGTCTTAAAAATTAATTGCAAATAAATATGTTGACACTGCAAAGACCCATAGCAAAAAACATCTAGCATTAAACTTGATGGAAAATGGAGAGCTGAGGTACTTCTAAGACTTTACAGTCTCTCAGGCAAGTACTATTTAATGTAATTGTCATGCAATGCTGACAGACATGTTAGTGCGGTTGTGTTTTTTAAATGTCCAAGTTTAGTTTCCCACAACCCTCAATCACAGAGAGAAAAGGTGACCAATCCTTTAGAAACAGCAACTAACTTTTTTTCTCCCTTTTTTATGTTACCTATGTCATATTTTCAACTGTGAAAGAAAAAAACAAAACAAAAGGTAAATCTGAATCAAATTTTGATCTCCTGGAAAGAGTATCTACTGACATTACCATGATCAAAAAATATAATAAAGACATAGCCTCTGAAGAAAGCAAGGGGAAAAATACATTATCACGTTTTCTCATGTAGGTTAACATTGATTGTAAATTTTCCAAGATGCTGTGGATTTAAAGGCTGCTAGAAGAGAATTCCATGAGAAACATGAACAGTGTAGTTAAACACTTGTTCAAATCAAATTATTAAAATATTAAATAACTTTTTTTTTCAAAAATATCTTAAATGTTTTTCTGACAACAAAAAATTACCTATAAGAATTCTGCTATCCTGAAAATATTTTCAGAGAAGAAACCAAAGCCCTTGAGTATAATAACAACAGGTCTGTACAAAGACACATGGCACACCTTCTGATTGAATATCTTGAATTTTTTAATTTTCCTCTTTCCTGTTTAAGGGATATTTCCAAGAGAAGGCACAGTATTGTATTGCCTTGGTGACCAATCCCAGGTGACTAATTAAAACTTTGAAACTTTGAAATCATTCTGAAATCACAGTATCATTATGAAACATCTCACAAATAACACCTTTTTATGGTGTGTTAAAAAGTTTTTCCTTAGCCAAAAATATGGCCCATTACACCTTTTTATTAGTTTTTAATTAGAATATTCCTTCACAAATTGAGAGCTAGCATACAGCTCTCTGGATTCACTGAAGAACACTGACATCAAATTACTTTTTCTTCTATCTCATCAGTGGGATTTTCTTATTCTGCCTTGGGTTCATCTAAGTGGCTCTTTAAATTCTAAGCCAGTCTCATATCATCAATATGTGTGAAGTCATACCACTGCAGATGTGCAGAAACAGACAATTCCTCTGTATGAAACTTTTAGAGATATGATCTTTGTCTCTCCTGTGTATCCACCAATGCAGAATTTTTCACAGGTGATGGTGATACCATGTCTCAGTTAAGGAATTGTCCTTTTCTGCAGCTTTGACAAATAAAATTGGCCCTACACATATGTATGCAAGGCCAGAAACATGTGTATTGGCAATGGTATCATCACCTTTGCAGTAATAACTGATGTAGGGGGAAAAATCCTTTACCTTATACTGTTTTTCAGTGTTTTCTAGCTGCATTGATAATTATCTGAGGTAATAAGTCTGTAAGGAGGGCAAAAGGGGGATATTAAAATATGTGAATGGTACATGACGTGGCATTGAACCTGTACAATCAGGAGTCAAAGGTGTTGTTCCAACTCAGCTAATGAATAACAGTGTCTGAGACACTCTTATGCTTCTCATTGTACTTGTAGCCATAAGCCTACAAAACATGTCTCCACTTACACAGTGACCTTGTATTTCCTTCCAGAAATGACTATTCATGGCACAAATAGGAAACATTTGTTGGCTAATTTTGTGAAGTTCAAAAACTTGTTGTCATGTGTGCCAGGACATTTTACGGAGCTGTTTATGTCTTCCGTCCCTGTTTGGTGTGATGCTGCTATATGGTGGCTGTTTCAGTGTAGTTTACCATCAGGATTAGTTCAGCTGGTGGCACACAGACTCTTCTGTGCATCCCACAGGTCATGGAAAATGCACCATGCATGAAAGTGAAACACAAGGTTGTCTGGCAAAAGAACCTTGCTCAGTAAAGGGAAAGAGTTTGAAAATCCTTGGAAGAGCTGGCATATAGTTAAGCAGGACACTTCTTATTGGTCCATAACTTCACATCTGTCAATTGGACGTGTGTTTATGTACTAAATGGCAAGTAAAACTCAGAAGATTTGGTTAGGAGTAGAATATGGTCTTCCAGTAGGGACTGATGTAGTTTTCAGCCCTGGCCAAATGATAACAACACATGTCAGTAATTAATAATATGCAAGGACTACTGATGTGAACTGAACTAATTTCTGTAAGTTAACTGAGCTTACCAATGAGAACAGGCAGAGAAATAAAATTTTACTGAGAAACTTTTCTTAATATCCTCTAGTCCAAATAATGAGGAGATCATTTGACTACTTTGGCTTTTGTGTGATTATGTTTATTTAAAGAAACAGAACACTACTTAATTATGTATGTGAATACTTGGAACATATAATTACTACCCAACAGGCAAACTCTGTTTGGGTTTGTTGGAATGCCAATGGGCTTTTATTAGTTCAGCCCATCATTCTGTTGTGAAATGGAAATGAAAAGTGGAAAATATGTTTTCCTTCTCTAGGGATCACTCCAGCTCCTTTTTCTCTTTATTTTATCAGACTTCTTGTTGCTAGGGGGTTCTTGAAGGCCTATTATTAAAACACCCTGCAGTCCTAAGGGAAGAAAAGCAAGCTGGTGCTGCAGATGGGAACAGTGTGAATGGAATACACTATAAGCATCAAAGAATTCCAATAAATTCAGAAAAATCTATGCACTACTCTCTTTTGTTTCCAAAGTTCACCCAGAGTTTTCATATTTTACCTTTTTTTTTTCCTAACTATAGGGTAACTCATAGTACCATTCAAATATAAAAGCACAAAAGAAAAAAACAATTTATGCTGGCTTTCCTTGGGTCTCCTTTTGCACTAAGCAAGTTAAATCCAAGTTAATCTATTCTTTACAGGCATCCAACCTGCATCAGGAATAGAAGTAATATAAAATATGCATCACAGAAATGACATCTCCATAGCTCTTTCAGAAAAAGAAAGGAAAAATTACAAGATACACCTACTTGCTAGTTCAGCAGTAGCTGAACCTACAGAGTGAGTGCATTGAAAACTCACGTGAAAGTAGTTTTTACAATAATTAAAATCATCACATACCAAAAAAATCTAGAAAATAAATCATCAGGATCTTTGTTATAATGGGTATTGTAAGAATGAACACTTTGATAGCAATTACACATAAGCTTTCTGGAACCTGGTTGCAATTAATAGTATGAATACTTATATATTTTATTTTTTTTTCTTTAGTTGCATGCAGTAAATGTTTAACTTGTGCAAAAAATATCCGTGCACATGTTGAACACTAAATGGGTCAAAGAATGTTTTACAAATGGTTCACATCAGAAGGAGCAAGGACATTTCCTGTATTTCAGAGAGCATCTACATGAACAGAGAATCAAAGATTATTTCGTAATGAACCAATAATTCCTGATCAACTGTAGACCTGCTAGTGACACATTTCTGAACACTGGAAAAGAGAGCCACAGCATGAACTGGATTTTTCCTGAAACAGAAGGAGCATAATTGTTCCTGGAAAGTTGTATGAATATTTTTTCCAGCATTTCCTTTAATTTTAAAAGACTTTCTGGTTTTGACTAGCTCTTGCCTTGGAAATATTTTATTCCTCATTCATATAATTGTTCTTAGCCTCAGCTTTGGTACTGTAGTCAAGTCAATCTGTTTGTTTCATGACTTCATATAGCCAGAGAATGAACCAGTTTCCTCTTTGCCTTTGTTGTGGGTTAGCAGATGTTTTTTTAAACTTTTCCTTTATTAATTGGATTAAAGGTCTTTTTCNGTTTTCTTTGGGGGGAGCTGGGGGTGGAGGAAGACGTGTCAGGGGTAGAGGGCTGGAAACGGGCTCCTTTTTCTGCCATTCCATGTGGTATCTGAGGGATTTTCTCCCCATGATGCGTGGCCGCGGCTGACATCCGCGGCGGCTCGACAAGTGGAAGGGTGAGAGCGGCTGCTGGAGCCGGGGCGGGGGCCCGCGGGACTCCAGTGTTCCCGCCACCGCCATGGTGGGCGAGCGGTCGCACCCCGCGGCAACGACACTGGCAGGGCTCGAGAGGTGCCGAGTGGCGGTGTGGTGGAGACAGGCACCGCAAGATGCTCAGTGTGGTGGCACAACCGATCTCGGAGAAGCCAGCAGGAGCCCTGGGGAGAGTTTTCTTTGTAAAGGGCTGGGTCCCCTGGAACGGGTTCGCCCCGAGAGAGGGGCCCACACCTTGGAAAGCGCTGCGGTTTCAGTGGTGCGGCAATGTCGGGGGAAGGGGTGCTGGGAGCTGGGCACAGGGAGAGCTGGGACAGCCAGGGAAGAGGCACTGGGAGCCAGGCACAGGGACAGCTGGGAATACCCGAAAATACCAGGATTGGCAGGGACAGCGCAGCAGTGGGTCTGCCGGGCATGGCGGCAGCACTGCTGGGAACGAACGGCGCAGCAGCGGTGCTGCTGGGAGCGAGGCTGGTTTTTGCTGGGGAGCTGCCCCAGCCTTGGTGGCTGTGGGGATTGACGACTGCTGGCGGGGGCCCGGGGGTGCAGCCGGGGCCCGGGGGTGCAGTCGGGGCCCGGACCCTGTGGTGTCTGGTGAGGGGCTGGTGATGGCGGCCCACGGTGCCGATGCTGCCACGGCGGCAAATGGTGATGGGAGCGGCCGAGGGCACTGGGCACCCGGAGGACAGCTGCTGCCAGGCTGTGGGAACCATGGCCAGTTAGGTGCCAGTGGTGGGGCCAGGCCGGCCATGGGTGCTGTGGCCAGCTCTGTGTGTGGGGCCGGGCTGGGCTTCATGGGCGGGGCGGCAGCGGTGCTGGCCAGGGCCATGCACAGCAGTAGGCAGCGTGGTGGCATCGCGTGGTGGCACAATGTTTCTTTGGTGCGTGGCTACAGCCGGCTCTAGAGGGGTAGCTGGGGCAGAGGTGGGGCAGGATGGGTGCAGGAGAGGAGTCCAGTGAGGCGCCAGTACTTCCCACTTGGGGTGGGCTGGAAGGAAGCGCGCAGCAGCTAGGGACAGGGAATTCTGTGAGGACCTGAGAACTCTATTTAACCAGAGGGATTCTCAGCCTCTGCCTCTTTTGCGTCTGGAGTTTGTGGGAGAAGGTGCTCGTTGACTGCTGTGGGTTCCAGAATCCACCATCTTGAATCCGCCATGTGTTTTCGCTGGGTCCTCCAGGTGCAGCCGCTGCTTCTACCTTAGATCTGCTGCTTTCCTGCTATGAGTTTGGTAGTTCGTTTAGGGAGCTCCTGGACTGCTTCCCGTCTACAGTGGCTGTCTCTCTGCGCCTGTGGTGCTTTTTCCAGAGCCCAGCCAGTGGCGGACAATGGGCGCACACCCCCCATTTGTCATCAGCGTTACCTCCCGCAGCCGCTAGCACCCCCTCCTGTGTGCTTCGACCAACTGCACTTTAGGACAATTAATGGAAAACGAGATTTTTTATTTTGTTTTGCCTGGTGTGGGTGGGATTTTTATGTGGGGTTATTTGAGTTTGGTTTGGGAAGTGATTGTTTGTTTTCTTCTGTGTTTTTTTCCCTTGGTATTTTTTTTTTTTAAATTCAATTTATTTTTTCTACCTCATATATATATATAAGAAATACTTTAGTAATAAAATTTCTTGTTTCTCTAATCTTGTATCTCTGATTTATAAATCAAACTTTGTCCTTCAAACCAGGACAGCTTTTTAACTGATTTTATTCTTTTTATTTCCTTTGAGGAACTTGGCAACTGGTTTATCTGATCTCCTGCTAAGAGGCTTTACCCAAAATAATGCATTCACTGCCATCAGCTGAAGTGTATAGGATCCCTGTAATAGAGTGGGGAAAAAATTTGTAGAATTTTCTAGAATTATCAAATCCATGCACATGTATATACCTAAGCACAGAATTTTTAAGGTACTGCATTATACATCAACAGAGGCAGTACTAGTCTGCAGTACATGCCATTGATTCCATTTTTGAGATCATTCATCTTGAAAGTCACAGTAAGTACAGCTTTGTGGCCCCCCTCCTAAGAATGCTTTAAATATGGGTAGCCATCATCACTATGTTAATAATGGAAGTTGTGATTTTGCAGCTGACTTAAAAGACTGAAAAAAGAAATAATGAGTAATTTTTGCCTGGCCAGAATGAACAGCCTCCCAGGACTTTTTTTGTGATTTTGGCTTTTTGAGAGACAGACATTGGTAAAATAATACCACAGCGACTACACAGCTATTTGCTAGCAGATCCATTCAAACTGAGGCTGGATATTGTACTACATAATGCTGCAGTATTAGGTAAAATACTTCCCATCCTACCCACCACATACCCATATATGCTTTATTCTTTCTCTCCTGATATGGAAATATATTACAGAATTTATTGCAAAGTACCTTATGCACAGGTAAAAGTGAGTTTGTTTCACTCTGTCCTGACCCACAGGGATCTAAATCTTTATATGATAGTTTTTTGGTTTGATTAAATTGAAGTACATAAATAACTGCAAAATGCTGTAATCAACATATTGCTCAACTCTTTCCCAGAGGCAGTGTCCAGCTCTGAAGCCTTCTATGTCAGAAAGCTCTTTTCTGGCTGACTGACAAGTACTTGACATGAAATTGGTTCATGAGAGTCATAAATGCAGTAATCTTGCCCCAGAGTCTCATACATTATGTTCACGGTACATACCTGTCATTATATGGCACTAAATGCATCAGAGTGAACTGATTTCATTAACTTCCCTGGATCTAGTTGGGAATGAATAAAATACTCTGAAGCCTTTATTACCAAAGAAATGTTCTTGAAAGCTAATGTTTGCATCATACCTTCACAGTACCAATGTGTAGTGCAAGACTCAGAAGCTCCTTAACTTTATTATTAATTTGCACAAGAACTACACTAACACTTGTTCTTATCTAATTCTAGCACAGCTGAAGGGAAAATATGAATGTGTTTTAAAAAAAATACTACTTAAGAAAGCACGAAGATGTGGGGAAGAGAAGAAGGTGACGCAGGGGATGTTAAAGAGTTCTTAGCATCAAAATTTTTACATAACCCTATCTTAAGGCTGAAGAAAATCCAACAATTTCTGCATGTATGGTGAAAGAAAAGTAAGAAGACTAGACAAGGTATTGCACCCTTTATTATCTTACCATTTTGGACACTTTAAAAGTAAGGCAAAATTAAAAGGTAGGAATAGAAGCATAGAATGTTTCATTCAAATCTGAATGGATAATAAAAGTAAACTCTCCCTGGGTAACACGAATCAGTGATTCCAGTAAAGTTGTTTCAACTCCTATGTTAAAATAGCTCCTTTTACAAAACACGTGTGAATATCAGGCTGAGTAGAGATTGCAAGTTGTCTTAAAATAGTAGAGTCTTTCAGTACTGTGTCTACCAACATATACATAAGAAAAATAATTTTTTTTAATGCTTTAGTACCTCCTCTGATGCAGGGATATTGTAGTTGGCAATCCTATCTGGGAAATTCTCCAAACTGCAGCAGTTATTGCTGCACCCAGAACATAGGAAAAAAGGGAACAATTATTTGTTTTGAGTGGCTCTGATTTTATAATTGTGAGTTTTCTGTCTTGTTTTACAGTTTACACTTAATACATGTTTTTTCTTATTTTCATACATATATATAATGTACATATAAATATATTTAATTTTTTTTCCAATAAAATTTCTCTATCTATACATTTACTTTGGTCTTGTGTCCCTGAACTGCCCAAACTACCACAGTAGTTTAATTAAAAAAAAAAAAAAAAAGGGGGTTGGGGTTTTTTTTGTTAGCAATTATCAAGATTTACTCATGAGTCAAACACAAATACCCACCTTACAAATTATATGGGAGCAAACCCAACTCAGAGAATTTACTATGTCTGTGTATTGAAATTCAATATCT
Organism: Serilophus lunatus; assembly: GCA_013399895.1. Taxonomy (NCBI): domain Eukaryota; kingdom Metazoa; phylum Chordata; class Aves; order Passeriformes; family Eurylaimidae; genus Serilophus; species Serilophus lunatus. Next base: position 32,101 of record VXBA01003143.1, read on the forward strand.
ACATTTTTTTGTATTTCACCAATGCTTTAAAACAGGCTTTTTATATCTGTTTACTTACATTTCATCCTTGCATTTTTCACTATGAATGTAGGTAAGATAATGTTCTTGAGAGACAGGATAGATTGGGTGATATCACAAGAACCGAAGTCAAATGGACTATTATAATCTTAAGGTTGGTGATTTTGAAGCAGAAAATCAGAAAGGAAGGTAAAGGACCTATAAATCAGGTGACCAGAAAACAGAGACAAGAAATTCATTGCCATGTGCTGCAGAACTGTTGACCAAACAAAGCAAATAAGATAAAATTATCAAAGGTCTCTACTTCTTCATTAATTAAAAAAGTGTCTAAATGTAATTATTTTGAATTCTTATTACGCTGTAGAACGTATGTTTTCAGATTAATGCTACAGCTATTTTTTTTTTTGGTAGGCAACACAAAGTGGAAGCTGTTGACTGCATTCCCATGCCAATAGCCATTCATTATTCCAATTTTTTCCTGCCTAGCGCAATAAAATAATTTTATCTTTAGGATATTTATTTCTGTGAATAATAATGGGAATAATGTTTAGCCTTTTAATAAGCAGCTCCACTACTACTTAAATTCGGCTGCTATGCTTCAGAAATACCTTTTTCTTTGCCTCATTGTATTAATCTTACAGGTAAGTATATACAAGTTCTAAGAACTGTACCATGATCACTGTAGAGAAATAGATTTCTTTATGCTAAAACTTTTGAAGTGAACACTTAAAATGTTTTGGGCTATTGACCTTCTTTATCAATGTCTTGAATATCAATTTGAATGGATTTATGACTATCATTTGAATGACTACCAGTCTCAGTATTACTGTATATATGAGCTAGTTGTGCTGCATTATAACCACCGTCTAATAAAAATTGGCCGTCATTAGCAAGGTCTGAAAAGAAAAATCAACATTTCACCTTTTTTTTTGTTGTTGTTTCCTTTTGTCATTCTTTTATTAAGAAAAGAGGAGAGGTGTCCTGTTTTTATTTTTTTTTTCCATTTCAGTACCTTACTGTAACAGCTGCTGGTTTCACATAACCATTGAAATCTGTGTTTCTATTTTTGCTTCTTCTAATTTTGCTATAGCTAAATTTCATTAACACTTTAGGAAATGTGAACATTTTCATTCCATCTGCTGGATGGCTTTTAAAACCCATTTACTTTGCTTTAGCAAATCTGGAAACAGCTGGCAAAAATGATTTTTATTAAGTTCCTCAGTTTCATATGTACAAGATATGTGACTTTCGTATTTTTTCTTAAGGTCTGTAATTGGTTTCTATTTCTCAAATGTACAATTTCCTTCTAAATGCTAATCAACCAGGTGGTCAGATGTTTAGTTATCATTCTGCACATTAACCAGTTATATATATATCAGTTTAAACGTCTAGAGCTAATGATTCAAACAATGTGCTTAAACACTGTATGGTTTTTTGGTTTTCAGCCATTACCATGTTCTTCTTTTTTCTTTCCTAATCCTGAAGTTGATTGTGATGATTAAATAACTTAAAAAAAGAAAGTAAAAAATGAGTTCCCTGCTGTTATGTGCCCATACGCAAAAATGTTGATATTTTCCAGGCTCTGATATACTATGAAGATAAAAGAATGAGTGATAGAGACTGGTTTATGTCCTGATTAGCAATTTCTGCTTTGTTTTGGATGTGAGAGCCTATATGCCCTATTCATTCACTTTTAGTTTACTCCAATTCTACAACAGGAGGTATTCTGCAGTCACAAATTTATTTCTGAAGTGACAAGTCCATTATTCTGGTCTTTCAGAGCTACAGAAGATATGTCCTTGTATGTGAATCCATTAGTGAATCCATTAACAGAGAAAAATTTTGCTTTTGAGACATATTCTTTGATCTGACACATCTACTTAGGGCTCTACAATGTCAGCAGAATTTTAGGTGTGAAAGTAGATTCCTGACAGAATAATAATTAAAAAAACCCAAATCACTCTTTTCAAATCATTCGTCCATTGAGCACATGCAGCTGTAGTAAAACAGCATCACTGAGATGGTCTGTATCAAATCATACCTGGTAGACGTTTTCAGCCCCATGAAGATATTTCAAGTTATTACTTTGGGAATATGGAATTGAGGATCAGATGTCCACAGAGCAGTGCCAGTATATTAGATACCAAAGATAAGGTTGAGTCATGCATATTAAACAAATGTCACTGGTGATTTGTTTTATCATTCACATTTAAGTAACGGCTCTTCTTTTTATTTTTGCATTACCTGATCCATAGAATATATTTCTGCCACCTTCTTAACAAATTTTATGATCAGTTTTAAAAGATAACAGATCTCCAGGAAAAAAAACAAAACAAAACAAACCACAATACTATAAGCATTGTCATTTGAAGAAACATATATAAATCAGAAATTTGTCATAATATTGTGGGAGGGGTGTATGCATCATCCTCATGCTCTATCTATTCCTGCAGATTCTTTCATTATCTCCAATAGATGCCATTGGCATGAACTGAGTCAAAGACTTCCAACACATTTGGGAATCCAGACTGTACAGATAAATCTTTGCTGACTATCTGCTGACGAGCTTAGCTTCTTTGAAATGAGGAAATATCTTTGTTCCAAAATAACCTCTAAAAAATGTCACTAGACATTCTGGCACAGAAGGTTGTCTAATTTGAGTGATGTTTCCAAATAAAAGATAGGAAAATTAAATAATGTCAAGCTCATGTTTTGCATTATTGTGGTGGTTTTGCACCACTATATTAACTAGGGGGCACTCTTAATAGTGACGAGAAGAATGAACAGAATTAACAACAGAGAAAACACTTTATTTGTCTGGAGCTCGACTAAAGAAAGACAACAGTTTAAGGGAACTCCAAACTTAACACAGAAAAAGCACACAACAAAAACCACAAAAAGGGAAAAGAAAAAAAAAAAGAAATAAGGGAACTGCTTTCAAAGTCCAGGCAGGCTGGCCAAAGACAAGCAGTGGGAAGGGAGAGACACTTCCTTCTTCTCTCTCTCCCTCTCTCTGATGGTAGCCAACTCCCAGCCCTTGAAGTCTCTGGAAAACACAACACAGTGAAAGGTTCTCCCCCCAACCCGGGATGTTATTTGGGGAAGCTTTCAACCTGCAGTTGTGCTGGTGTGGCTCCGATGCCGATGGGGGATGGGCGGAGTCAAGCCACAAGGCCTGGGAGTTGGAGAAGAGAAGCCGTGCTCCTGCTCTCCAG
>VXBA01003143.1:35994-50684 GCA_013399895.1 Serilophus lunatus
ATTTCAAACCCCTACAGTTTTGTCTAAATAGAATACTGATGAATGATTACAACTTTAGCCTTTGGAAAAGTTCTGCATAGACTCTAAAACCTCCCTTTGCTCCACTGAACTTGAATCCTCAGATTCTAATGGAGTTTTCAGACAGTAAGAATAAATTCTGTTGAGACAGTATTTATGTAACCTACACAGTGGTGTTCTACTCTATCTGTGTTCAAATTATGCACGCATATGATGAGCATATTTCACCAGAATATGGCCTTAAGGTATTGAGGAGTAAGATTCGGATAGTTAACAAAAATTGCTAAACATGGACATATCTGTCAACTCATATCATGCAAATTGTGATACTCTGAAATGTACCATTTACAATTTAATTCACGTAAAGGTGTATGGTGAAGATTTTTAACAGCCTAAGTTATGGATACTACACCTTTTAGTGACATAATGAACTGAAGATACATTTGTCATTAAAATCTTCATTTAACATATAGTTGTTGCCTAAATGTCAACTAATGGTTGAAAAAAAAGTTGTATCATTGCCAGTAAGGGATGTAGCTCAACCCTATGTGATACAACAGAAGGTACAGTAAAGAAGAATGTAAAACTGGCTTGGTCAACAGGAGTTTGAAGGTACAGTTTTAACTTTCTTTGCAATCTCTAAAAAGGGCTATCTCTGTTATTAACAAAGAAGAATAGCAAAGGGATGACTTGCGATGGGATATATTTAGAATACTTTAGAAGTTGTACTTAATTGCACTAATCATTTCATATTATCAGCTCTCAAGTTTTTGCTGGCTTTACATACATGACAGAAACCCAGCTGAGGTTAGCAGAAGACCACATAAAACAAACCTTCTAGTATTTCCAAAACCAGAAAAACGTCCCTGTTCTGGTTTTCAAATACAGGCACTAAGGAGAGGAGAGAGCAGGAAGTAATCAGAGGCAGTCACACATCTCACAACTTCTCATTCAGGTTCCCTTTTCTTCCATCAGCTTCTCTTACTCCCCTAAAAAGGCAGGAGTAGCAGCAAGAAGTGTATGATCAGACACTGCTCTCCCCTACCCTCTGCACACCCAGTGGTGCTCCTTTCCACCCCGAACTCCAGGACAAGGAAAGGGCTACTGCTAAGGGCACAGGTGTCTCACCAAGCTGAGATGTACACAAATACTTTTGTAAGAAACTAAAGGTACTCTTGCAGTATGATATACTTGGTGATAGTCCAGGTAAGTGAACCAAATAGGGAATCATCTGAGTAAGCACTTCTTAAAGAATGTGCCACCTTCCCTTTTCATGCCCTTTAACAACATAAAGTTCATTTGTACTCATTGCAAGGATTCAAATCATGATCCTGAGCATCTTAGACTCTCTTAATACCTAGGGTCTTATCTCTAGGCAAACAACAACAACTATACTATTCAGAACTAGGTCTGTTTTTCAGAAACTGGGTACACATCGGCAATCTTCACTCACTGTGTGTGAGACATATAAGACAGGATTCAAAAAGCCTGATAATTTGAGGTCAGAAATCTATGTTTATCTTGCTGTGACAAATCTTTCTGTCTCCAAAAAGTTCTTTGCCACTTTATAGAGATAGATACTAATCTCTGTTATTTAATAATTTTATTAAGCTCCCTAATTCATTCCATATTCTTCTTGTCTCTCTTTCCAGACCATTTAGTTGAAAGCTGGATGAAGAGATGGGTCCAAGATGACTGGGTCAGGCAAAAGCAGAGAAAATCATACTGAGTTTATGATTGTTTCACTGGTATCACTGACATCTTGTACTGCATTCTCGAGCAAATGTACTCTTAATTTTTATAGACTTTTCCCAGATCCAAATATAAAGCAGAAGAAGACATCAGAAAGTATGTAACAGGATTGATATGGTAGAGTACATTTGCCCAAATTTCACAGATCAACAAAAACTTCATTGGAAAGTAACTGGCTCCATCATTCATTGTTCTTATCACAAGTTGGAGGCCACATAAAAGCACTGCTCAAGAAAACAAAGTACATTTGTCTATTTCTGACTGAATTAATTCTAAATGCAATAGAAAACAAGGAAGCAAATGAATAAATTTAGCTATAAAAATTTATTCAGTGTTGCAGTAGATGTAAGAATGACACACTATGTTGTTAGACAAGATGGTCCAAAATGGCCACTTTATTCCCCTGTGCGTCTGGTATTATCTCCTTACAGAAGGCTTTCTTCTCATAGGACAGAAAGTTGTTTTCCACTACTAGGATTGGAGAACTATAAAAAGTAACAGGACGCCTCACTTATCACTAGTTATAATGTTCTTGCTACAAAGTTTACCTTTTACATTATCAGCAACCGACAGTTAAGGCCAAGTAGCAGTAGCTCTTCTGCTTTTGCTCGTTTAAGGATGTGCTGAGATTCACAGTATTCAAGGGTATATCTGAATATTATCAATATTAATTTCATCAATTAACGCCAGGATGCTGACAGGCCTGCTATCATCCCCAACAATTCAGTTTCAAATCCTTATAACAAGATCGAGGAAAAAGATCAAAAGGTGACAGCCCTAGATATGAAGAAAGTCAAAGAAAAAAGCCCACCTGGAGCACTGCATTCAGCTCTGGGGACTCCAACATAAGGACATGCACCTGTCAGAGCGTGTCCAGAGGAGTGTCATCAAGATGATTAGAAAGACAGTGCACCTCTCCTATGAAGAAAGACTGATAGAATTTGAACTGTTTTGCCAGGAAAAAAGAAGGCTTTGGGGTGGAAGTTGTACTTGCCAATGGCAGGAGGCTTGGAACTAGGTGATCTTTAAGGCCCATTCTAACCCAAACCATTCTATGATTCTGTCATTCTGTTAAAACAATTGTCTGATTTCACGCCTTTGAAGGACAGAAGAGCACATGTATCAGTGTTGCTAAATGAAGTAATTGTTTTATTTGTGGATCAGGAAAACTCATAAATCTACATACAGAGTTGAGGTGTAGTATCTTCATTTCTTCTGGTTTACTGAAAACAGCTGGCAGAGTTGTCTCTAGACAAGTCTTGTAAAAGAGCACACATACTGCCTTTCTCACCACCAAATGCGAACTAAACACTGATATATAACTCAAAGGAGATTTCTGGCATTCGTTATTCTAGGCATGTGTCTCTTCCCCTGATCAGACGTAGTCATCAGACAGAATAGCTCATGCCATTCTCCCTGATAAATTGTGGTTGTCATGTAAGTCTTGTGAAGTACCTCCAGTTTATCCCTCAGTGCCATCAAACACAACCTCATGCAGTGAATGCATTTACAGAACATTTTCAGGTCCAGCAACAAACTTTTAAAAAACCAACCTAACCGACAAACCTCATATTAAATAAATAAGTTTAAACTGCATTGTTTTAAAGTCTGTACTATGATCTTTGTGTAAACTGTGAATGCCAGTCTCATACAGCAGTGAGTTTTACAGAACAATGAGACGAAACCCACAGTCTCTGAGGTAGCAAAGGATATAACAATCCTCATATTTTCTCTGAAAACCAGGAACTCCAGGAGCCAGAAGGCAGAAGCTTTCTACAAAGCCATCCAAGAGAACAAATGTTGGGCCTTGGAGCATAATTAAGCAAATAACTACTTCTGTTTGACATTGCTCACCAAAGCACATGTTATGTCTTATGAATTCAAAACATGCAATTAAACAAAACACATTCCCCTTTCTTTTGGTCCCCAAATAAAGTAATCCAAAAGTCATCACTTTGAATTGCTGGCTGCATTAGCTAGCACAGACATCCAATATTCATCTGGGAGCCCATGTAAGCATAAATGCTTTAAGCTGCAATCCAAAACTCAACTAACATAAGAAAAAAACCAACTCCACATAACTGCTATATATATATGATTATGAATAATTCCCTGGCAGTTATTTATAGAAGATTATACATCAAACCACCTTCTACTCAATATTTTTTATGTTTGCAACTAAAAAGAGAGGACAAACACAGCACTGAGTGTTTGCTGCATTGTAGACATGTATTATGTGTTTGTGGAATATGCATAAAATGGACCAAACAAAATGCCTTCATCTTAACTTTTTTTAACTTTAAGTCTAATGGGACAGATATTTACAAATTTATCGTGCTCTGTTTGAAACAAACTTTGAGTATAAGGGCTATACATTACCAACTATTTGGCATCGCTCTCAAATTAGTTTCCTTATTATTCCTACTTATGGTTACACAATACTAACTGAAGATATGTATTTGGTTCCACTCCTGGTAATAAGGATAAAATTGTGGGAATTTTAAAGGTTTCCTTGGTATGTTTGTTTTGCAGGAGGAAAAAACCCTAACAAAACCATATAGCATAAGATGATTACTTTTCCTTCCACCTACAGTCTAATTCATTAAATATACAGGATAGTAATAAGAAGGACAGCCATCTTGGTAAAACACACATTCATAAAAGCCTCCTTCACACTCCCTAATGTCCTAAAAGCAAGATCTATGGCACCAGATAGCTGTCTAAGATCACAAACTTCAGAATCAAGACGGGTGGATGATGTTTTTTGACAGAGCATGTATGAAAATATGCCATTTAAAATTTAGATATTTTATGAATGCTCTGTCTTTTTAATTTTCCATTTCTCATGAAGTGATTTTTAGTCTTTATCTTGTAATCTGCAAGGTGCTAAGACTTTTACCTCCAAATTAGGCACGAATAACTATCCTGTATATTGTCATAACTTCATTTCACAGAAAGTGTATGTAATTTAAATTAGTGTTTTTAAAGACAGCACTAAGTATGAAAACTTTCAGTCATAATTTCAAATGTACCTGACTAATGCATCTATGAAAAAGTACATATCATTGAAAATACGCAAATAATAATTTAAAGTGTAGTCATGCTCCAAAATGTTCCTCAATGTAGGAAATTGGAAGACCAGTCATTCAGGATGACAGAATGAGGGCCTCCTAGGAAGCTTATTTATTGTGAGTTTATAGGTAAAAGCTAAATCAAGCTCTCTCAACACTGTGCTCATGCAGTTTCACAAATATAACGGACATGTTCACCTAGAGAAGATTTCAATCCATACTATAAAATTGTTAAAGGAAGTTTGTAAATTACAATTGGAGTTTTAGAACACAAAAGATACTCTTGGTAGATACAAGCTAAAAAGAGTGATTAAAATAATTGTATATCATTGTTTCTTTGCTCACTTCTCCATACTTCATTTAATGAATAAATAAAAATTAGAGTTATTTTAGGCAGAACTGAGTAAACTTAGCCTCCCCCCTCCTCCCCCCCCCCAAAAAAAATAGCAAATGCATGCATTAGCAATGGATGCAAATGAGAGCATTGACTATTTTATTTCTTGGCAATTCATAGATTTCTTCAAACATTTTGCAAGAAAGGATGTTTTCCATATACAACTTTTAATAAACAACATAGAACACTTTTATTTTATTTTTGCTTTTCCATCTTTGCTCACTGGCAAAAATAGCACCAGAAATTTATGATTTGAGTATCTTCTTAAAATTAACTGTGATATTCACTTGCTAAAAGGCAAAAGCTGTCTAACTCAGGAAATCATGTGTGATGTTAGTTACCATGATCAAGGAGAAGAATTTTGTGCCAGCCTTCTGAATTTATACTTAGCCATGAAAATAATATTCCAGGTAAAATACGTTTTTCCTCTTACTTCAGTGTGAGGCAGACAACTTTACACTTGGTATTGAGTCTGTGGATTTGTAGAACATCACTGCAAAGCAGATTAACATTTTAACAGACAATCACTGTATGCTCTTTGCAGTAGTGAATAAGAAGCCCTTTGAAGATTAAGATCCTATTGCCTTTGCAACTGTACAAACAAACAAAAAATCTATAGTATAAAAAGGTAAACAAAGACAAGGGACACAGTAAGACTAAGGATCTCTAACAGAGCACTTTACCAGCAGAGATGTGAATGGAACTCAGTTAATTCCCGTTTATGATCAGACCAGTTGGGTTCATATTAGCTAAATTTCTAGTCAACAAAAAAATTGAAACCCTTTAGCAGCTCACTCAAAAAATCTTAACTAAGCATCAATCTCTTTGTCCTTCTGTACAGCTTCCAATGGCACTGCACCTCTGTGCTTATCAGTTGGCAGCAGTGCATCAGTTTTCTACATTTGGAACCTTCTTGCAGGCAGCTTCAGCACACAAATCAAAATGTAAAGTGTATGATACCTCAATGTAATTAGTTTGTTAGACTATCAATAGGCCCTCAAAAGTTTGAGTGAACGTTTCCTGTGAAATGGTGCCAGTTCTTGAAAAAGCTAAGATAAAGTGGATTGTATTTCTAAACTGATACTTCTTCTTTCTCTCTGGAAGGAGGGAAAAACAGTATCTTGTAATCTAGGAGTTATGCACACCAATGAATAAAGTACTTTTTTATCACGAGAAAGACAGGAAAGATTATGTTAAATACCCCTATGGCAAATTATTAACTTGGCCTATATGCACTACATTTGCAATAGTCAGTGCACCCAAGAACACTGCCAGTAAAACCCAGATACTGACCAGAAGCACCTTTTGTGATCTATCTCACATTCAAGTCAAACATGTGTGCTTAAATTGCCCAATTTTGGAGCATTTGAAATACTATCTGGTTAATTATCATATCTCACTTGAGATTAATAACCTAAAGTAGAAACACTGACATTTTAAGTAATATACTAGTCACAACACAATGTATTTCACTGTATTATGACCAAACAGAAATAATGTATTTAGACCTCCTCCTCAGTCATTATTATGTTATATAATTTTATTTTTTTTAAAGGAGACTTCATATTCAGTAAGACAGGTAGCACACATTACTTTGCAAATGAGAAAAAAGTAACTCAAAATTGAAGATTTTTAATAAAATCTTCACCATATTCTTGCTACTTCAACTGACAGAGATTTTAGTTAAAATATACTGAGCTTATAGAAAAAAAAGAGGATGAAAATGTCACTTTTGTGATTTATTTTAGTGACTAATTTGGTCATTTCACCTTCAATCTAATGAACAATAAAAGAGAATCTTTGCTTAGATTTGTAATCTTTATTCAATTACATATCCAAATACAATCCAGATGTCTCTGCACAATATTTTATGCATATGTTGAATAGCTTGTTTTTTTCCTTTTGTTTGCTTACTGAATAAATAGAAATGCTGCTGTCCTTTACTATTTTTTTTTTCTTTTGGCAATGAGCACTGAGTATTTTAACATCTGATATGCAGCTTACTAACTTCTGTAGCATTTCTTGGAGAGGATAATTTTTCCTGTTTCACATTATTGTGAAGAGACTTACCTCAGACTCTGTATATTTGTAGTTGTGTCTTCAGCAGATAATATGTTGTGTTATACTTCTATTCTGAAAAAAAATAGCGTTGGCATAATCAGTAAAATTGGAGAAATTTAATAGATTGTTCTATAATTACATTATTTTTTCTATAGCATATTATTCAATTGCTGGCTTAAATACTCAAGGCAAATATAATACACATTTGACATTACCCTGAAAACAAAGATTAACCTTTATATGAATAATTTATATCATTTATTACACAAACACACAAATGTGCTTTGCCAATAGCTCTGTTACTTTGCCTCTTTGTAAGTCTTTTTTAATGCTTCTACAAAACCAATGTAAATCATTACTATGTAAGAGTGGATTGCAGAATATGTGATGGAGGAAAGAAATACATAGATTCTACTGCTTTTGTCTGATGCTTTAATAGTATTGAAAAATGCAGTAAAAATTAATTTTTTCCTAGATTTGATGTGAGTGGTCACATAATTTTGTGTCACTGAAAGTTCATATTGAATTTGTCTTAAGGTGTTAGTTGCATTAATTAATTAATAAATTAATTAATTAATAAATAAATAAATTAATTAATAAATCCAAGAATTCATAAATATTTAAAATTATAATTACCTTATGGGAAAAGATGTTAACTTTTTCTCACTTCAGAATTCAAAAAACATAGTAAAATAAAACCTCAATTTAAACTCTCAGCAAAGAAGATTGGTGCAAAATATACATTTCTGCTCATGTTAAGTAACCCTCTTTCCCCAAAGAGGGCCTTATACTCCAAAACACTAAACATAGCACCGAATATTAACATTGTGACTTTTATAAAAATTTGGCTAAAGTGCTGAAAATAAAAGATTGTGAGAAATTAATATGTATATATTTAGATATATAGCTGTAAAATCTGCTATTAAAACGGTTATTTTTTTAAAAAAAAGCTTGTCAAAGCTGCTATTAAAAATAAAAAATATACCCATTCTGTGCAGCCTTGCTTTTTGTCATTTGTTGCTGGTGTCTCCATCTAGTCAGAGCTAGCTTTACATCAGAGCTTGCCTACAAGTCATGCCAGTTGATGCTGGTGGTAGAGTTACACTGGTATAGTGTTAGGGAAAAATGACATGGTTTACACAAGAGAAGAAACTCGGTATAGGAGCGCATGTAGGAATCAGAGTCTAAGTCTGGTAAGAATAGAGTGAAACAGCAGATTAAACAGTTACCTATCTTCAAAGCAAATCTTAAACTATCTTAAAAGCCAAAGAAATGAAAGGAGTTCTTTGTACACTTGAATTCGACCCCTAGCCTTTGTTTTTCAGTATCCCATCTAATGATGCTGAGATAAAAAGTAGACCTGACCTGGTTAGCAAGCTTGAATATTTCTTTTTAATCTTCAAGCAAAATGAAGTTGCTTAGCCAAAGAATTGCTGCCATTCTCTTTCTCACTTAAATTCTTTTTATTACTATTAAATGCTGTACTCTCTTCCTCAGTACTTTTCAATATCCATTTGAGTCCTAGAAACACTGGCATGCTATGTTACTTCAAAGTGTCATCAAATTCTCCAGCTTGGCATTTTAAAACAAATATTTTTTCACCTTTCCCATTTTTATGGTTGGTTGTTGTTTTCCCTGTTACTGTTGCAAAACTGAATTTTTGAATTGTCTTATTAATTGTCACAAACACATTTTTGAACAACTGCACTGACAGCTGAGGAGAATCTCTCCAACACTGCAGGGTGCTGAATGTACAAACTGTCATTGCATTTTTGTGTGAATGTTTCGTCTCCTTTTTTCCTTCACAAAAGGACTTGGCAGAAATAGCAAACTGCACTTATGGGTTAGCCATTTGATGTCTGGTTGCTACTTGGTGCATTTCTTCTTTATTCCCTTATGACTAACACTATTATCCATTCCCCTTATCATGGAATGCATTAAGCAAGGTCATAGTTATAACATTTAAATAGAAAGAGATCATCATGAGAGACAGCTACTGAAAGGCCATTGTAACTTAAGTACTTAAAATTTAGAACCAACTAGAAATACTTAGCTTGTTGAAGGCAGCCTCAAGCTCATGCAAATTCAAACCCTAAAATAATGGGAAAAACTTAAAAAACAAAAAAACCTCCATGTATTCTTCCTACATTTTTGTGGTAAACTGTTTCAGTAGTCCAGATATTATAAGCTTTTCAATTCCATTTCAAAAAGCAATAGATTATCAAATTTCAAAACTCACTTTCTCAGCCTTAACAGCAATTTAGGAATGTCAAAGTAGAATAAGTTCTCATCTACCTGGATTGTATGACAGTCAGAGATGCCAATCTGTTTTTGTAAACATATGAGGTCAGCATCAATACTTTGTGTTAGTGTGCGATCTCTACTTGAAAAAAATCCCAACAAAACAGTATAAGCACTGTTCTCTGCTAAGTTACTTGTGCCTGCAAGCAAAAGATAGAAAATAAAAATCCCCGTAGAAACTGATGATGGACAAGACCTAAGAGAGGACAAAAAGAAATTTTCAACTCAATCTTCTACATGAGGAAAAATTTAAAAATTCCCATATGAATGAGGAAGAAAGTCTTAGGTTGTAAATGTGTTCACTGTATTACTAGTAGTTCTACATCTAAAACTAAAGGAGAATTTTCCTAAAAGACTTCTAAAAGAGAAACAATAAAATATATTAATCTGAATTCAAGGCTGACAAGTTTAATTCCTAGATGAATATAGTGAAACAGAAAGGAAATTTAAGGTTAAATTTCTGGTTCAGAAAGGTACAAATCACTTCCTACTTTTCAGACACTATATCATTCTTCATTTCCCTATATAAGTACAGAGTAAAGGATTACCTACTCAGATTATCTCTAACTGATCTTTACATGATTTTGTCATACCTTACTCCTATGACAGAAATCTACACAATACCTTCTCTTTCAAATTTCTATAGAACACTGTACCCTCCAAAAAGAAAGGAAAAAAAAAAAAAAAAGGGAACTAAAAATCTGCTTATCCTTCTTTACTGATGTATAATCAGGTCCTGATCCCATGATTACTGATGGTCGTTCTTCAATACAAAATTTTTTTTGGATGGTTTGACAGCATTGGTGCTATTTGTGTTGGGTAACCTAAAGATGAAATAGAGAGCTTATGTGAAGCATTCTCGGTGCTGCAAAGAAGACTGAAGGTACCAGAAAGAGCTTGTTAGTGAAAAAGCAACCCATGAATATTTTAAAATTCTTAAAGCAGATGCACATTTTCATATGGAATTAGCATTCAGAGCATGTGTCCTCAGATTTGTTTAACTCAGAACTCTGAGGCCTAGAGGTAGATTTAGTGTAGTATTGAATAACAGTTTCAGATACTTGGCCTCTGGAGGTAGCAAATGAGAAGTTGTGTTTTTATTCTCATAAAAAGTTCTCTGTTCTCAAAACCTCTATCGTGTTCAGTGGACAAAATATTAGTTGCAGAAAACAAGGAAATAAGCACTAAAGTATCTAAATTTTGCAGGTGGCTAAAGCCATATAAGAAAAGATGCAGATGAAAAATAAATTTCATGGCCCAGAAGGAAAATAGTTTTGATGAAGAGACTGCAGCCATATGCAGCCACCAACTTTCGATCTTCCTATCTTTCAACAGGCCATTCTGCTGATGGTGTATAGTAACTAGATAGTTCACAGGATAACTCAGGTTGAAAGGGACTTCAGGAGGACCCTAGACCAAATATCTACTCAAAGCACTTGAGCTGTGAGATCAGATCAGACTTATTTCTCATGGCTTTAGCAATTCTGATCTTAACTGCGTTAAGGAATAGAGATTGCTCAAACTATTCAACCAACTTTCTTCACTGCTAACTGTTCTCAGGAAGAAAGTGTTTTCTTATATCCATCTGGAACATACCTCTCCAGGTCACATAATCACTAAGTCTGGAAGATACCTCTGGAAATCATCCAATCCAATCTACCTGTTCAAAGCATGATCAGTTTGTCCAGGACCCATGTTTAATTGGACTTTTAACATCTCCAAGGATGAATATTGAAATTCTTCATTGTCCAAATTCTTTGAATAGTTGTTGAAAGGCCTGACCACCATCACCATAAAAAAAGATATTTTTCTTATGTTTAAATATAATTTCCTGTATTTTAGTTTATGGCTATTGCATCACCCTGTCGCTGGGTAGCACAGCAAAAAGTGTGGCTTTAGCTTCTTTAGTTTTCCCGTCAGGTGCTTATATATGCCATCAGGCATTTTTACCTCTGACCTTCTTCCAATCTCAGCTTTCTTAGCCTCTCCTCACATGTCAGATGTTGCAATCTCTTGGTCATCTTGCTTCTTCATTGCAGAAGACATTGAACTAGTATGGACCATTTGGGGGCCTGTAGGATGTTACTGTTAAAGCCATGACACACCTTCCCTTATCTCCTTTTCCTTTCGAGCTGCTTCTTAAGCGATTCCACTTGTCAGTTCCTTGAACAAGCAGTTTTTCTGTTATTTATAGTTTGGACTTTTTGACTCTCTCTTTTCCCTCAGCATCTTCAGATCCACTCTTTCATGGTTGCTACAGCCCAGGCTATCATTAATTGCCACAGTCCAAATTCGAAGTGAACAGTAGATGCATGTGACACCTGATTATGCCGACCGGTATCTGTAACACGAAATTACCCTTGTCACCCTTCAGAAATCTCCTTAACTTCTCACATCCCATCATGCTTGCCCTTGAGCAGATATCAGGGAAGCTTGAGTCTTCCATGAGCACCAGAGTTTGTCATCCCAAAATTTCCTTGAGTCATTCAAAGAATGCTTTTCACATGTTTACCCTGATCCAGCAGGTTGCAACAATCTACCCCCACGGTATTGCTCTCACTGGCTTCTTCATAGATCCTGACTCACAAATTGTCACCAGATCATCATCCAGTCCATAAAAGCACTCTAGGCATCTGAGCTGCTTTTTCACCCAGAGGGAATATTCCTTTTCTTCTCCCTATCTGAGTTTTGTGGTGGACTAAGCAGTGTTAACTGTTGGACTCCATGATCTTAGAGATCTTTTCCAACCTAAACAATTCTATGATATTGTGATGCCCCCTCTATCTTCGCAGGCTTTTCCTCTGCCCATATAGGCCCCGTCAGCTGCATGCCCTCTCCAGACTTACTCTGGGTTCAGATCTCCTATGGCCTGCTCTAAAAAGTGCTGAGGATGGCACTCTGCTGTGGTCCACCACCGCTTATATGCCAAAAGCAGTACTTTCTGCCCCCTCCCCATACATGCTTCTGCATAAACTAATGCATTTGTTAGGTACTCCTCGGAGCTGGCTTCCAAGCTGCAAGACAGTACAGGTTTCTCCCTCGGTCTGGCTGAATGGGGCTTATCACTGCCTCTACAGAAGGCAGCTGAAAACAGAAGATTAAAGTATCCTTTGACCAGCAATATCTGATGGATACTACTAGGAACTGTGGCTTTGCTACTAGAAGCAAAAGCCTCTAGGAGATATGTAGCAACATCAGCAGCTGCACTAGTACACATTAGCAGCACCAGCACACACCCTGAGGCTCCCACAAGTTCCCAGAAGATCTGGAAGCAGAGTTCACAAACTGCTGTGCAAACCACTGTGTCTGCTAGCAACACCTGTTTGCACTGCTTGTTTACTGAAGAAGCCTACAACAAGGGATAACTAAAAGATGATCAAAATTATCTTTTCATCAAAGACAGTGCTACAGAGAATAAATTATTTGGTAGAAAGACTGCATTTTTTCAATGTTTCAAGATCTAAAGGAATATTTCTTTTATCTTTTTAACGTCACTGAATTTTGACTTCACTTTCAGGTTGAACATTTATATGAGAAAAAAACCTCATGTTAATGATTTTATTAAATAGGATTATTAGATATTTTCTCATCAATAAAATGTGCAGCAACCTTGTAAAAACTTACTTATGCTGACCTTTTGACATATCTAAAATAAATCTTTTAATACTGTTTCTATGTTGTGAATATTTTATCTATTAGGTTTGATTTTGGACAAAAAGACATCTTCAAACACTCAACTTTCCTAGTGATTCTACATTACAGAACACTGATCATCTTCCCAGTATGTAGCTTGGAGGAAAGAAAGGAAAATACAAAGAGCATTATCAGAGCCCAGAAATTCTCCAGAAAATATCATAAAACAACACTAAGTTTCTCCATGTACACGAGTTGTAATTACATTACAGAATTATAAATAAGCATAATTTATGAACACGGTTAGTGGTCCTTTCAGCAGGGTAGTATAACTTTTTAATCAAAACATAGTCTACCAGATTTATGAAAGATGCTATTTTAGTTAATAATTTTGGAATAGATTTTAAGAATGCAGGGATTTTTCATGCTGCAAGGATGTGTCCATGGACAGACAAAGTAGTACAGAAGGGCAAACCTAGTGTTTGAACTAGTGAAAAAGAATATTTTGAAAGAAGCTAGATTTGTGTGACTTTTTAGTAAGGTATATTGAACTTTCCAGCAATAGTATTTTCAGTGACAGTATACTTGGAGGTTTATCTCAAAAGTTTCTTACTAATATTCTTTTGTATGTCCCCAATCAGGATAGCTGCCACAAACTAAAAACCTAAACTATAACAGGAAGTTTGTTCATCTCAGATAGCCTGCGCCAAAATAACATTTTTATACCTTCAAAATACTCCCAAGTGACAAAATATGCATTCACATCAGGTAATTTACATCATAAAGGCGATATCATTTAAGCATTTTCTTCTCTAAAGCCTTTCAATTCTGCCTTCCAAAAATTCTATTGAAATTACTTTTTCTTCTCTAATGCATATTGCCATTCCTTTTCAGGCATTACACACTAATAGTGAAGCTTTCAGAAAGAATGTTTCTTACATTGTTGATAGATTTTTGCACAAGGAGTTAAAATAAGATTTGTAAAAATGCCAGCTGTATTTTTATAAAACAAGTTTGGTGGTGATGTTTTTTGGTTTGTTTTTTTTTTCCCTGCATTCACTCCTACTGCTTTACATACAGCCTTCAACACTGGAATCTCATATTCTTATTTTCTGCAAAAAATATTCTCTTTTTTTCTGGTTCCATTTATAAATTGATGCTTTGGTGTAGTGGTTTCACTGAGTGCCAGGGGCCCACTACAGCCACCCTCTCACTCCCCCTTGCCCAGCTATAGAGGAGAGAGAATATAACGAGAGGTTTCATTATTCATGATAAGGACTACAACAAATTCTTTCTTAATCACCATCACAGGCAAAACAAGACTCCATGTGGGAATGATACTAACAAGATCAGAGCCAAGAGTGAGAGACAATAAAAGACACCTTTTACCCCCACCCCCTCCTTCTTACATCCAACCTATTCTCCTGCAGCGGTCAAGGGAAAAGGCGAGGTGGGGGGGG